>VWZI01018424.1:3370-47704 GCA_013396835.1 Psilopogon haemacephalus | reverse complement strand
CTTGTCCTGATGTATGACCTTTTGTTTCTTAATTTCACTCATGGGATTGTTAAAAAAAAATGGCTTCTCCTTCTAAACTTCCAGACTGAGACACCTTAGAACTTATGTGGCTAATTTATAGCAATAAATAAGAAATACATAAGAAGTATATAAGAAATATGCAAAAAAAAAAGTAAAATATAAATAAGAAATACGATAATTATACTTTACCTGTAAAGTACAGATTAACAGATACGTGAAGCAGATAAATTAAATACTTCCTACTTCAAACAAAAGAAACCAACAAAAAAAAAAAAAATCCCATCACATCTTTAGAATAAAGTAACAATATTCCCTTCACCTCATTCTTATACTGTTTTTCTTCTAAAATATCCGAGAAGAAATATAGCTCTTTATAGTGCAACGTGAAGTTCAGGATGCAGACTACTCTGAGGTCAAATATCCACTCAGTGTTAAATGGTAGATCACATTAAGAGTCGATAAAACAGCACTGCTATCCAATTTGCTGAATGGTTTGAGGACATGGACTAGTGCGGACATATATATGACTCCTAGACAAATGTCATCTTCACCATCTGTGGACCATATTGTGCATCAGATGGCAGGATAAAATTTTCCAAAATAAAGTTTCAGAGCAGAGCTCTGTTCCAGGGACTGCAGCCATGATCATCATAGAACAGCTGCATGGAGCTGGTCATACATTGAGGATAGAAGACACCAGCATCCTGCAGCAGCTGGTGTGCTCTGGACTTGAAGAAGCAGAATGTAACCAGGACAGACAGATGAACTGCTTCAAGGATACACTGAAATACAACTTCAAGCAATTAAATCATCTAAGATGTCAGACAGGTAGGTTTGGTACATCACAGTTCAGCTTGAAGAGACTCAGTTGAATCTAAACAGAAACATGCATGACCTTGCTAACTCATTGGCAAAGACAGAGGTCTCTAGTTAAGATATTGTTATTATTCCTAGATAATCTTTGTGTTTGGTTTCCTTACTGAGTTCAGGTACAAAAAGCTAAAATCTGGATCTGGTTCAGCAAGAGGGAGAATGATAATATGAACTTGGCAACCCAGAGGCATTTTTGATGTTTGTGATTCTGTGCATCTAAGCATAAATGCTGCAGACATAGTAAAGAAAGAAGACATCAAAGGGAAAATACCCACACCAACAACCCTTAGGACTACATATTAAATCAATAGGAAAAAGACATCTCAGTAATGTGCTGTGTTTAGTTTGGGGGTTTGTTTGTTTGGCTTTTTCTCTTTTTTTGTCCACACTTACAAAACTTGAGTCCAATTCCATAAGAGGTTTTCTTTCCATTCCTGAAGGATAATGTAATAAAAAGAATTTTATAAACACCAAATAAGAACTTTTGTTTGTTTGTTTGTTTGTGTGTCTGTGTGTGAAAATCACCTAGTAGGCATTGTCACATGCTAAGCTGATGAAAACTCAATCTTAAGTGTCTACATTTATCATAGTGAAAGCAACAGTTTTACTTTCTAGCAATTTTTTTTCTAATTTCCAAGCCTTACTTTAACTATCAAAACTAGTTTCAAGTTTATATTGTTTTATAATAGACTAATAAATTACCTTACAAAATTACTTTGATTTGTAAGTGATGCTAAAAATGGCTTAATTAAATTAATATATTTGATGTCATTCTTGGAACTAAATTATGGTTATATATGCCCTCAATTGCATTTTGAATTTACAATAGAAGTTTTCAGTCTAACAAGGAAAATAAAAGGTTTCTGAGGCATCTTAAAAATATTCAACACAAATTAGTAAATACAGGAATGAATATATATTATTTCCACTACATGCTATTTATTTATTTGTCTCTTTGTTCCTTTATTTTTACATTTTGGCTTTGAAATTCACATTCTGAAATTTAACATCAGAGATTGGAAATCATTAGCCCCACGACTAAATAAGTAAAACCTTAAAGAACAAAAACAAAGAAAAATACCACCAACAACACAACACCCCAACCATCCAAACAACAACAAAAAAAAAAGCTCAATCTTACTTTCGTTTCAAAAGAATGACCACAATCTGATTGAAAAGAGATGTCCTTCAGAGCTGTAGATGTTTTAGTAGTTACCAGATTCAGAACACCTTCTTATTCACATTCACATTCACATTCACATTCACATTCACATGTACACTGTGTTGGTTTGAGCTAATTGGAGAATTTGAGTGAGAAATTAGGCTATTGGCTGAGAGAGAGTTAAACACATTGTGTCACTTCACCGCATTTCACTGAGAAAGGGGGAAAAAAATTGTTTTAAGAGATGTTCTCAAAACAATGAGATAGGCAGTTTGCTTCTGTCTGGGTCGGGCAGTGGCTGCTTCTCTGGCATGCTCTCTCCTTTGTCTCTCGGTCTCGGNGCTTGTATATTTGCATTGCTGTAAATATAAAGCTTCATTTATTAACTTCCAGTGTTTTTTTCTGAGTTTTAGCCAGGGTTTAAAAAAGTTAGGGGGCAGGTATCTGCAAACCCACTACACACACACAGAAGGAGAACCAGAGATTTAGAAAAGATCAACAGCTGCAATTCAGCTTCTCACGTCTACTGCAATCAGCATTCCATTTCTAGATGTATTAATAATATTCTCTCACTGGTCACATAATCATTGCTGCATTTTTGCCTGGAGTATGAGTACCAATCAAAATTATATTAAAAAATGAAGTCTTTGGGAATATGCCTAGGTTCTGTGGTTCTGAGCCTGCAACCATGAATGCCTATTCTGGTACCTGAATTTTAATGGTATTTGAAGGACTGTAAGAACGTGGGTTTTCAAGGAAATGGAGGTGACTGACACAGAAAATGCACAGATTAAATAAAGATTATTTATAGATAATGGTAGATTTTAATGTAAATTCAAGGTTGACTCTGGTGACATGTGGCTAATGTGATTAGCTGGCTGGAAACCAGACAGGATAAAGCTGAGACAAGGAAATGACAAGGTGCTGCTCCTGAAAAAGGGAGGACAGAGAGGCTGCAACTCAGAGACATTAGAAAATTGATGAAACAAGTCAGCCTCATCTATGATACATTGTTGTGCAAAACTTTGATTTCACGGACAATCTGAGTTTCCTGAGGCTGTGAAGGAGGAAAAGGAGTGACCTTTCCACCAATGTCATGAAGATTCAGAGAGAGAGGGATATCCTGAGGGATTCAGGGTTTATGATTTGCTAGAATTTGTCAGTTATGATGGATATCTTAGAAGATTTTGCAGTAGATAGGTAGGAACAGTGAGAGAATATACAAGAACATCCATTTCTTGCAGCCAGAAGGGTGAAAAGCTACTAAACTGGGAGCAAACAGGCAGATCACATGAAAAGAAAAATATGCTTATTTCACACACTAGCAGAAATTAAATATGGTAAAGAATACATAGTACAGACCACATCTGAGGAGGTCTCTTGGGTGAATCCTTTACTGTTTACTTTTTTTCATTCTCCTGTGGCAATATACATACTTTTCATGTAAGTAGAGTGCTGTGACTTGAAGAGGACACATCAGTCTGTACTTCTATGATCGTGATAATTTTTAGGTCTCTCCCAGGATGTTTAAATGGGTTATCTCGAGTAGCATCATCGGAGGGGTGGAGAGGTCCCTCAGTAGTGGGAGTGTAGAGAGGCTCCTTTGACATAGTTGTGTTGGTGTTCATGTATGGATAAGAAAAATTCAGGGCATGTTATTCCATATCACACTTTGTTACCTACAATACAGTCATCTACAGTAGAAACTAATGTAACAAACAGCCTACTGTACGCTTACCATTTGGGGACTGATAAAGCATAACACATCCATGCAATACAGTTAACATCTCCCATATTACCTGTGATTGTTCCTAGATAGGGCTAAAAAGCAGAATGTATAAATGTGATTTGGCTCTCACTATTCTCTACTTCTTTGGAAGAGATAAAGATTTCCCCATTCACTGGGGGATGGAATTTAGGCTCAGGAGTCCTGTTTTGAGGATAAAAGTCTAATTGTTTTTATTCACTCAACGTGTTCACAAAGATGGCATTTTTCTGAGTCACAGTTTGTTGGATAGAAATGTGTGAGGAGGTCATGAACACTTTCTGAGGCTTTTCTGTAAGCTAAATAAAAACTTCATAAATCCCCAAAACCATCCAAAATATTCCAAATTGATGAAGTACTGATTGGAAAAGGCAATACTGTGTGCTACATTTGCAACTACACGCTGTATTTTAACCAGCCTGAATCTTTCTATGTTAACATCACTGTTTCTCTGATTACTTAAGGACATAGGAGTTTAAGGATTTTATGATGTCTCTGATTGGCATGTGCTTTCATCCTTATTTGGTGTAATGTGTGGTGATATGAAAACTACACCTTGACTAATCTGTCTCCCACTGAAATCAAATAGAGTGTTTTAATGTAAGGATCTTTGCCGAATATATACACATTCAAGATTAAAAAAAAACAGTTTCACAAAATTACTAATTCTTCTCTAGACATAATTGTCAACTATTCACTTCTGGCTAAATACTACCTTTACAACCTGAGGATCTGATTAGCTGCTATCTACCATACAAAAACATTAGGTGGCAAATACAAGAGAAGGGCAATTAATACATAGTAGCTCCTCTCTGTCTACAGTCTATTGTCATGTTTATTACAGCATAACCACAATGCCATGACCATTCAAAAGCAGTCAGCAATGGCAGCTCTAGGTCTTCAACAGATTCAGCAACAATCATCAGCCAGGCTGTTGAGAACTAGACAAAAAGCCACATAGTATGAAAAATGATTTTTTTACTTGTTTCTGTTTAGTTTAATTTATTTTTAGTGCTTTTTTTGCAGGCAGTTGGCTGATTTATTGATTGATGTATCCAAAAGCATCAATGGGTGTAAAACAGAATTTCTGTAATTTTGGAAACATACAGGCTGAGACCTCATTAAACTGGTAGTATCTCTTTTGAAATCAACCATGTCTACTCCCAGTGCTAATGTAGTTGAATTTGTAATTATGCAATTGTTCAGGACTAAAGAATTAGAAAATCTATGGCTGCAAGCTTATTATAAACAGTAATCATGCATTTGATATCCTAGAAATATAGAGAAACTAAAATTATTTGTGCTTCCCATGCAAGAACCATGTGTAAACTGAATGCATATTCGTTTAGAAGTAATGCTTGTAAATTTATTGAGTTTAGCCTTTAGCGTGGTAATTGAACCATACATAGCAGGGCATTCAAAGAAAGCACAATATTAACAATAGACTTCCCTGCAGCTACATGTTTTACAAAGAAAAAACTTAAACGTATCTTTTTGTCATCCCTTGCACAATGTTTGTTTCCTTTTTTAAACAGAGGGTGCACCTATTAACTTCAATCCCTCTTTCACTGTTGTTGTGCATAGAAGTTTTCAGGTTTTCAATATTAGTGGGTAATTGGACATGCTAAAGTATCAGGAGACTTTGCAGGTGTCAGCTGCAAAGTCTGGAACAGCTTTTGCACTCTGATTCTCCATGAAACAGAAAACTTGGGAATAAAAGATTTCTCTCTGTGGGTCTTAAAACATAACTCTTTACATGTTCAGAGAACTTGAGGTTATTTTAAAAGGTTGCTCCACTATACTCCCAAAACTAAGGAGCCAGAGACCTACCTAAGATTGTATTCCCCCCAAATCCGTATGTCATCATGTTTCAATTAATTTTCAGAATCAGGTTTAAACCCTCCAAGAAGTATAATCATTTACATCATTATTCCCAAAATAAACAGTGTCTTCATGAATCAGTAAGCACCAGCAAGTAAATAGTTCTGGATGAACAGACTATTGTAAATTTTGCTCTTGTAACACAGTGTAGGCTTATTTGCATGAGTAAAACAATTGTCTTTATGTGTCTATCACCTTTATTTATTTTTTCATCTCTTTGGGGTGTAACATCACATGATGGACACTAATTATGCATGATCTTTGTCAATAATGTAGAGGAACTTGTCCTAGGAGTATGAGATCATGCAGAAATGCAGAAGCCTATGCCATTCCCTGTGGTAAATAATACCCTTGAAAAAAAAATCTAAACAAAAATAATGATCACTGTAAACAGAATTCAAACTTTCTCTTCCCAAAAGAAAAAAATATATAAACTTGTATTATAAAAAAAATACAAAATACTATGTATAAATGTGACCAATACACTCTTTAAGCAGTCTCCTGTACTCATCACTAAGAAGGACATACTGCTTGCTAAATGATGATTAAGTACTGACTTGTGAGACAAAAGTAAATTATTAATTTTTCTATTAATATGCTATTGGATTTTCTGGGTTTATTTGTCTGGAGTTCTCTAATATCTCACTGAATTAATTTAAATATCAGATGAAAACACAGACATCCTTACAAACCAGATATTTATTTAGAATGCTGTACATGAAAAGAAATCCACTGTTCACTTGATGGCATTGAGCTTGTGTCTTTACCAGCTGCGTCCTTTTGTGAGGGTGGGTAGCAGAAGTTTATCAGGAGTGAAATCCCTTGTGCACTACTTTTTTTTTTTTCCCCTCTTTCAAAATTGGTAATGACTCATTTCTTATTCATTTGGGCCTATGGACTATCTGCATGCTATCTGCAGCTAATGATTTTATGAGCACTATTATATTAAAAATTCACTAGTCAAACTTGGTGCTCAGCTACTGAACTTGCATTATATTGTTTCTGGTATCTAAATAGGCGTGTAGCAAGCAAAAAATGTTCTCACAAAAAAAATAGTATTCCTTAGAAGGCATATGAATATAAAGTGGGAAAAAAATCAGCAGAATGGTAAAGCCTTGCCATAATTCTGGCTATGCCTTTTTCATAAGAAAATTATATATGTTCTGTCTACACAAACTTACATAGCTAAGATGGTTGGTTTTACAGCATTACAGAGTTATGATGACTTAAAACATGTTTTTAAGGCTTTCATGATAATTTGTTTCATCAAATTCAAACCTATGCTTTCCATTGCTGCCATAGCTTACTTCTTCCCTGACACATACATTCTGCTATCATCTCTCCTTCAAGACTTCCTGCTGCACTTTCCCTCCTGTTCTTCATTGTGAGAACGAGGTCAACCATGTTCTTTTCTTATTAGTACCTATATGTCAAGATCTCAAAAATGTTTTCATAGCTTCATGACCACATAAATAACACTTTCAAATCCCCACCTGAAATACAAAAGAACCCCTATCTCTATACCCTCAGAAGGACGTGGTACAAGTAACTGTAATGTAGTAACAGGCTCATCTTAATGCTAAAATCTTTGAGAAGTACAAGTGAGTTTTCAAGCAATGTGAAAAAAGTAAATTGTGGAGGGAACTTCAGGAAACGACAGGTGGAAATATATGACATTCCCTAAGAAGTTACCAAGGAACTCAAAAGAACTGCCTAATTTGGATATGAACTAGGAACCCTCAACTGTCTCAAGCTCAGTCTACCATTTTATGGCACTGCAGCACTTACCTGTCAAAAACACATCCAATGCAATAAGATGGATGGAAGAATCTTTCAATTAAACAGTGCAGTGAGTGAAGATAAAGCAGATGATGAGTTTCCTTCAAATACACATTTAGATGCTGGTGAAATACTGTTGATGTGATTTTTTTTGTTTTTTTTTTAAATAAGAAAATTGTCATTGACTTGGACATAATTACCGATTACCAAAAGTAGTTCCCAGTTGTATCAATGATAAAGATTTGAGCTCCTTAAAGAAACATATATTTTAGTTGATTCTATCTACAAAAAAAAGATGAAATCTGACTGTGAAACATGATAGAAACACTCCTTAGCATACAAAATTTCTGACACATCTTCTGATAAACCACTTATCATCATATTATCATCTGAGCACAGAGTCCCTCCCTCTCCCCTCTGAGGTTTAATATATTTTCACCCGAGAAATGAAGAATATAGGTTCACTTCTGATCGCTACAGTAAGCAAACCCTAAATACAGTACTATGTATTTATTTTATGTGATTTAAAATACAGACCTTAGCCTAATTTCACTTGTGAGTAAAGGAAAAAAAAAAGACATTTTGAAAACCATTGGGGCAATCAGAGTTACATGAAGAAATGTTATCTCAGCCTTCCTCTAAATTTGTGCTATGTGTAAGGTGATAGTAAAAACATAAAAAGACACATTCTTAAAACTCAGGTCACTAATAAATATTGTTATAGGTATATATTTAGACAAGAAAAAAAACAGTTATATTTCCCATACAGTACTTACCCAATTTAACATTATCACATGGTTGTACAAAGAGGATTATAACAAGTGAAAGAAAGCACTTTATTGAATGAATAAATAATCAAAAGCATTGGTGAGGGTAGTCTTAAGAATATGCTGCTTCATACAGTTTAAAGTACATCAAACAACAAAATCCATAGTCCCAAAATTCCATTAAATAATACTGAGTAATTATGTGATTGATAATATTTAAGTATATATATATATATATATATAATCTGCATATATATATGTGTATATAACCATATCATTATGAGTAATTAAGGTATCTATTTACATGCCATGCAATATTTGAATGTGTTGCAATACCTAGGCACAACAGGTGGATTTAAGAATGGCGATGATAAAACAAAGCAAAACAAAACAACCAAAATCAAAACAACTTATTTTTGAAAATGAGGGATACTTTTCCAGTTTTTCTTTTCATAATATACAGTGAGAATTGGAGATACTTTCTGGTACTTAAAGACATACCTTCAGTATTGTACAATTAGGTAGCAGTATAAATGTAAAGCTGTAATTAGAGCCATGAGATGCTGTAGCTAGAGAAAACAATCTTTCTTCAAAACATGTCATATGACATGACTGTCTGTGGTATTCTCCTCATCTTGGACCCAGCTCTGTGAAATTTTGAGCTTCTCCTACATGAATATGCTTACTGCTATATCCTGAAGAAACTAAATGCATTCAATGTCTCACAGCATTAACTTGATTTTGTAAATAAACTGTATTTTGTTTTAAAACCCTGAAAATTACAAATTTGCTTCATCTCAAGATTTACTAGTCCACTCTATATGAAAGCACTTGCTATTTCTGTTAAGAATTGTGGTATTTTGCTTTGTTATAAAGTCTGAAGGATCAGATCTGACCTTCTTTTTTTTGAATTTTACTATGCTCAAACAACTGAAAATAAAGTACAAAAGGAGGTCTCAAAAAAAAAGCAGTTCATAGTTTAAGTATCTGTGTTACATAAGTTTCAGAGAAGCTATACCAGAAACAAATCAATCCACTCATGTATGAAAAATAATTTTATAAGAAGCATCTACTGCTAACAGCTGCTTTGAAACAAGAGAAGTCAAAGATGATTTCATTTTATATGATAATTATATTTATTGGATGAGACCACTAAGAAGATCAGCAGTAGAAGTTAATAAAACTAATTTTAATTCAGTTGGAGGTTGATATACTGAGCTCTTGGTGATATTGTGTCATGTTTTCTGTATACTAAAACAACTTCCTCTGCTTTTGAATTAATTTCCAGTTTGAAGATCTTCATAACAGTAGCAAGGACTCCAAGTATATAAATCAAATAAATTCAAGACTTTGGAACATAGTTCTTCTGAAGAAGCATATTAACAAGAAAGAACTTAGTATTCAGATATAACATCATCAGTATTCTCCTTTTTTCACTGCATTAATTGGCACATGTAAGCACGTGTGCCGTAGGAAACCCTCACTGCTTATTTTACTTTACAGCAGGCACACATGCCTGTAAGAAAGTTCTATCATCTGAATCAGGAAAATATTTTGAGGTCATGGGAAATCTGTCATCACATACTACTTTTTCATCTATCTGAACTGGGCATGACATAATTTCTCCACCCTCATGCCAGCAGGAATACTACTATAACTTATTTTGAGGTACCAGACACTATTGCCTAAGACTGTCAGACCCTATCCCTATGACTTTTGTCTTGTCATGAGTTCCATTGTTCCCTTGGTATCACCTATTAGTATGTTCCAAGAATCCCATGAATGACCATGTAATTCTAAATTTATCCTTCTCTTTTTGCTTAAGCTACTACTGCCTCCCTTTATTCAAAACATCCCAAGATTAATCTACTGATTGATATTGTGATCCTTTATTCCCTCATTCTTTTCTCTTAAAAGGAGCATCAGGGTTTTTTAACTCCTGTTCTTTCCTCCCACAGAGATATGCATCTCCTGCTTTTGCCATTTATGTATCCAAAGCTTCTTGATTTTCTGTATTATAATTTAGTCTACCCCACACTCCAGTCTTTAAGATTCTTTCTGTTCATTATTCCTATTAATAACTTACTAGACATTAGCAGTCATATTGAGCAAGTAGTGTGAACATATTTTTCTTAATGTATATTTGTTCAAAATTATATATATTTGTTGCATTCTCTGTAATTCTGCTCCCTCTATTTCTTTGTCTGCCTTCATGTATTTTCTTGGAAAATAGGTCCTGTTTGCTCTATTGCTAGTAAGAATTGGCACAACATAGGATTAAGTAGGATAAAATAACAATATCTGTGCATGTTTTCCATTTTCTAATTAGACAAAGGGCTTTGGTCAATGACAATAAAAATAAAGGACTATTGAAGAAACCTTTGTTTTATCTTTTGAATAGTCCTTCAAATGTGTGCATTAAGAAATAAATAAATAAAGGACACCCAATCTTCTTAGATGAAAAACAAACAAATTAGCACAGCATCAGAGAAGTAGCCATAGCATGACAGTTTAGCTATAAATTGAAATAATGTTTAGCCTCACAGCTATCAAACTTGAATAGTCACCAATATGCAGCTGTCTTCTCATTCTGTGAAGAGTTTGAAATATTAAAAAAAGAAACTCTTCACCTGACATACCACTGAATTCCTGTAATTTTTTTTTCTGAGTTTCAGACAGCAGTATTAATGTCACTGACTGAGAAAACCAAATGGTTGTAAATGAATGGGCACTTACTGAACACATGGTTCAAGCCAGTTTCTGATTCTATGGAAACCTCTGGAAAACATCCCTTTGATTTAGATATTATTAAGGTACAGGTTCTCAGCACTCATTTTCCATTTCCCTTTCCCTTTATCTTCTTTTCCCTCCACTCCATTTTTAAATAACTATTTCAAAGTCAGGTAAGGGCTTAAGAATCTAAAATTACACAGAATCTGAAAAGATGTGATAAGCAAATTTTAATCAGGTAGAATTTTAAATCATATTTGTTTGTTCTCCTTCTCGAGAGCAGCACAAAGTACTGAAGGCTGCAACAGAATACAGTTGTCTTTCCATTGCAATACAAAGTACTGAGGGCTGAAACAGAATACAGTTGTCTTTCCACTGCAATAGTCTAATCATTTGTTTTCTGTCCATAACCAATTCTTCCTCAAAATATATTCTGTTTAAAAAGGCACTTATAATTTATTTGCATTTTCAAATAATTATGGTATTTTGGGTTTTAAGATAAAACTCAGGGCACCTCAGGTTTAAAACTCATGGCATTCAAAAAAGGTTACTTTTACTGACACACTATTTTCAAGTTTGTTTGATTTGTTACTATATTTTTTTTTTACTTTTTATTTTTATGGTGCTGCAGCAGAAGTGATTGTATAACCACATATATTTTCCTTGTAAGTATTTACTGTATATTGATATAACTTTATTCTCAAAAGAAAGACTGAGGTGCAGTAACTGCTAACTTTTCTGTACATTGCCACTGTATATTACAAAGACTCATGCAAGGATGATTATTACATGTGCTCAAGTACACCTAACAAATCTAGGCCAGATTCTGTTACCTTTGTCCTGAGTAAGAAGCATTTTACCAAATTCAAGTAACTCATTTTGATAAAGTTCCCACTTATCACAGGAATGACAGAATTTGGCCCTCAGGATTTATTATTTGCTGTATATTTAATTCTTACACATATATATATGAAATAAATGGACCATGATATGCTTTAAAAAACAAATGGAAATTCATATTGAAACAAAGAAACAAACCAATCAACAACAGGAAGGAAGGAAAGGAAGGGAGGAAAGAAAGGGAGGAAGGGAGGAAAGGAGGGAGGAAGAGAGGGAGGGAAGTAATTTGGAAGGAAGGAAGGAAGGAAGGATGGAAGGAAGGAAGGAAGGAAGGAAGGAAGGAAGGAAGGGAGGCATAGGAATAATATCACTCAGGCATCTGCCCAAGAACTAACACAACACAATCAGGAATTCAGAACATTTATTGCAAGAGCTGAATAACTAAATAATGTTGAACTGGCAAAGCAGCAACAAGGATAACTGGTTAGATAGATATTTATTCTGTCAAAGTCATCAAACACCCCTCACAAACTGACATAAGTACTGCAATAAGCAATGCACCCCTAACCCTTTTATGCCTTTTGTACTGTGGAGGGAAAAATATAAAATAAAAAAAATATATATTAAAAAAAAAGACAGAAAGGTGATCTGCTATATACTAAAGAATAAAGAAGAATAAAAATAGTTTGTTGTTTTGGTAAGAATAAAATCACCTTCAGATTAACTAAGTTTGTTGATGTTTCACTGTGGCATATGTAAATTTTGCTTTTTTTCTGTAAGGACTTGGGTTTTTTAACCTTTTAAAATTGTTATTATTTTGCATGCTATTTATTTGTGTAAATTATCTGTCATGCCTTAACAAAAACCATCTAAAAATGTTTGGATTTGGATTTGCTTTGCGTGCAACCTAGATCTTACTAATATTAGGCGTCACTCTGCTTGTTTGATTGAGGTGACATGATACTGGTACCTGCCAGGCATTGACCAACTATGATAACAAACAGTTAAACAGCAATAATTAGAGATTCAACCCCTTAGTTCCCCATCTAGCCTACCAGGAGAATGCTTAGTTACATCATGAAGGCACAACACATTCTGTGGCTATGGTCTAAAAACACTTGTGTTACTACAACATTAATGCAGATGAAGATCAACACAAATGTTGCTGTTTCAGCAATACAAACTGTCTTAGGTATAGACACACATCTGCCCAACTGGAAAGAAACTATTACTATGTTTTGCTTCTGTAGAATTTCCTCCACACATTCCAGTTCAGAACAATGTAAGTTACCACTCATTGAATGACATATTGCAGATAATTTGATCAAGAATTATGAATTCCAAACAGCTTTCCCTCTCACCCACCACCACAAATTTAAATATAGTACTTTTGTTTTGCAGTTTCACAGTTTTATGAAACATAATGGAAGTTGTTTTAGTTTGTTTTTTTTCATTTTGTTTGGTTCTTTTTTTTTTTTTTTTAATAAACTGATAAATTTGTAAGCCCTTACACATACTTCAATTTTTTAGTATTAAAAAAAAAGGAAAAAATAAAAAAGAAGAAATTCTACCTGAATGCTGGTATCATTTGCTACATAATAAAAAGAAAAATTTCTTTGTTTTCCCTTCTACAACCAGTCTTCCCTCCCACCCCATTACTCCCTTTTTCACTTTTAACACAAATGGTTGGGTTTCTTGGAACATTGTGTGTCAGACAGACTACCAACACATAAACACCATCACTAAAAGGAAAAGCGAAACAACAGGAAGCAAATGAAAGTAAAAAGCAACTGTGAAACACAGAAATATGTTACAGTATCTTTTCAAGTGAACGCTATAAGTACACAAAAATTGTAAGTAATAATTGTTTCTATTTACAAGTATTTGAAAACACTGATTGACTTATAAGTGTCCACTAATATTGTTAATAGCGCAATAGGTTTAATGTTTACAGTTTCAGTTGTTTTGTTTGCATTATGATCTCAAGTATAATGGTCCAGCATAGATCAATGACAACAAAAGCACATTTTTTCTAACTGGATATGCTTTTCAATCATTGCAATCCACTGAACTTTCTCACTCTCCAAATGCATCTTCTGTTGTTCGTAGCAGCAGTCCAGGGTCAAAAAAGAAAGAAACAAACAAAAGGATATTTGCAAACTGGAGAGATCTCTGCAGATTTTAATCATGTCTATTTAACAAAAACACACAATTAGTATAAACACTCTTTCATGTTGCAGGACATCATACCTTCCACGGTGCTAATATAAAGATATGCATATCTCTGCTAGGTGAAGCATAGTTCTAGATGTCTACCCAATACATAAAGCTCTGACACACACACAGCATTAGCAAGTCTAAGTAGGCTAAAGACATTGGGCCAAAGTAACCATTTCTTATAGCTGGTGCTCCTTTGGACTCTCAACAGCTCCGGAGACCTGTTTATAAGATTTCAAGTTGGCCAGAGGAATGTCAGTGATGTGGCTGCCAGTGTTGAAATGGCCTTCACTGGAACCATACTGCTTTCGGTCACTGAACTGGTTTCTGTTGCCATCTTCTTTCCAGGTCCTGGTCAATGTGTGCCCATTAACTAGTTTGTCCTTCTTAACCCATTCTTTCTGAGGTGCAAAGGTGGAGAGAGGAGACTTTGGCTGTTGGTACGGGCCCAGGCTGGGAGGCATCCAACAGTTGTCCGAGTGACCTAAAACCAGGCATTCTTGAGTACACATCTCTGTAGCTTCAGCTAATCCTCGTGGCCCAAGAGGCCCATCTAGAGAAGAAAAGCAAATAGGAAGAAGAAACAAGAAGAAAGAAAGAAAAAAAAAAGACATAATATTAGATTGTGGTATTTGGCACTAAATTCACACATATGTCTCATGAGAAAATTAACAATGATTGTGCTGGCAAATGCTGGACAGTGGAAATACAGTTCAGTTAGCCTGAAGTCATCAGTCTTAGGTTCCACTATGAATAAACTTAACTCCCTTTTTCAGTTACACTAAGAAAAATAATGCTAGGTAGGTGAAAATGTCAGAGGAAGTAAACATACCATTTCAGATTTTGAGTGTGAGTGAGAATTAACGCTGTTTATAAAGGAACTTTGGATGCATCTTCTTCTTTCAACTCTCTTTACCACTGCAGAGCCTTGGTGAACTAATAGCCTAACACAAGCAGAGAAACATCTATTCTATCAAAAAATGAGTTTTTCCAAAGGAATGCTCTGTATGTGAGGTTATTGTAATGTCTAGTAGTTTATGAGAAAACAAAAAGATAAATAAGCAAACAAGCAAAAGGCTTATATAAATCTTGCACTTGATAAAGAACTGTTCTCCTAGTTCCTTGTGAGGAATATTAGATTACAGGAGACAGAAATGGAGTCAGATGAGCTACTCTGCATATTAAATATCCCACATAATTTTTCATGCACTATTGAGGACACAGCTGGCCAGCTGCAGGCATCTTGCAATCAGGCAGACAGGTCACCCATGTCTTCAGCAGTACTAAATGCCTTTCAGCCTTACTGTATTTCTAAATGGCTGCACTCGCTCATCTAATCAGACTGGATACATGAGGAAGGACAAGCCAGGGAAAAGGCAGAAAAATCACTTTGTGAGGTTTTTTTAGATACTTGTCAATATCTGAGATACTTTTCCATAATTCTTTGCTAACCATATTGTAATTATGAGTAAGAGTATTGAGGTGCATTTTCTTAACTTCAAAGTAAATCAAATGGCTAGGGGTGTAGAGTTAAGGAGACATTTTAAGGGGACATATTTCATTGATTAAATAGCCCAGTGACAAAAAGGAAATTATAGATTGATTTTTGAGGAAGAACATTAGCAAGTAGGCTTGAATAGTGAAGTTATGAAGCATCTTTAAAAGCAACACTAATCAGCATAAAAATGTCAGTAATAAAAAAAAAAAAAAAAAAAAAAAAAGCATTTCTTTATGATAACTGAAACTCATAATGATGAGGACACACTAGCAAACACTCCTGTGTTACGATCCCAAAGAATATTTCGTTCTCTTGTACTCCATGCATATGAAATAAATTACCCTTAATAGCAGATCTTTTTCTGAATACTGAAATTATCCCAAACAATTTTGTGCAAATTGATATGCTTTCCCCATTGCAGCAGTTGTTTGTTTGGTTTGGGGTTTTTTTGTTTTTATTTTAACTGGCACATAATTTATGGCAGTAAATTCCACAGATTACCAACTCAGTGTTTTTACACACACACATAGAAAAATGCAGTCAGGCATATTTCTAAATGTTACATTGTAATTAGCCAATCTTCTTAATGTCTATGTAGCTGGAGAATATATATCTGGAGAATATACACTATACTGATGAA
This sequence comes from Psilopogon haemacephalus, assembly GCA_013396835.1. Classification (NCBI taxonomy): domain Eukaryota; kingdom Metazoa; phylum Chordata; class Aves; order Piciformes; family Megalaimidae; genus Psilopogon; species Psilopogon haemacephalus. The sequence goes on along the minus strand of VWZI01018424.1, from coordinate 31,531 downwards.
GTGACAGAACATAATAAACAACAAAAAAAGGTACTTCTTCATTCCTTGTACAAGAAAATGTCCTATTGTTGACAACCGGAACATCAAAAATTTATGGAATCAATGCTACTTTACATTTAGATCAATACAAGGTGACATAATTAAGCCACAACCATTAGGAAATAAAATTAAAGGCAATGTAAAGCAGGAGCTTAGCAGATTTCAATGAGAATTAAGAACCTTGATTCTAAAATGAAAATTGGGACAAATCTCTGAAAAGGACATATTTTTTTTCCTATAAAGCTCTTCTTTGAAACTTCTAGCATGAAGTTATAATCAACTGAAACATGTACTGAGAGAAAAACAGAAAAAAACAATAAAACAACCAAAAACCCCACCAAAATAATAAGCAAATAAAGTATTCATGTTATATTGTTAACATTTTTTATGGTTTAAAGTTTCCTTTTTTTTATTTTTTGACAACAGAAATTTAATATTTTTTTTTTCTTCCCATTTTCAGATGGAACAAGTGAGAAGTGGCAGAAATATTTTCAAACTGCTTATTCTTGCTATGCAATATTACCTTGCTGACCAAGAAGGAAAGGTTTGGCAGAAATTAAAGATGTCAAAACTCAAAGAAGATATTTTACTACAGAATAACACATGTTAAGAAATGCAGTGCATACACTATGCATTTCCAGTCTACAGTGGAATAAAAGAGGGCCTACAGTGCTATAGTTCTGAAGTGGCTATTTAGTTAAATACATTTCATGAGATAAGGTATGTATTTCCATTTAAAGTTAAAATGAGTAATAAGCTGGTTTTACTTAGGACTAAATATGTATGTGGCCCTATAAGCTACATGTCAAACTCTTTGGAAGATTTGTTTCAAATGTTTTGCTTTCTTTAGTAACAGTTCCAGGCAGTTAATGCTCTTAAACTCAGAATGCATTTTAAGCATTCTTTTCTTTAACCATCTTTAAGCTGATAAACTTTCTGAAGAGTACTGGAATGTTTAAGGGTCTGTTACTCTGAACAGCAGACAGGAATGGGGTAACAATACCAATATGATAGTCTGTTCAAAATATGCTCCTTGTTTTTTGGGGGGTTATTTTGGTTTAACAAAATATCACTGGCTCACTTAGACTTCAAAAATTAAAGATTGTCTACAGGTCCTCTTCCAGTCAACTTATCCAATGAAGAAACGTCAATCAAAGGAAAGACCATGGCAGTGTCTGTAGTGGGCCAATTAAAATTCTTGTATGGATGTAGGTGTCCTGGTAGGGCATAAATCCCAGGGCATAAATTCTGCCCAGAGTTGGTTCAATTCCTGGGATTCCCTCCCCCCGCTGTTATAAGGTCTGGTGGGTGGCAGGGAACAGACTGCGTGGCTTTGAAACCAGGAAGTCCCAGGCCACATGGACAGGTCACACGCACAAGTCAGGTGACCTGTGCTGTCCCTCAAGGTGTTAGGGTCCACCCCTGGGCACAGGACTTTTGAATCAATTGGCCAAACAATGGACACTAATTGCCTATTGGTCAGTTCCACCCTTTGAAATGGGGTATTTAATGGGAGCAATCAGCCATTGCTCTCTCTCTCCCACCGCCTCCGCGAGGAACAGACGTCTCTGCACCCCGTTCAGCAGCGGCCATGTGTTTACAGTGGCATTGCAGCATTTTTGCAGCAGCGGCAAAGACAAAAGCCCTTCTTTTCTCTTTTCCTCGGGACAAGCTCTTTTATCTATCGCGTTTTGTGAGTATTTTCAGGCATTGTTAAGATTGCTCTTTGTTATTAGGCTCCCTGTTTCCTAAGTTCTGACTGTTTAAACTGTTCTATTCGGTGTTTTAAGCAATTTTGTGTAGTTTTCTTGCTGATCGAACATCCAAACAAACCCCGGGGAAATACTCCCAGTAAAACCACTGGGAGTGGTTTTATTAACAATAATAACATTTAATAATTGCAACATTAGGTCATATCAAGTAACAGTTGTAAACAGATTGAAATCCTCTCCTTTTAACCACTGAATCACAGAATCACAGAATGTTAGCAGTTGGAAGGGACCTCTGGAGATCATCTAGTCTAGGGCAGGCCACACAAGAATGCATCCAGGCAGGTTTTGAAAGTCTCCAGAGAAGGAGACTACACAACCTCTCTGGGCAGCCTATTCCAGTGCTCCATCACCCTCACCATAAACAAACGTCTCCTCGTGTGAAGGTGGAACCTCCTGTGTTCTAACTTGTACTCACTGTTCCTTGTCCTATCACTGGGCACCACCTAAAAGAGACTGGCATCTTCATCTTGACAGCCACCTCTCAGATATTTATAGTCATTGATAAAATCCCCTCTCAGCCTTCTCCTCTCAAAACAAAACATCTCTAGTTCCCTCAGTCTTTACAGGAGATACATTCAAGTCTTGCAATCATCCTTGTAAGCTCTCTGTTAGACTCTCCAGCCTGTCTTGAATTGGGGAACTCAAAACTGGACACAGCACTCCAGGTGTGGTCTCAGCTGGGTGGAGTAGACTGAGAGGACTGTGAATCCTGGAAGAACACCTTTAGGGTTCTTCTTTTAGTTGTATAGCTATTCAAATAGCTGAGAACTATAGTGTTAGTCAGCACACTTTTCTACATATATCTGTATGTAAAACTCTATGAAAAAAGCACAAGTTCAGATTGCTACTCAAGTGAGTAGGCATTTTTTCAATACTCTGACTCATGCTTTCCAATCTGTAAATTACAGGGAATATTTACTCACTTTTTTAAGATAGTAATGTTTAAATTTACAAAATTCCTTGCAGGACTTCATCTAATACTTAACATTTATTATTATAACCACTTTTAGTTTAGGCTGTCACATAAGAAAAATAAATCCACAAGTGATTTTTTTTTTTAAATACTGATTGCTAAAATTATATACTTTACTGCTGAGCTACCACCAGGAATTATTGTGCTCACTAATTCATGATAAATGCAATTTCATTCTTAATATATGTGGCACCTGTCACACCTGATCTTCAGTTAAGAGCCTTAGATACAGCATAACAGTTTTGTAAATATTATTGCTAATAATGATCATATATATATTATTATGTGGTCCCATTCTGGCAGGGGAGTGTGACTCAATGATCTATGGATGTCCCTTCCAACTCCTAACATCCTGTGATATAATATATGTGACATGTTATATAAAATATTTTATATATTGTGTATATGTAATATAGTAATAATGTTTCACCTGATTTAGGGAGGCTCTATAAATGTCTCACTGTGAGATAAAAAGAAAAGCTGAGAAACAGATTAGGAAAAAAGAGATCTTAATTTAAAAAAAAAGTCTTTCGAAAATACATTTTTTTCAGCTTCTATTTTGTGTAATTATGTTCTCAAGTATAGACTGTATTCTTTTCTAAGACTCTTTATTATTCAGGCTGCTGTTCAGTAGCATAAAGCAAAATGATCATGAGCAGTATGATGGGAGAGAGATCTTCTGGGGGCAGCTTACACTGAAGAGTTGGCTGCTTTGTATTGAGAAAGCGTAGTGTTGCCTTAATGGTAATTACCTTTCTCCTCCACTACTGCTGAACAATACCTTTCACACAATTTTCTAAAGTTGTTTTGTTACCACATGAAATGATGCCGCTTAAAAAACCTGTCTGTGCTGCTTTAATTTTATAATTGCATTAATTTGTTTCCTTTGTCTTCACAAAAATGTCACTGAAATTCCTGTATCAAATTTTTTCACAGTGAGTATTTTATTGACATGTGAGGGATTTTTTTCAAAGTATTTGTTCTCTGAACAACCCGTAATACATGAGGCCGGTTATCAGTCTTGGCTGCTTGAATATATAATGACACAAGTGCTGATAAAACTGTACAAGCCATCTGTCTCTGGAGTTAAATGTTTTGAAAGCAAACACAAGAGTGAATTACAAACCCTCCCTTAAATTGTCTTTGTAAATATTTATATCACATCTTGCCCCCAAAAAATGTGGTTTTTTTTTCTTTGTTATTTTATTCTGTTAATAGCTGTCAAGCAGATGCATGACTTGCCTACTCAAAAGGAGACAGGTGTAAGAAAGAAAATAATGTATGCCACTCAAGAGCCGGTCATACTCTAATGCTAGAATTTCTGTGTGGTCTTTTATCTCTTTTTATTATACCCAGAAGCTAAACTGCTATTTCATTGATTAACTTACTGCTGCAATTAGCAACTAGCTTCTGGTGTGTTGGCCAGCTGTTTTTCAACCTGCTTCTTTAAAGCTCCCTTGCTTAAAGCCAGAAAATTAATTATTTAATTCTGAAAGTCAAGGCCATGGGATAAGTTCTACTCTGTGAGACTTTTTCGTTCAAAAGAAAAAAAAAAAAGGGTACTCTTTGCCTGAGGGCACTAACATTAAGTATAGTGGATTTGAACATGGCCAGAGTTGTATTCCAGACAATCATATTTATTAAACTTTTCATATTACATCTTAAAAAAAAAAAAAAGAAAAGGAAAAAACTGCAACAACATTTTCAGCTCTGTTTAACCTCAAATACTTTTTTTTTCAGCTTTCATGGGCTACTTTACTAAATGACCTTTTCTGAGACCACATATTTTCACCACCTTCCCCACATATATTAAAACCAAAATGACATCACTGCATTTCATAGACGTTTTGCAACTACTGTACATTTTAAATATAAAAACTGGAAAACAATTTATAATTAAAAAGATTCTTCTGACATATTTTTTTTCCTAAGTATCAGCCAGATAAACAAGAAAGGCTATTCTTTATTTCTGGTCTGTTAAAAAAGGAACCTGAGACTACAAAGCCACATATATGCTGTGCTGTATGGATGTAATTTCTTGGTATTTTTAATTAACAGCAAGATTCAATGACTACTAAGAATATATATATTTAGTGGCTTGTTCCATGGTCTTTCCATCTAGCACAGTCTGTGCTAATAAAATCACATACTGTCCTCGAATCACCTCACTCCAAGGACCCTGAATTCCTACCATTGCTGCTGTCAGTTTCGTTAGACTTATCACCATCACCTTCTAACTTTTTTCTTCTTTCCTCTCTTCCTGGAGTTGCATCATCTGTACTCAGGTGCAGATGAAGAAACACCTGCTAGTTCCTGTTTTTCAAAGGTAAGCTACCAGAATCCATAATTAGGACAATGAGAGAAAGGACAGAAAGCAGGAGGGTAAGGATGTGTGGAGGTAGTGCCCAGAATAGAAGAAATGCAGCAACTAAATTATTTTCTGAAAAAAGAGAATTACAAAGTTGCTTCAACTGGAAATGATCATCAAGTCCAATCACACTAACAAGTCCTTGACTAAACCACATTCCTAAGTATCACATCTACATAACTCTTAAATATCTCTAGGTATGGGGACTCTACTACCTCCTTAGGCAGCTTATTTCAATGTCCAATAACCCTTTAAATAAAGACATCCTTCCTAATAACCACTCTATACTTCCCTTGGGACAACTTGAGGCCATTTCCTCTTGTTATACCACTTGTTACTTGGTTGAACAGACCAACATTCACCTCTCTACAACCTCTTTTCAGGTAGTTTTAAAGCACAGTAAGATCTCCCCTCAGTCTCCTTTTCTCCAGACTAAACAACCCCAATTGTCTCGGCCACTCCTCATAAGACTTTTTCTCCAGACTCTTCACCAGCTTTGTTGCTCTTTTCTGGACATGCTCTAGTACTTCAATGTCCTTCTTGTAGTGAGGGGCAGGAAGGGCCCAAAACCAAACAGAGTACACAAAATACAGACTCACAAGCGCACAGTACAGGGGTGAAATCACCTCCTTGGTCCTCCTGGCTATGCTATTCCTGATACAGGCCAGGATGCCATTGGCTGTCTTGGCCACCTGAGCACACTGCTGGCTCATGTTCAGCTGGCTATTGATCATCACCTCCATATGCCTCTCTGCTGAGCAGCTTTCCAGCCACTACTCTCCAAGCCTGTAGCACTGCTGGCATTTGTTGCAGCCAGAGTACAGAATCTGGCATTTGACTTTAATGAAACTCATACAACTAGTCTTGGCCCACTGATCCAGTCTGCCTAGATCCCTTTGCAAAGCTTACCTAGCATCAAGCAGATCAAAAATTCCACCCAATTTAGTGTCATCTGCAAATTTGCTAAGGGTGCAATCAATCCCCTCATCCAGATCATTGATAAAGATGTTAACAGAACTGGCCCCAGTACTGAGCCCTGGGGAACATTTCTGACTAGCCACCAATCAGATTTAACTCCACTCTCTACCACTCTTTGGGCCTGTCCATCCAGCCAGTTTTTATGCCAGTGAAACATCTACCCATCCAAGGCATATGCAGCCAGTTTCTCCAGGAGAATGCTGTGGGAAATGATGTCAAAGGCTTTACTAAAGTCTGGACAGACAATGTCTCCAGGCTTGCCCTTGTCTGCATGTTGTCAAGGGAGATCAGGCTAGTCAAAAAGGACTTGCTTTTCATAAACCCATAATGAGCCTGTATGTGCTGTGTGATGGTACTCATGATGATTGGCTCTGTCAGCTTCCCTGAGACCAAGGCTAAATTGACAGGCCTGTAGTGTCCCAGATCTCTTTCCCTGCACTTCTTGTAGATGGGTGTGATACTGGCTAACTTCCAGTCTGCTGGGACCACCCTGGTCTGCCACAGCTGCTGAAAAATGATGGAAAGTGGCTTGGTGAGCACTTCTGCCAACTCTCTTAGAACACTTGGGTAGATTCCATCTGCTCCCATAGACTTGTGTATATCTCTGTTGTGCAGCAGGTCACAAACCATCCCTTCCTGGATTTCAGGGAAATCATTCTGCTCCCAGTCTGACTTCCAACTCAGGGCACTGCAGAGGAGTTGGACTAGATGACATCTAAATGACCCTTTCAACCCAGTACAACTGGTCCTGTTAGTAAAGCCTGCAGCATTAAGCACCTCAGCCTTTTCCTCAGCCTTAGCCACCATGTTCCCTCCTGCATCTAATAAACAATGGAGGTTCTCTCTGGCCCTTCTTTTGCTGCTAATTTATTTATAGAAAGATTACTTACTGTGTTTTACAGCAAAGCCAGATTAATTTCTGTCTGAGCTTCGAACTTTCTAATTTTCTCCCTGAATAGCCTCACAACATCTTTGTGATCATTGTGTGTGACCTGACCCTTCTTCCAAAGGCAATAAATTTTCCTTTTTTCCCTGACTCACAGTCAGAGCTCCCTGCTCAGCCAGATCAGTCTTCTTTGCTGCCAACTCATCATACAGCAAATGAGGACAACCTGTTCCTGAATCTTCAAGATTTCCCTCGTGAAGAGTGTCCAGCCTTCCTGGACTCCTTTGCCCTTCAGAACTGTCTTCTAAAGGACTCTGACAAGCAGTCTCCTAAGTAAATCATAATCTGCCCTTTGGAAGTCTAAGGTGGCAGTTCTGCTGACCTCCTTCCTTACTTCTCTAAGAATAGAGAACTTAATCATTTCATGATCACTATGCCCTAGAGTGTCTCCAACTCATCACTCACAAGTTCTCTGTTCACAATGAGCAGGTCCAGCAGGGCGCCTTCCCTAGGAGATTCACTCACCAGCCATATAAGGAAGTTGTCTTTAACATACTATAAGAACCTCCATGACTCTTCCCTCTCTGCTGTGTTGTAGTTCCAGCAGACATCAGGGAAGTTGAAAACCCCTACAAGGATAAGGGAAAGTGATCGCAAGACTTCTCCTAGCTGCTTATAGAATGTTTCATTTCCCTCTCTGTCTATTTGGGTGTTCTATAACACTCCTACAACTATATCGGCCTTGTTGGATGGAAAAATCTTTCAGAATAAGATTTTCTATGCCATTCTGTGAATTAAGTGATCCAGATAGCTTCCATGGAATAGAGGTGTCAAAGATCCAAACTATGCTTTCAAAAATTGTATGTGACTTTTTTGACTCCATGGACAGCGATATCACTAGAAAGCAGTAAAGGGGAAAAGGGCCTGGGTGTCCTAGTGGGTGGAAAGTTGACCATGAGCCAGCAATGTGCTCTTGTGGCCAAGAAGGCCAATGGTATCCTGGGGTGTATTAGAAGGGATGTGGTTAGTAGGTTGAGGTTCTCCTGACCCTCTTCTCTGCCCTGGTGAGGCCAGAACTGAAACATTGTGTCCAGTTCTGAGCCTCTCAGTTCAAGAAGGACAAGGAATTGCTTACAGAGTCCAGCACAGGGCGCAAAAAATGATCAAGAGAGTGGAACGTCTTCCTTATGAGGAGATACTGAGGGAGCTGGGTCTCTTGAGTTTGGAGGAGACTGAAGAGTTACCTCATCAATATTTATAAATATGTAAAGGGCAAGTGCCAAGAGGAGGGAGTCAGACTCTTCTCAGTGATGATCAATGACAGGAAAAGGTAAAGGGGCAATGGGTGGAAGCTGAGGTGTAAGAAGTTCCACGTAAACAAGATAAAGAATTTTTTCACTATGAGTGTGACAGAACACTGAACACGCTGCCCAGGGAGGTTGTGTAGTCTCCCTCTCCGGAGATATTCAAGACCTACCTGAGTATGTTCCAGTGTGATCTGGTATAGGTGATCCTGCTCTGGCAGGGGGGTTGGACTAGATGAACGTTCAAAGTCCCTTCCAATCCCTAACATTCTGTAATTCGGTGATTTTGAATTGCAACATTATTCAACTAGTTGAAATTCTGTTTTCATGTAGGACTTCCTCAGTCTTCTAATTACTGAGACTGCTTCACATTCTGTTTTTTCTTCAGAGTTAACAATGCAAGTGTTTCCTATCCTATCTTCCGTATCTAAATATGTTTGGCATTTTAGGATCATGACCAACATACATGAACAGGTTGTAGCTTTGAAGAACATAGCAGTGTAGTAGGCTGTTTGGTTTTTGTTTCCCTCAAGTTTATACTTAGAGGCCGAAAGGACTTGTCTTTTGCTTCAAACATTGCGCAGAGGTCATTTGTGGTTAGAACATATCTGAAAGGCCCAGATGCATTTCTCTTTTCTTCCTGATAGATTGTGGTCTCTCTCCCATAAATGTTCAGGAATCAACCTTGATCTCTGAGAAACAAGAAACAACTGTGTAATCTTACATAGAAAAGGATTTCTTATACTAAAATTACTAAGATTACTAATCTCCCATAGAAAAGGTAGCTCTTAATGTCACAATAAATTATAGAAAACATTTCTTGTCTCAAGTTCCTGTGCTGGTTTGAGGCTAATTGGAATATTCACCTATAGCTGCTCAATAACAAAAGCTACTACAAAAGGAACTGATACTTGCTTTTTTTTTTTTTAAATTTATTGTTATCCTTCCTAGAAATTAATTGCTGTTACATCCTCATCAGTAACGGCATTGCTATCAATATGTTATTTTCATCTGGGCTAGATTTCTCTATTTCCAATTATTTTTACATATATGTATATAAATCTCTGTTTATTTCTACTTGTGCTTGTTCAGGAGGCAGTCATGTACCGTAGAGTCCACCCACTGAAGTACTGCTACACTAGACAAAATTTAAATTCCTTGCACTTTCCAAGACAAGATGCCTTCCAAGAGCTATTTCTTTAGATAGGAATAAACTGGCTACTTTAATGTTCAGCAAGATGCAGAGCAAGTGTCACAAAACTAAGTTAGAATGATGACATGCAAAACACATTTAGAGAAAGCATATAAGGAATTTTGGCAGAGTTTAGTTGTTAGGATTCTTAATAATTCAAATGAGTCTTCCAAACCAGCTTGTTTGGAAATGGGAAGTTCACCCTACAGGCAGGCCACCTTAGTTCAGTTGTATGTCATTATATTTCTGGTTTAGTTCTGGGTTTTTTTTTAAACAGAAATTATTTAATCCTGATTTTATATGGGACTTAATTCTTAGAAACATCTTAAAATGAGAAATACATTTTTATAGCCTAGTGGCAATTCCTTTCACCAGCTTGAAAAATCACAGAAATTTAACCAAAGTGTAGCCTTCAGTTGTCCACAGAAGACAGCAAGCAGCCCATTTCATAACCTATACCAAATATGCTTTACGTAGCCTCCAAGTCTGTGAAACACTAGGGGTCAAATTTACTTAGTGTTGTTTAGTCTTTTTAAATAGGTAGATGAATTCACTAATCACAGAAGCACAGAATCATAGAATTGTTCAGTTGGAAAAGACCTCTAAGTTCATTGAGTACCACTGTCAAGCTAACACCGAAATCACAGGGGCATGGTCCCTGAAACCAAAAGTGTACAAAGACACCACAGGAGGTGCTCCAAAGCAGTCATTGTTTGGAGTGGTGCTGAACTCCCAATGAACAGTTCAAAACTGAATGACTCAGTGCTCTGAATTTGTCATAAAAATCCAGCTCACAGACTGCACATCTATGTTCAGCTTTCTATGTTATCCTTGTGGGTTTTCCCATTTGAGATTTTTTTCCCCCCGTAATTTAAATGGCTGAAATTTTATACTTTGTAGTAAAAAAAAAAAGAGATTCATTAGAAAATCTAGTGGCTCCTTCTGGTCTTAAAAATCAAGGTATCAGCAAATATTAACATAAAACCATATTCTACACAAGGTTTCAGATGTATCTTTTAAAATACAGATTAAAAAGTAACATTTGGGATTTAAAATCTGCTTTAATGCAGTCTGTCATTAAAAAAAAATAAAAATCAAACAACACCCCACAAACGACTGTAATTTGTATTCTCGGTTTAAACACCATATTGTGGATGCAGACAGTCACCTTCCAGGGAGAAAGGGAGAAAAGAAGTGTAAACAGGATTTGGCAAAAAAACCTTTTGTTAACAAATAAATAAAGATTAAGTGTTTTACATGTCGCATACAGATTTCATTCTTTGGTCACAGATGAAAAGTCAACATTTGCAAATGGAGATAGTCCAAATACAATAATACATGGGCAGGCAGAACAGCAGATTCTCTCCCTGAGAGGATATTGGGTTTTTAGATAGACTTTATGGTGCACAAAGAGCAGACAGCATATCTTTATAAATTTGCACCCATCTTCAGAATGGCCTGGAACTCATCCATTTTCTCATCTGCTGAAGCTACTCCTATGAGGAATGCTATCTCATCTAATCTTATTTCCTCAAAATTAGCATTTTTTTCCCTGACATACATTTAATTTTATCAGGACAATCTAACAAATCGAAACACCACAGAGGATTCAAATGAAGCTTCTAAATTTGACTGGATCACTTAATGAGGCCAAAGCACAACCAGTGTTCAAGAATTTGGAATAATATTAATTTTCTGCATTAATCTTTTTTTTTTCATTGTGTAGCTCTTAATTTTGCTATTGAAAAAAGTCTCTGTTCCCAAAAGGTAATGATAGATGGTGGTAATAAAATATTCATAAAGGACCCTATGGCCACAATCATTTACTATCTTTTCTTCTCACACATCTAAATATTTATGATACTTGATCAAAATATTTTGTTGAATTGATTTACAGGCAACTTGCTGAGACAGCACCACTTCTGACATGGTCACATTTTCTGATCTATTAATATGCCTCTAACATGAACCTGCTGTCAGTCAAAAACAACTTAAGTCTCAATTTGAAAGATTCTGTCACCTGTTTATCATAAAATCAAATTTTAGCAAGCAATTTCTACAAACTGCATATAAGAAAAAGTTGGATTCAATGTGAACAAAATTCAAAATGACAAAAATGTAAAGAATACTGTGAAAATGAGATTAACAATATTTATTTCAACACTGCATAGTTTTATGAAATTTTTAGTGCAACTGCTAGATGTCTGATAATTAACTCGTGCACAACAGGAAAAAATAAAACCGGTCAACTTGAATTTAATTTAATGTTTACAATTTTTAAAAGAAGTTCAGTAATGAAGGAGTTGTTTTTCTCAATTGCTCTATAACTTACAGCAAAAGCTTGATCTTCTGACTTGTGATAAATACAGATCATGCCTTGAGGGCAGGCATAATACCTTGTGATTTTTATCAAGGTGAAAATATTTGCTTTACTAATCCATAACTGAATTGTAGCATAATTCATCATTTATTTACACATATATGATGAAGTATATTACCAGTACAAACATATATAATGTGTTTCCTTTGAATATATATGAGGTATGTTTTCCACAATTTTACTTCTGTATATAGAATCATAGAATCATAGAATGGTCTAGGTTGGAAGAGACCTCAAAGATCATCCAGTTCCAACCCCCTGCCACAGGCAGGGACACCTCCCACTAGATCAGGACGCTCAAGACCTCATCCAGCCTGGCCTTGAACACATCCAGGGAGGGAGCAGACACAACCTCCCTGGGCAACCTGTTCCAGTGCCTCACCACCCTCACTGTGAAGAATTTCTTCCTAACATCCCGTTCAAATCTCCCCTCCACCAATTTGAACCCATTCCCCCTTGTCCTGTCATCACAAGACCTTGTGAACAGCCCCTCCCCAGCCCTCCTGTAGGCCCACCTCAGATACTGGTAGGCTGCTATAAGGTCTTCCCGAAGCCTTCTCTTCTCCAGGCTGAAAAGCCCCAACTCTCTCAGCCTGTCCTCATAGCAGAGGTGCTCCAGCCCTCTGATCATCTTCATGGCCCTCCTCTGGACTCTCTCCAACAGTTCCATGTCCTTCTTATGCTGAGGGCTCCAGAACTGCACACAGTACTCCAGGTGGGGTCTGACGAGAGTAGAGTAAAGGGGGAGAATAACCTCCCTTGCCCTGCTGGTAATGCCTCTCTTAATGCAGCCCAGGACACGGTTGGCTGTCTGAGCTGCGTGTGCGCACTGCAGGCTCATGTTGAGCTTTTCATCCACCCATATTTTGAATATATATTCTGTTCCTTCATCTAAATCCATTATTTTCATTCAACAACAGAATGGAACAAATAGTGTGATGTACATTGAAGTGCATGTAATCACAAAAGGAACAACTTATTTGCTGCCCCAAAGTTGTGTATGTAGTCATCCTAACCTTCTCTTGTCAGCGTGGAGAGAACCATTTGCACAAGGTGATTCATCTCTCTGAAGACCTGACTCATTTTGTGGAGGAGTGAGTTTCTATCCATTGGTAAAAAGGGAATGGGTGAATGGTGATTACATCTAGCTCAATATATTTTCTGACGAATACTCAGGAAGCAAAGATTCAGTGAAGCCTGAAAGAGACTTACTGGAGGAAGTTTTCTATAATCAAGCAATCTTTCAGAAAATTAATACCTCAAAAGAATTTTCATTTTCCAAATAGGTGCAACACCCTGAAATGCTGCTATGTATAAGAGAAGACTGTGATTGTTGAGGTTTCCTGAAGTTTTAAAAGTAGGATAGAGGATAAATTAAAAAGCCTGGAAGACCTAAAACTGCAAAAAAAGTCAAAATTATTAAATGTATAGGACAGATGAAGAAAAGTATCTTTCCAAGTTATTTCCTGCACCACAAATCTATGTGAGTTGAAAATTAGGGAAAGTATTATATTTAGAGACGTATACAGTTTTATTTACTATATTTGTCTATAAAACATAATGTTACTGCTCTTATCCATCACAGAAATGTGTAAATATAAAACATGGGTAGGGACCAAAACAAGAGTTATTTTCTTATTTAACCTTAAATAGTGATATTTTTTTATGGAAGAGATTATTTTATCATACGCATAGAATTCACTTCACTGTCCTACAGCCTTTCCAGACTTGCAAGAATTTGGTTCTAGATTTCATTGTATTTTTTAAATACTGCAAGTTTTACTTCTTCTCAGATTAAAAAAACCCACAGTTTTATGAGGCACTCGTAGCTGAGGCTGTCAATTTGCTTCTCTCCAAAAGTAACAAGTCTGGGTCTTAATCTCAGGAATAAGAGTTTCAAGTTATTAATTTAGGGACCTTTAGCAAACATAAAACATAAAGTTGTCACCATGAAAAATCAGTGTAGTTTTATTCAAAATTTTATCACCTATTGCATTTTTTAAAAGTCAATCTTATTGTCTAAGTATTATTTCTTACCACTGGATTAACTTCTTTACGATGGCAAGTATTAAGTGAACACTTCTGAATATAAAAAAGGAAAAATCGATTGCTTACTTTAAGAAATACACAACAAATGGGGAAATAAAAAAAAACAACAAACTTAAAAAAAAAAACAAACTACAAATCTTTTACTTCAGACAGCAGTTCATCCAAGAGCGAAATGAAAATGCAGACATATGCTATAGTGTTTTAAAACACAATGTTAATTAAGAAGTATAATTAAGACTATTTTTGCACAGAAATATGAAAATCATTCTGCAATTAAGTTGATTGCAGCTATCTAAACAAAGATTAAAATTGAATTGTAATGCAACTTTTTTTAAAATGAAAGCCTATTACTAATGATATTTCTTGTCACTTTCATGTTTTCCTATCTTCCTTCAGTACAATTCAGACCAAAATCAAGTTTAGGTTAAACTGAATTTGTTGCAAATTTGTGGCAGATGCCATATGTGTAAGTGCTATTATGTAAATAAGTAGTTTAACTGACTTGAAGAGACCTTTAGAAGTACATTTCTCTTTGCAGAATTAGGACCTAAATCTGGGAATTCATTCTCCTAATTTAAGATATGAGATTCAAAACCTGAGTTATATAACAAAATAAAGTTCTTAAAATAGGTGCCTAGTAAACTTGATTATTTTGTTGTCTTCCATTCTACACAAAAATGTATGCTTGATAAATTTCACAGGATGCAGATGTCAGAGATGCCATTAAACTAATCCAGAGACAAAAGAACCATTTCCTAATTCTGCTTGTATCATGGCATCTCATTTAGTTAATTTGGTAAAATTCAGTTCAGTGCCAGTTGAGTTGTCAGAACTGCAGGCATATCACACAGAGAATACCAGATTCTTCATTATGTCTGAGTTTCACCCATGCTACAGTTCCTTCATTTTCTTTAAAAACTGTCTTCATTTACATAGTTTTCTTTTTTTTTTTTCAGAAGAGATATCCATAAGTCTCTTAATGAGCTTATATAGTTTACTGTAAAACTCCCATTAAACAAATGTTCCTGAGTCAAAACACATTTTATGAAACCATGCTTGAAAATTAATCTGTGCTGCTTTTAGTCATTACATTCAATATGCTGAAAATTAATATGGAATCGAATGGTGGTATACAGTATTTTCCAAGTACTTTTGGTTAGTCATACAGTCATATTCTACTCCTTGGTGAGAGCTCCACTTTCTGGCTTTTAAATCTTACTTGGGAGACTGAAGAAAAAAATATTTGTGATTCTAAATTGAAAATCAAAACATAATCCATATGAATAGTGAATCCATATTTAATAGAGGCTTTCTATCTAATGAAAAATGTCAGCATACCAAGCCTTCCAAACCTCTTAGACTTTTTTTTTCCCACTGTATTATATTTATTCATGCAAGAGAAACTAGAAAGTAGGCCATTTCAAGTTGCATCCAATTCTAAACATACAGTAAAAATATTGTCTGAAATCAGTGCACAAAGTGAACATATAGTAGGTCTCCAATAATACATTTAGAGGAATATCCTATATGGCATTTCTAAGAAATTAAAATTAACTATTGTTGTTGGTCTTTAAATGGATTATAATGGCTTCAGAAAGACAGTGAAGGAAGAATTGTTACTATGAGCATGCATCATGAATGCATACACATGTAAAACACTTTTTATATCCCCCTTTATGATTGTACAAAGCTTAAGTTGTTTTTTAAGTAATTAAAAAAAAATTAAACCAAAGCATTAGAAAGTTGGGAAATATGGTTCATTTGCAAATCAAATTTTTTGCAAGAGTTTACCAAGAAATACTGTCATTTTATAGAATCGTGGAATCAGAATGGTCAAGGTTGGAAAGAACCACCAAATGTCATCTAGTCCAACCCCCTGTGCAATAAGCAGGGGCATCCTCAACAAGATCATGTTGCCAAGAGGCCCACAGAGTCTCACTTTGAGTATCTTAAGGGATGGGGCCACAACCACCACTCTGGGAAACTTATTCCAGTGTTCCACTACCCTCACACTAAAGGACTTCTTAACATCCAACCTAAATCTGCTCTTCTTTAGTTTGAAGCCATTGCCCCTTCTCCCATCACTACAGGCGTTGTCCTCTCTTCTTGTTGTCTTCTTTCAGGTACTGGAAGGCTACTATTAGTGCTCCTCGGAGTCTCCTCTTCTCCAGACTGAACATCCCCAGCTCCCTCAGCTTGTCCTTGCAGCAGAGTTGCTCCAATCCCCTGATCATTTTTGTGGCACTCCTGTGGACCCAGTCCATCAGGTCCTTTTCTTTCCTACATTGAGGGCTCCAGACCTGGATGCAGTACTCCAGGTGAGATCTCACCAGAGCAATGTGGCAGAATTACCTCTCTGGATCTGCCAGCAGCACATCTCTTGATACAGTCCAAGATAAGATTTCCCCTCTGTAACATGAGTGACTTCCTGTTGCATTTGCTTTCCAGCTTTGGATGTTGGTCTTTTTCTGATGGGTTGCCTCAGAATGGGAGGGTTGGGGGGGTTAGTTCACAAGCTTCTGCTGCTGCTTCTACAGGATGTGATTGAGCTTCTGGGCTGCAAACACACACTGTCTTCTTATATCCAACTTCTCATCTATCAGCACCTCTGAACCGTTTTCCACAGGGTTGCTTTTCATCACCTCATCCCTCAGTCTTTATTAATAGTGAGGATTATTCCAGTCCAGGAGCAGAACCTGGCACTTGCTCTTGTTGAACAAGAGCCCAAGTTCACCTGGGCCCACTTCTCTAGATTGTCCAGGTACCTCTGGGTGACCTCTGGTGTATTAACAGCACCACTCAGCTTGGTGTCATCTGCAAACTTGCTTATGGTGCACTCCATCCCACTGTCTACATATTTGATAAAAAATATTAAACAGCACAGGTCCCAGTACTGACCCCTGAGGGACACCAGTTGTCACTGCTCTCCAGCTGGACTTCAAGCCATTGAGCAGCACACTCTGGATGCAACCATCCAGCCAATTTCTTATCCACTGAAGAGTCTAGCCATCAAATCCTTATCTCTCCAGCTTGGTGAGTAGGATGTTGTGGGGGACTATGTCCAAAGCCAGAGAGATCACACCCATAGGTTTCCCTTATCTACTGACATAGTCATTTTATCATAGAAAGCCACTAGGTTATTCAGGCAGGATTTGCCCCTAGTAAAGCCATGCTGGCTGGCTTGGATCACCTCCCTGTCCACCATGTGCCTTAGCATGGCATCTACAAGGATGTGTCCCATGATCTTCCCAGGCAAGGAGGTGAGACTGACAGATAATAGTTCCCAGGGTCCTCCTTTCTACCCTTTTTAAGAATGGGTGTAATGTTTCCTTTCTTCCAGTCAGAATGGGTGTAATGTTTCCTTTCACCTGACTGCCAGGACTTCTTAAGTATCACAGAGAGTGGCTTGGCAACTACATCAGCTAATTCCCTTGGGACTCTGGGATGCAATTCATCAGGTCCCATGGATTTGCATATCTTCAGTTTCCTCAGATGATCACACATATTGTGTTCAAGACAAGGTTCTTCAAGAGCCAGGCTCTTCTCGGTGATGCCTGATGACAGGACAAGGGGCAATGCATGAAAGTTGAGGCATAGAAAGTTTTGTTTAAACACAATGAGAGATTTTTTCACTGTGAGGGTGACAGAAGACTGGAACAGGCTGCACAGGGGAGTTGTGGAATCTTCTTCTCTGAAGATATTCAAGGCTGGCCTGGATGCATTCCTGTGTGATCTGGTACAGGTGATCCTGCTCTGGCTGGGGGGTTGGACTAGATGATCTTTCAAGGTCCCTTCCAGACCCTGACATTCTATGATTCTATGATTCACATATTAAAACAAAATGAAGAATTCCAGCTGCTGGATTTAGTTCACTTAATTCTTCCACCTCCCTGACAAAAACTGCAGTGCAGATGTTAATTACCACTTATAAAATGCCTTGTCAAAACACCTAAGAATTGCTGTTCCATTAATGACTTTGTCCTGCACATGGGTTCAATGACCGAATCAAGCTGAAAAGGATCACTGACACTTGTTTAGGACACCCAGTCTTTCTCTGCAAACCTCAGCTAGTAATGCACGGCTTTGTGCCAACAGTTTAGCTTTAGAAGAGGAACTATTATAAAATTGTAGTTATGAGGGAATTAGCAGTCACATTTAAAAAGATTATTACCCTTATGTCAAGTGAGTTAATTCATTAAATGATAACTTCAGACACAGCAAGTCATTCAGAAACAATGCCAAACATGTGAGACCACAATTACCTATCTGAGATAACAGAAAACTTTATTGGTAGACAAGCAGAAGTATTCCAGGACAATTTATGTAGTGCAGTAAGAGAGACAGACAGCTGTTTCTCCACACGTTCATTGGAGACATACATCTCCTTTGAAATAGGTTGGAGTTCTGCTGCTGCCTTTACTGGGTATAAAACTGGTTCTTCTGTATCTGCAGATCTACTGGCAAGCCTGATTTAGGAAGGTGGACAGTGAACAAAACTAATCAATTCCCCTGTGAATTGCAAGTCAACCTTTTATCACTCAGTGTCCCTACATACCACACCAATTCTTTCTTTACAAATTCCTCAAGCTCAAGACTCTACTTTCTCAAAGTTCTTTACATGTAGTTCTGCTTACTCTCTTTCTGGCATACCTTCAGCTCAGATATCATTAAAATTTTGGATTTTTTTTTTTTCTAAAAATCCCCATTTCCTTCCACTATCTCCTCAGCTGCCTGGATGATAAAGATGGTAAGTCCTTTGCTTACACATCTGTATCACCTAAAATTTATGGTTACTACAATTCAGAATCATAAGTAAGGTAGGATTCATTCCAACCTAGGGTTCATCTCTAAAGACATCCGTCTGAACTGATTATGCAAAGAGATTTCATCTTCTGTATTTGCAACTCTTAGGAAGAGAGTCTGAGAGGCCTGGGGCTCTTTAGCCTCGAAAGAGAAGAATGAGAGGGGATCTTACAATACATATAAATATCTAAAGTGTGGAGGTCATGAGAATGGGGAAGGGCTCTTTTTAGTGGTGATAGGACAAGGGGCAATGAGTACAAACCAGAATGCAGGAGGTTTCACTTGAACTTAAGGAATAAAGCTTCTTAACTGAGGCTGACAGACCAATTGGACGTCTGTCATGAGAGGTTACAGGGTGCCCTTCTCTAGAGAATTTCAAAATCTGCCTCAGTGTACCTGTAATAGCAGGGGCATCATACTAGATGACCTTTAGAGATCTCTTCCAATCCTTCCCTTTCTATAGTTCCATTAAAAGATCAAGGTGTATTGGGTTAGGCTGAGGTGGAGTTAGGTCTTCCCATAACATCTTTCACAGTTCTGTATTTTGTGGTGGTAGCTGGAAGGGTATTGATAACACAGCACTGTTTTGGCTGCTGTTGAGCTGTGCTCGCACAGCACCAAGGCTGTGCTCTTCCAACACTCACCCCTCCCCCCACCCTCCACCAACAGTTGGCTGAAGTTTGAGAACGTGTGAGAGGACATTGCTGGGCCAGCTGACTCAGACTGACCAAAGCTGTATTCCATACCATATAAAAACAGCTCAGATATAAAAGCTAACGGAAAGACAGAAGTGTATGTGCGGCCAGGGGGGCATTATTCGGTGGCATTTGTCCTCCAAAGCAATTTTTACATGTACTGAAGCTCTCCTTCCCAGGAAGCAGCCAGATGCCATTTTCTGATGGAAAGTATAGTATTTTTGTTTGTTCTTGCTTCTGCATGCAGACTTTGCTTTATTAAACTACTCTTATTTTGACCTGTGGGCCTCTCATTACATTTTCCCTATATAGAGGATACAGCCAGGGCCAAACCACAACACAAGATGGTGTACTACAAGGGAGGCAAGTTTAGGACTGAGATTGAGATTCAGATTTAAAATATAGATGTCTGTCTGGATGCAAATCACCCTGTGATGCAGGTGATTGCATCAAGAACGGAGGAATATCTGAACAAAGATAAGATCATCTCTGTCCACTGAGACGGCAGCTACTCTGGGGTGGGGGTGGGGTGTGGTGGAAAGACACCCTGGAATGTGCAGTAGAGCACAGGCCTGATAAGCCCTGAGGTTTTTTAATAGATGGGAGGCAAAGGCAGGGGCAGTGGTCCACTCTAGTGCCTGACTCCTGCAAGCACACAGGAAAGACTCCCTAGAGGTTAACACCTAGAAGACACAATATATGTCTACAGTGAGAGGTCAAGGGAAGCTGTGATTAATAAGCTGTATAGAAGCCCTAAGTTTTGCCTGCTGTATGAGAGAAGAATTCCACTGAAAAACACTACGTGCTGGAGGCTGCTCAGAGGAGGGGAAAACGCCATGGAACTTGCTCAAAATGTGCCCAGAGAAGGGCCACGAGGATGATCAGAGGGCTGGAGCACCTCTGCTATGAGGACAGACTGAAAGAGTTGGGCTGTTCAGTTTGAAGAAGAGGAGGCTCCCAGGTGACCTTATTGTGGCCTTCCAGTATCTGAAGGAGGCCTAAAAAAAGCTGGGGAGGGACTTTTTAGGCTATCAGGGAGTGACAAGACTAGGGGGAATGAAGCAAAGCTGGAGGTGGGGAGATTCAGAGTAGACATGAGGAGGAAGTTCTTCACCATGAGAGTGGTGAGACCCTGGAATGGGTTGCCCAGGATGGTGGATGGGGCCCCATCCCTGGAGGTGTTTAAGGCAAGGCTGGATGAGGCTGTGCCCAGCCTAATCTAGAGTAGGGTGTCCCTGCCCATGGCAGGGGGGTTGGAACTAGATGATCCTTGTGGTCCCTCCCAACTCTGACTGATTCTATGATTGTATGATCTCTTCTCCTCCAGCCAAAGAAAGGACAAAGCTATGAAGGACATGGACAGTACAAGCTGACAAGGCAACACAAGCCCTGGGATGCTGCTCTCTGCCTTCCCCCCTCCATCTGAGGACAGACAAGTACCTTGGGGTGGTAATATAATTTCTTCCTCTCCCACTCACTTTCACCAACTTTCCATCCCTCTCTCACTCACTTTTCTCCTTTCCTTAGTTTCATTTACTTTATTCTTGAATAAATACCCTCACTTTTTATATTTGGCCTCATATGCGCCTTAATTTCACACATGGGAATGTTTTAAAAAGAACTGTGACTCCTTCCCAACTCCTGGACTGAGACAATGTCTGTGACACATATATCTACATGGGATCCACAGACACACGTATTTTCTAATTTCTCATTTTCAGTAACAGAGATTCTGTTGGGCCAGTCAATACAATGTAGTAATTCACCAAACCAAATGTACAGAAGCAAATTTGAAGAGCTTTCTATATTATATAAATTTATTTGACTAAATCTCCATTAACCACAAGGAGAAGCTAAGACACTTAACTCTTATTGACAAATCTTCATTGTAGATATCTAAACTTAGCATCTGAAACTGCCCTATCCTTGGTTTTGCCATAGCACTTCACTTTAACTGCTTAATGGTCACTCACATATTAGAAAATCTTCGCTCACACAGTAATTTATCCTAAACTAATTTCCACAACAAACTGACTTTTTAACTTACATGTTACTGAGCTCTGTTATTTTTGAGTGGATTCCATATGGACAGGTCAAAGTTTTTAGATGGTCTCAAAGCACATGCTGAGGAGTTTCAGGACAATTTCTCTTTTTTTTTTCCTGCACTGTGACACAACAATAGAATTGAATTTCACAGAAATACCAGGAGCAGCATTTGCTTTCACAGTATTGCAGATCTCTGCCACTACAGCAGTATGGATTTCTGCAGTATTAAGGGATTCAAAGCTGTAGTTGTATAACAGTGGGCCAGGCCAACAAACCTGAAAAACAACAAACCACTGAAAATTCCACTAATGCTAAGTGCAAGGTGAGATGACAAACCCTTCAAAAACGCTTGAAAAGACAAATTAGATCATAAGTTATTTGGTCCCCCATTCAGCTATTAATGCAAACACAGTAAATGTTGTTACCTACTGTGGGGAAAAATATAGCACTGAAAGAAAACACCTGGCAGACATCTTGAATATGAAACTTTTTATTAAGCACTGCTTTTTTTCCACCCTCTTTGTTAATTAAATTATTTCAGTCTCAGGTAATCACTTTGCAATTTCTCAGCAGTCCAACTTTCAAAGGAGATTTATACTCTGTCAGTTTCTGTACCGGTGCTGTTAAAGGGCATGGAAATGACAAGAACATCTTGGTAATTTCTTCACTGATGGCTTGCATATCCCTTCACTAGTGCTCTTTTCCTAGAAAGCATTAATAACAAAACTATTCAGCATCCTACTGGTTATTCAAGGTCCAACCATTGGAGGTATCAAGATCTTGTTGACAAAGCTGATTAAGTAAGACTGCAACACTTGTCTGCACAAATGCCCACCTCTGCACAGCATTAACTAGAAATTCTTGCTTAAACGTCTAACAGCAGCATAACACCTTAAGTTATTCTATACTTGACATGTTTTTCTCGGATACCTGCTGTTTACTGGGGAGGCATTTACTACAGACAGGCAAGCATAAAAAAAACTCACATTTAGCATAAAATAATTTTGTAATTATGAGAAGTGTAAGATCTGTAATACCCAACTGGGATGTCACAGAATCACAGAACCACAGAATGTTAGGGTCTGGAAAGGACCTCATCTAGTCAAACCCTCCCACCCCCTCTCCCACACCCCCATCAGAGCAGGACCACCTCATGTTTTTCCTGTTTTGTTTTTTTTTTTCCCCACTTCTCCCCCATCTCCCTCCTTTCCTCTCCATCTCCTATTTCTCCCATCTTCCTCCTTTCCTCTCTCCTTCCTTTTCCTCATCTTCCTTGTTTCATCTCCATCCTTTTCCCTTTTATGTCTCTCCTTTCATTACCATCTCACCTTTTCCACCATATGTGCCCCCTCCCCAGCCTACCCCATTCTGAATTTTCCCCTTTTCCCTTCTAAATCCCAAAGCATTGGGTTCTGTTAGAGTCTCCTCCCACCTGAGGTGTGATCACTTTGCCCTCCCTGCCCACTCCCCTTTTTAATTTGCTCCAGAAAAGGCAGAATCCCCAAGCTGTGCCCAACTGGGCAAAGGGATCCTCCTCCTGTCATTTCTAGTGAGTCCCCAGGGTGCATACTGGGCGGCCTGGTGGCCCCTCAGTTAGGCAGGAAGAGACTTGATGGTCGCTCTAACATCACCCATAGGTGCTGGCTGGGCCTCCTTACTTAGGCTGAGCTCCTCTGTGTTTAGATGCTTCTTTCTGCTCACTTATCACAGAATCACAGAACTTAAAGCAACCTCCAGAGATTATCAAGTCCAACCTCCCTGCCAAGGCATGATCACCTAGGGTAGTTCGCACAGGTGTGTTTTGAAAGTCTCCAGAGAAGCAGACTCCATAACCTCTCTCTGTACAGCCTGCTCCAGTGTTCTGCCACCCTCACTGTAAGTAAGTTTCTTCTCATGTTGAGGGGAAACCTATGTTCCAGTTTGCAACCATTGCTCCTTGTCTTATGGCTGCTGACCAGCAAATTGGCGCCATCCACTTGACACTTACTCCTCGGATATTTGCATGCATTTGATAAGATCCCCTCTCAGTCTTCTCTTCTTCAGACTAAACAGCCCCAAGTTTGTCAATCTCTCTTCACAGGGGAGATGCTCAAATGCCCCAGTCATCTCATGGCTCTCTGCTGGACTTCTTCCAGCAGGCCCTTGTCTCTCTTGAACTGGGGAGGTAAAAACTGGACACAATATTCCAGATGTGGTCTCACCAGGGCAGAGTAGAGTGGGAGAAGAACTTCCCTGGACCTGCTGGTCACACTTTTCCTGATGCACATCAGGATGCCATTTGTTCTCTTGGCCACAAGGGCACATTGCTGGCCCATGCAGAACTTGCTGTCCACCAAGACACCAAGGTCTTTTCTCCACAGAGCTGCTTTCCAGCAGGGAAGCCCCCACCCAACCTGTACCAGTGCCCGTTGTTATTCCTCCCCAGATGGAGGACCCAGCACTTGTCCTTATTGAACTTCATAAGGTTTGCCTTCACCCAGCTCTCCAGCCTGTCCAGATCTCATTGGATAGCTGCGCAGCCTGACGGACTTTAGGCCACCCCGATCTCCCAGTTTTGTATCATCAGTGAACTGGCTGAGGGTACACTCATCCATGTTGTCGATACAGATATTGAACAAAACTGGAGCCAGTACTGATCCCACTGGCTACAGGCCTCCAACTTGACTCTGTGCCATTAACAACTCTCTGAACTCTGTTGTGGAGCCAGTTTTCAATCCTCATCACAGACTAGCCATCTATGCCATATCTCTTGAGTTTATCTATGAGGATACTGTGGGAGACAGTATCATACTTGGTCACTGTATCATATAAGGCTATCAGGTTAAGGATATCAGGATAGTTAAGTAAGATCTTCCCTTGGTAAACCCATATTGGCTGCTACTGATAACCCGTATTTCTTTTTTTTTTTTTTCTTTTTTTCAAGGGAATATATTTTTCCTGAGCCCAGAGGAGGTAATGGTTGAATATTAATCAGATCTCTTGGATCTCCTTTCCTTCTAAAGCCCTAGTCCACTGGATACGTCCAAGTAGAGTTTTGAAGAGGGCAAAGGTAGCCCTCTTAAAGTCCAGGGTTGAAATTTTACTCATCACCCTGCTTTTTTCTCTAGGAATACTAAACTCTAACATGTCATGGTCACTACAGCCGAGAGTACCCCAAAACTTAACATCTACAACCAGTCCTTCATCGTTTGTTAATACAATGTTTGTTAATAAAAGGTCCAGCATTGCAGTTCTCCTTGTTGGTTCCTCAACCACCTGCAATGTCATAAATGTACAGCCAATCTGAAAGGAAACACACTTTAAGTTCCCACAAATCTGTAAGAATCGATCTGAAAGAATTAGACAGAATTAGCAAGGAAAATATAACATCATGACAACTGATAAATGGGAAGATCTGCCACGTGTATTGTAAGAATGGTAGATAATGTGAATCTACCATGGGAAATTACATAATTTTTAGAAGAAAATTGAGCAAATTTCATCTTGCTGAACATGTCCTGAGATGAAGTGCCATATAGGAAATTATTTTTGTTCAGGTAGAACATATGCTAATAGAAACTATAGGTTGATTCAAGGAGTAAATAGATGGTGCTGAAAGGAGAGGTACAAAGCTAGAGAGAGATTCCACCCAATTCAGTATCAGAAATAATCCTGAATATTTACACTAATAACCCTGATATATGCAAAGTGCTGATACAATCTTCTCCTGACACAAAACTGGGAAACACTATCAGTAAGAACGAAGTTATCTTATCAAAACACAAGGAAAAAAATAACAAAATACAAACTGGAATCTTCCTTATTATGGAAGACTTAGAGACTTTATCTTGTTTTATTCAAAAGAACAAAATCAAAGACAGCAAAATATGAAGAGCAGGGTTAAACAAAGAGGTGTAAAATGACTTTGCAAATTAAGAGATGGTGTTGTCATGAGAATAAATCTACTGACATGCTGTCTATGGAAACAGACTACTGGACAGATTTTGCAACAGCAAAAATGCCAAAAAGAAAATAATCAGACTTATTAATAAAAGTTCATACTCTCACATTCAATCTCTTAATGTCTGACTACAGTCATATCAGCTGACATACAGCAGAAGTTTGCACTGTAACAAAGTATTAGGGCATTATAGTCACACTGTATTGTTTCCAATACAAGATAGATAAAAGGATTTATAATCCCTTACAGAGAGAATATGCATCATTAAAGATAACAGTTCTCAGCAAGAAAGTGGAATTTTTCAGTATGAATGCTCTCCAGTATTTGCATACTTGCAAAATGTCTAACAAATGAAGGTACTAGGAGTAGGAATGATCTGATGTTGGTAATTGAAGAATACTTTTCAGCTAATTATCCAGATTCTTTTAACAGGCTCTATTACAGTGTGATTCATCATAACTCCTTAAGGTTTTACCTCGAAGAAATTATTTATGCCCTGCAACTGTCTACTTCTCGTCCTGATGACTACTAAATTACCCAAAATGCCTAGGTCAGGTGTATACCTGAGATCCTTAACTTCCACAGTTGAAGCAACAGAAGACAGAGCTTTCAAAATCCCTACTAAATCAAGGACAATGTGTGTGACCTTAGATATGCCATTTAGTTTCTTTGTGTCTTTACTGCTCATCTATAACATGAGGATAACAGAATTTCCATACCTTACAGGGCAGGTTGAGGACTACATGTCTCCCTATTGCCATGGCAATAGATGCCCTGTAAGTAGTTAAGCCTCTTCTAGACTGCTAAATGAGAAAAACAAGAAGAACAGACAGTAAAATTTGAAAACTAATTACTTTTCAGTGAGGGCCATTTCACATCTCCCTCAAGCAAAGTGCCATTGAAAGATGGCTTATGTAAAGCATGCTATGATTAATCATAACAAGGACAATTATGTTTTTTGAGAAAGGGGACATCCTTCCCTCTTGAATTCTTATTCACACAGGATACGTTTTTCTCTTTTGTCACAAGCTGTTCCACTTGTTTCATGGTGCAAGTAAACAATTGCTGCATCAACAAAAGAATCTTTTGTGTTTATTGTCCACTGATACAGGATACATCTTCTTAAATTTTCTTTGTCCTCTTTTAAGACAGCTATCAGAGAAATGTTTGCCATCTTTAGTGAAAAATTAATTGCAACACATTTCTTGTGTTATAACGTGGCTCTTGTGTTGTGTGCTTGTTTCATATATCCAGAAGCTGATTTTGATCTCATTTGCACCAATAACAATTGACTTCAGATGGATTACTTCTAATTTACCTTGGAATCACTGACAAAATCATCCTCATGTTTCAGTCAGAGCTTAGAAACTGCCATCAGAAAAGTGGCTTTTCATTGTAAGGCTAAATTGGCATTCATCTTGAAATCCCTATAAGAAAGGGTTTTTTAACCACATTGATTTAGAGAAACACAAAAGCCTTATTTATTTAAAATAAAGGCTATAAATATTTTAGCAGCAGCAGCAGCCATAAAGAGAAGAGAAGCATTCAAAGTTGCTGGGAAAAAAAAAAAAATTCCTGTTAGGTTGTCTAGACCTAAAAGCTGATGATAGAATTTGGAGAATGCAGAGAAATAGGTACAAAGAAGTACTTGTCAATAATAAGAACAACAGCACTATATTTACAGGATGATGTTTAAAGCCAAAATAGACATTCTTTTCTCTGTTTGATCTCAGGAAAAGTTATCTGCGGCTCACAGGCTCGACTTTTAGTCTTTTTATGTCACTCAAAGGAAGTAGAGATAACTGTACTAGAGATGACAGACTAGCAACCCTTATAGTAAGCCAGACCTGTGGGGGGGTGTCATGTTTTCTGTGTCTGGCCTGAAAACACCCTTATTACTTAGAAATGTGCTCTTTTGTTCTCCCATAGTGCCTGAAATTCCTTCTCAAGAGATAGGAAAAGCTGAAATTAATCTCTTAGAAAAAAGGTCCTTCTATTTTCTGTAGGAACAAAGAATCACAACATGAATGTATTAATTTTTTTAAAACCAGATCCTCAGTTATATCAGCTGCTACAGCACCACTAAAATTAGAGGATATCCCCCTTCCAGTATCTGTGTCTGTTCAATCAGTTACATGACTTTTTGAGCTATTGTGTTGTAATAGATTGCCTTTTATCTCAAAGAATTTACACAGTATTTTTACTTCTTGTTTCAATAAATTATTACCCTAAATAAAACATAGCAAGCAGAAAAATCTTATAAAGAAACAGAGAAGTTTGAAAGACTAAGCTAAAAATTGTAAACTTGTCAAACCACATTATTCAGAGATCAAAACCAGATCTCTGAATCTTGAAAGTTAACAATATTACAAAATTAAAAGGCATCCAGAACTACCTCATTCCAGTTTGGTAAATCTCNGTGACGGGATAAGGCTTAATTAGGCTCAATATCGCGTGGAACGAGGGGCCCTACTGTCCCCCCCGTGGTTCTTTTGGGGTCCGGTCGGCAGAAATAAACGCATGTGTTGCTCAAATGCCAAGTGCAACACTTTAACAATCAGAACTCAGGAAACAGAAAGGCTACATGCAAAATAAATCCCTACGGCGCCTATAAAATGCCCGTGAGGCATGGTGGGGGGGAACACGCTCCTTCCCAGACCCGCGAGGAGGGGGAAGAAGGAAAAAAACGACTCAGCCCGGAATAGGGAAATAGGGAGAGAGAGAGAGAGAAGAGGA
>VWZI01018423.1:445-14208 GCA_013396835.1 Psilopogon haemacephalus | reverse complement strand
CCCTTCCGCACCAGCAGCAACCTCCTGATCCACCGCAGGATCCACACCGGGGAGAAGCCTCTGCAGTGGGTGGTGGACATCTGGGGGGGGTTGGTGGGCATCAAGGTGGGCATGGGTGGAGGTGGTTGGCATCTGGGGGGGGTTGGTGGGCATCAAGGTGGGCATGGGTGGGGTTGAGATGGTCATGGATGGAGGTGGTGGGCATCAAGGGTAGGACCTCAAAGCACCCAGGGTAGGCCTCAATGTGCCCAAATAGGCCTCAGCGCGCCCAGGGTAGGCCTCAGTGTGCCCAGGGTAGGCCCCAAAGCCCCCAAAGTAGGCCCAAAGCACTCAGAGCAGGCCTCAGCGCTCCCAGGTAGGCCTCAAAGCACCCAAGTAGGCCTCGAACCACCCCAGGAAGGCCTCAAACTGCCCAGGGTAGGCCTCGAATCACTCAAGTAGGCCTCNGGCCACAAAGCCCCCAAAGTAGGCCCAAATCACCCAAGTAGGCCTCGAACCACCCCAGGAAGGCCTCAAACTGCCCAGGGTAGGCCTCAAATCACCCAAGTAGGCCTCGAAGCGCTCAACTTAGGCCTCAAATCACCCAAGTAGGCCTCAAAATGCTCCACCAAGGCCTCAAACTGCTCAGAGTAGGCCACAAAGCCCCCAAAGTAGGCCCAAATCACCCAAGTAGGCCTTGAAGCGCCCCGGGAAGGCCTCAAACTACCCAAGTTAGGCCTCAAATCACCCAAGTAGGCCTCGAAGTGCTCAACTTAGGTCTCAAATCACCCAAGTAGGCCTCGAAGTNGAAGGCCTTGAACTACCCAAGTTAGGCCTCAAATCACCCAAGTAGGCCTCAAAGCGCCCCGGGAAGGCCTCAAACTGCCCAGGGTAGGCCTCAAATCACCCAAGTAGGCCTCGAAGCGCTCAACTTAGGCCTCAAATCACCCAAGTAGGCCTCAAAATGCTCCACCAAGGCCTCAAACTGCTCAGAGTAGGCCACAAAGCCCCCAAAGTAGGCCCAAATCACCCAAGTAGGCCTCGAACCACCCCAGGAAGGCCTCAAACTGCCCAGGGTAGGCCTCAAATCGCCCAAGTAGGCCTCAGAGTGCTCTGGGCAGGCCTCAAATCACCCGAGTAGGCCTCAAAATGCTCCGCCAAGGCCTCGAAGCGCTCAGAGTAGGCCACAAAGCCCCCAAAGTAGGCCCAAATCACCCAAGTAGGCCTCGAACCACCCCAGGAAGGCCTCAAACTGCCCAGGGTAGGCCTCAAATCGCCCAAGTAGGCCTCAGAGTGCTCTGGGCAGGCCTCAAATCACCCGAGTAGGCCTCAAAATGCTCCGCCAAGGCCTCGA
Organism: Psilopogon haemacephalus; assembly: GCA_013396835.1. Classification (NCBI taxonomy): domain Eukaryota; kingdom Metazoa; phylum Chordata; class Aves; order Piciformes; family Megalaimidae; genus Psilopogon; species Psilopogon haemacephalus. Next base: position 12,875 of record VWZI01018423.1, on the reverse strand, counting down.
AGCGCTCAGAGTAGGCCACAAAGCCCCCAAAGTAGGCCCAAATCACCCAAGGAGGCCTCGAACCGCCCAAGTAGGCCTCAAAGTGCTCAGGGAAGGCTTCAAATCACCCAAGTAGGCCTTGAACCATCCCAGGAAGGCCTTGAACTACCCAAGTTAGGCCTCAAATCACCCAAGTAGGCCTCAAACTGCTCAACTTAGGCCTCAAATCACCCAAGTAGGCCTCGAAGCGCCCCGGGAAGGCCTCAAACCGCTCAGAGTAGGCCACAAAGCCCCCAAAGTAGGCCCAAATCACCCAAGTAGGCCTCGAACCACCCCAGGAAGGCCTCAAACAGCCCAGGGTAGGCCTCAAATCACCCAAGTAGGCCTCGAAGTGCTCCAGGAAGGCCTCAAATCACCCAAGTAGGCCTCAAACTGCTCAACTTAGGCCTCAAATCACCCAAGGAGGCCTCAAATCACCCAAGTAGGCCTCAAACTGCTCCGCCAAGGCCTCGAAGCGCTCAGAGTAGGCCTCAAATCACCCAAGTAGGCCTCGAAGAGCCCCGGGAAGGCCCCCAAAGGCCTGAATCCAGGCCTTGGTGTGTGTCTGTGTGTCCCCCCCCCCTCCCAGGTGCGAGGTGTGCGGCTTCACCTGCCGGCAGAAGGCCTCCCTCAACTGGCACATGCGGAAGCACGAAGGCGCCGACGCCTTCCGCTGCCACCTCTGCCCCAGGACCTTCCGCAAGCAGGAGGAGGTCACCGCCCACCAGGCCAAGAGCCACCCCCAGGCCTCCACCTCCTCGACCTCCCCAAGGACCTCCCAACCTTCCGGACTCCACCCCCAGGCCTCCACTTCCGGGCCTGAAGGCTGCCAACCGCCAGGCCTCTACCTTCAGGCCTCCATCTTGGCCTCCTCTTCCTCTTCTTCCTGCCCTGGGACCTCCCAACCTTNCCTCTTCCTCTTCTTCCTCCCTTGGGCCCTCCCAACCTTCACGCCTCTACCCCCAGGCCTCCATCTTGGCCTCCTCTTCCTCTTCCTCCTGCCCTGGGACCTCCCAACCTTCAGGCCTCTACCCCCAGGCCTCCATCTTGGCCTCCTCTTCCTCTTGCTCCTGCCCTGGGACCTCTCTTGGGACCTCCCAATCTTCAGGCCTCTACTCCCAGGCCTCCTCTTCCTCCTGCTTGACCTCCCTTGGCACCTGCCAGGCCTCAGGCCTCCACCCTCAGGCCTCCATCTTGGCCTCTTCTTCCTCTTCCTCCTGCCCTGGGACCTCCCAACCTTCAGGCCTCTACCCCCAGGCCTCCATCTTGGCCTCCTCTTCCTCTTCCTCCTGCCCTGGGACCTCCCAACCTTCAGGCCTCTACTCCCAGGCTTCCTCTTCCTCCTCCTCGGCCTCCCCAGGGACCTCCCAACCCTTAGGCCTCCACCCTCAAGCCTCCATCTTGGCCTCCTCTTCCTCCTGCCCTGGGACCTCCCAACCTCCAGGCCTCTACCCCCAGGCCTCTTCTTCCTCCCCAGAGGCCTCCCAACCCCAAGGCCTCTACCCTCAGGCCTCCTCCTCCTCCTCCTGCCAACCTCCAGGCCTCCACCTTCAGGCTTCCTTCTTGACCTCCTCTTCCTCTTCCTCCTCCTGCCCCTCTGGGACCTCCCAACCCTTAGACCTCCACCCTCAGGCCTCCATCTTGGCCTCCTCTTCCTCCTCCTCCTTCTCCCCAGGGACCTCCCAACCCCAAGGCCTCCACCCCCAGGCCTCCACCTCCCTCCTGGGGACCTCCCAACCTCCAGGCCTCCACCCCCAGGCCTCCTTCTTGGCCTCCTCTTCCTCCCCCTGCCCTCTTGGGACCTCCCAACCCTCAGGCCTCCACCTTCAGGCCTCTTCCTCCTCCTCCTCCTTCTCCTCTTCCTCATCTTCCTTCTCCTCTTCCTCATCCTCCTCTTCCTCCCATGGGACCTCCCAACCTCCAGGCCTCCACCTTCAGGCCTCCTCCTCCAGGACCTCCCCAGGCAGCCTCGACCCTGGTGGAGAGGCCACAGAGAGGAGGTCAGAGGGGGTGGGGGAAGGGGAGGAGGAGGAGGAGGAGGAGAGGGAAGAGGGAAGGGAGAGGGAGGAAGGTGCAGGGGGGGTGGAGGTGTAGGAGGGAGGAGGTCCAGGAGGTGCTCCCAGGGGGTGGAGGAGCTCCAAGTGGACCTGGAGGTGGTTCTGGAGCACCTTGGAGTGGGCCTGGAGGTGGTGGAGGAGACCTCCAGAAGGACCTCAAGTGGTGGAGGAGCTCCAGAAGGACCTCAAGTGGTGGAGGAGACCTCCAAAACCTCCTCGAGGTGATGCTGGACCTCCAGAAGGACCTCAAATGGTGGAGGACATATCCAGAAGGACCTCAAGTGGTGGAGAATACCTCCAGAAGGACCTCAAGTGGTGGAGGAGACCTCCATAACCTCCTCGAGGTGATGCTGGACCTCCAAAAGGGCATTGAGATGGTGGAGGAACATCTCCAGAAGGACCTCAAGTGGTGGAGGAGACCTCCATAACCTCCTCGAGGTGATGCTGGACCTCCAAAAGGGCATTGAGATGGTGGAGGAACATCTCCAGAAGGACCTCAAGTGGTGGAGGAGACCTCCAAAACCTCCTCAAGATGATGCTGGACCTCCAAAAGGACATTGAGGCGGTGGAGGAGCTCCAAAAGGACCTCGAGGTGGTGGAGGACACCTCCAGAAGGACCTGGAGATGGTGAAGGAGACCTCCAGGAGGACCTCAAGGTGGTGCTGGACCTCCAAAAGGACATTGAGGTGGTGGAGGAGCTCCAAAAGGACATTGAGGTGGTGGAGGACACCTCCAGAAGGACCTGGAGATGGTGAAGGAGATCTCCAAAAGGACCTCAAGGTGGTGGAGGACACCTCCAGAAGGACCTGGAGATGCTGCCAAGCCTCCAAGTGAGGAAGTGGAGGAAGAAATAAACCCAAAAAAGGAGGAAATGAGCCCAAAAGTTGGGGGGGAGGGACCCAGGTGGGCATGGGTGGGGCTGGTGGGCACCAAGGTGGGCATGGGTGGCCACCACCAAGAGCCCTTTGGCCACCACCTGGAGGCCTCTCTTGGTGGTCTTTGTTTTCTGCTTCCTCCCAGGGACCTTCAACCTCCATCCGAGGTCTGAAGGACCTCCAGGATCTGGAGGACCTCCAAGAGGTCCTCCCAACCTCAGGTTCTCCAAGAGAACCTTCAAGAGGTCCTCCCCCAGCCCCTCCAAGAGGTCCTCCCAACCTCAACCCCTCCAGGAAGTCCTCCCAACCCCACCCTCAGCTCCTCCAAGAGGTCCTCCCACCCCCAACCCCTCCAAGAGGTCCTCCCAACCTCAACCTCAACTCCTCCACCCTGGGTTGAGCTCCTCCCAAGCCCTTCCACCCTGGGAAGTCCTCTCCTGGAGGTCCTCTCCTGGTTCCTTTCCTCCTCCACCCTCAAAGCTCTCTTAGAAGTCTTCTCCTGGTTCCTTTCCTCCTCCACCCTCCAAGTTCTCCTGGAGGCCTCTCCCAGCTTGGACCTTCTCCCAGGTCTCTGTCATCACCTCCCTGGGTGGGATCTTGGAATTCCAGGCAGGAAGCTTCTGGGAGGACCTCAGGTGGTGCAACCATCCCCAGACAGTGGAGCTTGAGCCTCAGGCTCAATCTTGGTGGGGCAGGAGAGGACAACCCAGAAGCTACTCCCCAAAGTTCTCAAGTTCTCCCCTTGGGAGCCTCCACCCCAGAAGCTTCAAATACCAGCAGGAGTAGGTCATGCTGGGGTGGTGGAATCCAAGTGGAGGACCTCTGAGGGGTGAGGAACCTCCTGGAGAAGCCTCCTGGAGATGTGGAACTTGACCTAACCTCCATGTGAGGACCTCTGAGGGGTGAGGAACCTCCTGAGAACCCTCATGAAGAGGTAGAACTTGACCTAACCTCCATGTGAGGACCTCTGAGGGGTGAGGAACCTCCTGGAGAACCCTCATGAAGAGGTAGAACTTGACCTAACCTCCAGGTGAGGACCTCTGAGGGGCGAGGAACCTCAGGAGAAGCCTCCTGGAGATGTGGAACTTGGCCCAAGCTTTGGAGGTCCACCAGAGGCAGCTTTGGAGCTCCACCAGAGGCAGCTTTGGAGGTCCACCAGAGGCAGCTTTGGAGCTCCACCAGAGGTAGCTTTGGAGCTCCACCAGAGGCAGCTTTGGGACTCCACCAGAGGCAGCTTTGGGGCTCCACCAGAGGTAGCTTTGGAGGTCCACCAGAGGTAGCTTTGGGGCTCCACCAGAGGCAGCTTTGGAGCTCCACCAGAGGCAGCTTTGGAGGTCCACCAGAGGCAGCTTTGGAGCTCCACCAGAGGCAGCTTTGGAGGTCCACCAGAGGTAGCTTTGGGGCTCCACCAGAGGTAGCTTTGGGGCTCCACCACAGATTTCCTATGGGGAGGGGTGGGGGAGGTCCATCAGAAGCTCCTGAGGTCCTTCCAGGTGCAACTTCCTTCGGCCAGGAGATGCTTCCCAGAAGGTCCTGGCTGGGCCTTGGAGTTGCCAAACCTCTTCCTGGAGCTCCTTTGCCTGGGGCAGTCCCTTCCTGGAGCTGCTGTGGACTACACCTCGAGGTCCTCCAGGAGCCTGAGGAGCTCCACTCAAGGTCTGGGTTCCTCAGCTGACTCACTGCTGGGTGGTGAAAGAGGACAGCAGAAGACAACGGGCAGAGGAGAAGACCCTTGGGGGGGGGTGGGCTTGGGTCCACCTGAGACCTTGAGAAGGTCCAGCTGGAGGTGGAGCAACCATGGGATGGTCTTGGTGGTCTCCGTGGAGAGAGAGAGAGAGAGAGGAACTTGGTGGGCACCAAGAAGACCTCTCCTGAAGGTCTCCAGGAGGTCCAGGGGGGAGGTTCTCCTCCAGCTCTGCTCTTGCTCCCCACAGGGAGGTCACAGCAGGAGGCCTGGGTCCAGGTCTGGGTGGTCCAAGTGGAGAAGGTCCAGGGGAGGTGGTGGTGGTTGAGGAGACCTTCTCAGTGCTCCTCAGCCCCTCAAGGGTGGAGGTCAAGAGGATGAGGCTGGAGAAGACCCCCAGAAGGTTCCTCCTGATGCCTCACCCCTGAGGTGGAGCCTCTGGAGACCTCCACCTGGAGATGCCTCCTGCTGTGGTGGACCTCCAGAAGGTTCCTCTTGAAGCCTCACCCCGAGGTGGAGCCTCTGGAGACCTCCAAGTTCTACCTACTGTGGTGGACCTCCAGAAGGTTCCTCTTGAAGCCTCACCCCGAGGTGGAGCCTCTGGAGACCTCCAAGTTCTACCTACTGTGGTGGACCTCCAGAAGGTTCCTCTTGAAGCCTCACCCCGAGGTGGAGCCCCTGGAGACCTCCAGCTGGAGATCCCCATCCTGGGCCTCCTTGCTCCTGGTGGACCTCCAGCAGGTTCCTCCTCCCAGGAGCTGCTGGGCGAGGTCCTCCTCTGCTTGGGTGTGGTGACCCTGCCCAACTCCTGCTCCTCATGAAGCTTCCCAGAACTTGGTGGCTCAGGTCCAGGGTTGGTGACAGGAGGAGGAGAAGGTGGAGGAGGAAGAAGAGGAGCAGCAGGGAGGAAGTGACTCCAGTGGTGGCTCCTCATGAGGCAACCTTTGGCCACCTCCTGGGGCCACCAAAGAGGGACAAAGACCTCCTGAGTCACCACTTCCTGGGGTGGGGGGAGCAGGAGATAAAAAGGGAGAGGAGGACCTCAGCAGAGGACATCTCCCAGTGGAGACCTTCTGAAGGCATCTCCCAGAGGAGACCTTCTGAAGGCATCTCCCAGAGACCTTCTGAAGACATCTCCCAGAGGAGACCACCTGAAGGCATCTCCCAGAGGAGACCTTCTGAGGGCATCTCCCAGAGGAGACCTTCTGAAGGCATCTCCCAGAGGAGACCTTCTGAAGGCATCTCCAAGAGACCTTCTGAAGACATCTCCCAGAGGAGACCTTCTGAAGGCATCTCCCAGAGGAGACCTTCTGAAGGCATCTCCCAGAGGAGACCTTCTGAAGGCATCTCCCAGAGACCTTCTGAAGACATCTCCCAGAGGAGACCTTCTGAAGGCATCTCCCAGGGGAGACCTCAGCAGAGGACATCTCCCAGAGGAGACCTTCTGAAGGCATCTCCCAGAGACCTTCTGAAGGCATCTCCCAGAGGAGACCTCAGCAGAGGACATCTCAGACCTTCAGAAGACATCTCCCAGAAGAGACCTTCAGAAGACATCAGAGGAGGAGGCCTCAGCAGAAGACCTCTCCCCTTGCTGGCACCATGGCTGTGATGAGTGAGTTGCTCCTCAGAACCCTCTTGGGGGCCACCTGAGAACCTCTTGGGGCCACCTCACAACCTCCTGGGGCCAATTCAGAACCTCCTCCAGATGGTCCTCTCCAAGGTTGTCCTCTCCAGGGTTCTCCCCTCCAGGCTTCTCCTCCCTTTGGTCCTCTTCAGAGTTGTCCTCCTCAGGGTTGTCCTCTCCTCCCTTTGGTCCTCTCCAAGGTTGTCCTCTTCAGAGTTGTCCTCCCAAGGTTCTCCTCTCCCAGGTTGTCCTCTCCAAGGTCATCCTCTTCAGAGTTGTCCTCCCTAGGGTTGTCCCCTCCAGGCTTCTTCTCCCTTTGTTCCTCTCCTCCCTTTGGTCCTCCTCCAGCTGGTCCTCTCCAAGGTTCTCCTCAGGGTTGTCCTCTCCTCCCTTTGGTCCTCTCCAGGTTCTCCTCCTTTTCTTCTTCTCCTCCCTTTGGTTCTCTCCAGGTTCTCCTCCTCAGGGTTCTCCTCTCCAGGTTCTCCTTCTCCTCCAGATTGTCCTCCTCAGGGTTGTCCTCTCCTCCCTTTGGTCCTCTCCAGGTGCTCCTCTCTAGGTTCTCCTTCTCAGGGTTGTCCTCTCCTCCTCTTGGTCCTCTCCTCTCTTTGGTCCTCTCCAGGTGCTCCTCTCCAGGTTCTCCTCCTCAGGGTTGTCCTCTCCTCCCTTTGCTCCTCTCCTCCCTTTGGTCCTCTCCAGGTTCTCCTCCTTCTGTTCTTCTCCTCCAGATTGTCCTCTCAGGGTTCTCCTCTCCAGGTTGTCCTTCTGTTCTTCTCCAGATTGTCCTCCTAGGGTTGTCCTCTCCTCCAGATGCTCCTCTCCTCCAGATGGTCCTCTCCAGGTGCTTCTCCCTTTGGTCCTCTCCTCCCTTTGGTCTTCTCCAGGTGCTCCTCTCCAGGTTCTCCTCCTCAGGGTTCTCCTCTCCAGGTTCTTCTCCTTCTGTTCTTCTCCAGGTTGTCCTCCTCAGGGTTGTCCTCTCCTCCCTTTGCTCCTCTCCTCCAGATGGTCCTCTCCAACCTTCTTCTCCTTCTGTTCTTCTCCAGATTGTCCTCCTCAGGGTTGTCCTCTCCTCCCTTTGCTCCTCTCCTCCAGATGGTCCTCTCCAACCTTCTTCTCCTTCTGTTCTTCTCCAGATTGTCCTCCTCAGGGTTGTCCTCTCCTCCAGATGGTCCTCTCCAACCTTCTTCTCCTCCCACCTCCTCTCTCCCCTCTCTCCCAGCTCCTCTTCTGCTGCTGCTGGTGGTGGTGGTGCCCTTGAGCGCCCCCAAGAGGTTCTCGACCTTCCCTGACCCCTGCCTGAAGGACCAAGACTATGAGGAGCTGCTGGAGGTGGCCAGGACCGGGCTGGGACCTGCAGAGGTCCCTGCCAAGGTGCTGGTGGTTGGAGCTGGCATCAGTGGCCTGACAGCGGCCAAGCTGCTGCACGACGCTGGGCACCAGGTGAGGACCTGGGGACCACCCTGGTGGCATCTCGGGGGGGTTCCTGGTGGCATCTCTGGAGGGGTTTTGGGTGGTGGAACATCTGGTGGTGGCATCTAAGGTGGGTTTTGGGTAGTGGAACCTCTGGTGGTGGCATCTAAGGTGGGTTTTGGGTGGTGGAACCTCTGATGGGTCATGGTGGCATCTCAGGGGGGTTCCTGGTGGCATCTCTGGTGGGGTTTTGGTGGTGTCTGTGGTGGGGTTTGGGTAGTGGAACCTCTGGTGGTGGCATCTAAGGTGGGTTTTGGGTGGTGGAACCTCTGATGGGTCATGGTGGCATCTCGGGGGGGTTCCTGGTGGCATCTCTGGTGGGGTTTTGGTGGTGTCTGTGGTGGGGTTTGGGTGGTGGAACCTCTGGTGGTGGCATCTAAGGTGGGTTTTGGGTGGTGGAACCTCTGATGGTGGCATCTAAGGTGGGTTTTGAGTGGTGGAACTTCTGGTGGTGGCATCTGTGGGGGGTTTTGGGTGGTGGAACCTCTGGTGGGTGGTGGTGGTGGCATCTCGGGGGGGTGTTGTGGTGGTATCTGTGGTGGGTCTTGGGTGGTGCCACCTCTGGTGGCTCTTGGTGGCACCTCAGGTGGCTTTTGGTGGCATCTCTGGAGGTTCTTGATGCCACCTCTGGAGCCTTCCTGGTACCACCTCCACTTTGGGCCTCCAGGAGGTTCCTCTCCCTCTCCCCCCCAGCCCTTGGGGACCACCTCAGGTGGCATCTGAGGTGGCTTTGGCCTTCAGCTGGAGGTCTTCTTCTCTTGGCCTCCCAGGTGATGGTTTTGGAGGCCACGCAGCAGGTGGGAGGCCGAGTGAGGACCTTCAGGGCTGAGGACAACTCCTGGTACGTGGAGCTTGGAGCCATGAGGCTGCCCGAGAAGCACAGGTGAGGACCTCCCCTGGGGTGAGAGAGAAGGAGGAGGAGGAGGAAGAGGCTGGGACCAAGAGAAGGTCCAAGCCTGGCCCAAGGGAGGAGGTGGGAGGAGGCCTCCAAGTTCTGGAGGTCCAAGAGAAGGTTCTGGAGGTCCAAGAGAAGGTTCTGGAGGTCCAAGAGAAGGTTCTGGAGGCCCAAGAAAGCTTTTGGAGGACCTAGGAAGGTTCTGGAGGTCCAAAGGAGGTTCTGGAGGACCAAAGGAATGTCCTGGAGGCCCAAGGAAGGTTCTGAAGGTCCAAGGGGAGGTTCTGGAGGTCCAAGGGGAGCTTTTAGAGGTCCAAAGGGAGGTCCTGGAGGACCCAGAAAGCTTCTGGAGGCCAATCTGGAGGCCCAAGGGAGGTTCTGGAGGACCTAAGAAGCTTCTGAAGGTCCAAGGGGGGAGGTTCTAGAGGTCCAAAGGGAGGTTCTGGAGGTCCAAAGGGAGGTTCTGGAGGTCCAAAGGAGCTTCTGGAGGCCCAAGGGAGCTTCTGGAGGACCTAGGAAGGTTCTGAAGGACCAAAGGAGGTTCTGGAGGCCAATCTGGAGGCCCAAGGGAGGTTCTGAAGATCCAAGGAAGCTTCTGAGGTCCAAGGGGAGGTTCTGGAGGTTCAAGAAAGCTTCTGGAGGACTTAGAAAGCTTCTGAAGGTCCACGGGGAGGTTTTGGAGGTCCACAGGGAGGTCCTGGAGGTCCACAGGGAGGTTCTGGAGGTCCAAAGGAAGTTCTGGAGGTCCACAGGGAGGTTCTGGAGGTCCACAGGGAGGTTCTGGAGGTCCAAAGGAAGTTCTGGAGGTCCACAGGGAGGTTCTGGAGGTCCAAAGGAAGTTCTGGAGGTCCACAGGGAGGTCCTGGAGGTCCACAGGGAGGTTCTGGAGGTCCAAAGGGATGTCCTGGAGGTCCAAGGGAGGTTCTTCTGTCTTCCAGGCTGGTCCGAGAGTTCCTGAAGCAGTTTGGCCTCGGCCTCAACCCCTTCCAGCAGAGCCACCCCAAGGCCTTCTACTTCCTCAACGGCACCAGGTGGAGGTTCCAGGAGGTCCAGCAGGACCCAGACCTCCTCCGCTACCCTGTGGAGGCCTCCGAGAGGGGCAAGAGCGCGGAGGACCTCTACAGGGAGGCCATGAACAAGGTGGGTTGGGGACCTCCAGGGGTCTCCCGAGGAGGTCCTGAAGGTTTCTCCTCCAGGAGGTCCTCCAGGAGGTCCTGAGGGCCTCTACTCAAGGAGGTCTTAGAAGGTTTCTCCTCCAGGAGGTCCTCAAGGAGGTCTTGAAGGCCTCTCCTTGAGGAGGTCTTGAAGGCCTCTCCTCCAGGAGGTCCTGAAGGTTTCTCCTCCAGGAGGTCCTCCAGGAGGTCCTGAGGGCCTCTACTCAAGGAGGTCTTAGAAGGTTTCTCCTCCAGGAGGTCCTCAAGGAGGTCTTGAAGGCCTCTCCTTGAGGAGGTCTTGAAGGTTTCTCCACCAGGAGGTCCTCGAGGAGGTCTTGAAGGCCTCTCCTTGAGGAGGTCTTGAAGGCTTCTCCTCCAGGAGGTCCTGAAGGTTTCTCCTCCAGGAGGTCCTCCAGGAGGTCCTGAGGGCCTCTACTCAAGGAGGTCTTAGAAGGTTTCTCCTCCAGGAGGTCCTCAAGGAGGTCTTGAAGGCCTCTCCTTGAGGAGGTCTTGAAGGTTTCTCCACCAGGAGGTCCTCGAGGAGGTCTTGAAGGCCTCTCCTTGAGGAGGTCTTGAAGGTTTCTCCACCAGGAGGTCCTCGAGGAGGTCTTGAAGGCCTCTCCTTGAGGAGGTCTTGAAGGTTTCTCCTCCAGGAGGTCCTCAAGGAGGTCTTCAGGTCCTGAAGCATCTCTTTGAGGAGGTCCTGAAGGTTTCTCCACCAGGAGGTCCTGAGGACCTCTTCTCTAGTTTGGAGAAGACCTCCCAGGTGGACTCCAACCTCCCATGGGAGGTCAGAGGTTGGAGGANGGGGGGGGGGGGGGGGGGTTGGTCAGGAGGAACCTTCTGCTGACCTCCTTGGGTGTCCTTCAGGCCACCAGGACCTTCCAGCAGGAGGACTGCAAAACCTTCCTGGACAAGTTTGACTCCTTCTCCACCAAGGTATGGACCTGGACCTCCACCCACAGTGGGTGGAGGCCACTTGGACCTCCCCCTGGTGGGCATCTCCAGGTGGGGTTCGGAGAGAGGCTCAGGAGGAACCTTCTGGAGGTCCAGAAGGGTTTGGAGGTTGGGATGGAGGTCAGGAGGGACCTTCTGGAGGTCCATCAGAGCAGGAGGTCCTTGAAGGGCATCTCCAAGCGGGGTCTTGGAGGTATCCAAAGGTTGGAGTGGAGGTCAGGAGGAACCTTCTGGAGATCCACCAGAGTAGGAGGCCCAGGATGGACATCTCCAGGGTGGTGACCTCCAAACCTCCTCTGGTGCTGCCCAAAGCCTTCCACAACCTCCAGAGCTCCTCAACCTTCTGGGCAAGGCTTGGAGGAGGAGGAAGTTGGCAGCTGGAGGTGACTTTGGGGCTTGGGTGGGGGCATGGGAAGGTCCTCCAAGGAGACCCCAACCAAGCTTTGGTGTGTCCCTCCCCCAGGAGTACCTGATCAAGGTAGGGAAGCTGAGCCGAGGAGCAGTGGAGATGATTGGAGACCTCCTGAACGAGGACTCTGGGTTCTACCTCTCCTTCCTCAACTCCCTACTTGAGTTTGACATCTTCTCCAACTCCAGGTGAGCTCTGAGGGTCCTCCAAAAGGTTCCTTTGAGGTTCCCCAAAAGGTTCCACTGAAAAGGTTCCTCTGAGGTTCCCCAAAAGGTTCCTCTGAGGTTCCCCAAAAGGTTCCTCTGAAAAGGTTCCTCTGAGGTTCTCCAAAAGGTTCCTCTGAGGTTCCCCAAAAGGTTCCTCTGAAAAGGTTCCTCTGAGGTTCTCCAAAAGGTTCCTCTGAGGTTCCCCAAAGGTTCCTCTGAGGATCTTCAGAGGTTTTTCCCCCCCCCCAAAAGGTTCCTTTGAGGTTCTTCTGAAGTCCTCTTGAGGTTCCCCAAAGGTTTCTTCAAAAGGTTCCTCTAAGGTTCCCTAAAGGTTTCTCTGAGGTTCCTCTAAGGTTCCTCTGAGGTTCTCCAAAGGTTCCTTCGAGGCTCCTTTGAGGTTCTTTTGAGATTCCTTTGAGGTTCCTCTGACGTTCTCCAAAGGCTCCTTTGAGGCTCCTTCGAGGCTCCTCCTAGGTCCCTTCAAGTTCTCCTTCATCTCCTCCTCCTCCTCCTCCTTTCCAGCTTCGACGAGATCACAGGAGGCTTCGACCAGCTGCCCCAAGCCTTCCAGGCCTCCCTACCTGGGGTGGTCCACCTGGGCTGCAAGGTGAAGGAGGTCACCTCCCAAGGCCCCCAGCTCCAGGTCCTCTACACCAACGCCTCAGCGGGCGGGCGGGAGGCCACGGCCCAGGCCGACTATGTCCTGGTGACCTCCACGGCCAGGGCCACCAGGCAGATCCTCTTCCACCCTCCTTTATCCCGGGCCAAGGCCCACGCCCTGCGCTCGGTGCACTACGCCAGCTCCACCAAGGTGGCCTTGGCCTGCAGCAGGAGGTTCTGGGAGGAGGATGGGATCAGGGGAGGGGGCCAGAGCATCACCGACCGCCCCTCGCGCTTCATCTACTACCCCAGCCATGACTTCCCGGGGGGCCCGGGGGTGCTGCTGGCCTCCTACACCTGGAACGACGACTCCCAGGTGAGTGGGGGTTGGGGTTGGGTTGAGTTGGGTTGAGTTGGATTGGGTTAGATTGAGTTGAATTGGGTTGGGTTGGGTTGAGTTGGGTTGGATTGAAGAGTTGGGTTG
>VWZI01018421.1:0-16638 GCA_013396835.1 Psilopogon haemacephalus | reverse complement strand
AATTCCTGCCCCAGGATCCTTTTCCTCCTCTGGGACCAGTGCCTCAAATTAGTTATTTGCAGCTCTGGTGCCTTTTAAACCGAGCCATGATTGTAGAATCCAAATCCCTGTTGATGACACCAGCCCTGGAGCCATGAATTTATCTGTTGGCTCTTCCTAAATGTTCCCTCCTTCATTGCTGATGTTAGAGGAATAGAGAACACAACCTGAGCTCCTGATTCCTTTAGCCATTGACCTAAGGTCCTGAAGTCTCTTTTAATTGATTATGAGCCTCTCATTTCTGCATTGTCACTACTCACTTGTNACCTGGACACCAGATGAAGCCTGACTTGCCACAGACCGGACCGGTCATCAAGGGATCAGACTGGCCGTCATTGAGGAGGATGCCTGACCTCTGNCAATGTTCCTTATCTGGGCACCAGGGAGGCAGCAGACCTCTCTATGAAGTGGATTTGATCTGCATATTGGGCCCTCTGCTCCCTTCAGTAGAGAGTCTCCTGTGACAATGACCCTTCCAGGCTTCTTTGCCTGAGGCAACCTGTCTTTGGTGCAGTTTCCAGGCTTTTTGTGTCCTCATGCTTACTGATTATCTCTTCTTCCTGCAGAGCCTCTGTCCCGGTATGGGGTGACAAACACCCTAGAATTGGTCCAATCCCTGGGCTCTCTCCTCCCCCTACCGTCCAAGGTCCAGTAGGGGTTGAGGGGCGGGGGCACCCCACATAGCCCTGGGAGCCAAGGAGACCTCGGGTGGCATGTATGCATGGAGCTTTTTGAATCAATTGGTCAGCTAGAGAATGCTGAATACCTATTGGTCAGTTTTCACACGCCCCCTAGGGTATTTGAAGGGTGCACAGCGACCGTTAGTGCTCTTCTTCCATTCTTCCTCACTCTCCTCGCTCACTGTCGTCTCCCGCCGTGGCTGCTGAAGAGCCCAGCCACGTGCACAGCAACAGGCAGCAGGCAGCGAAGCATAGCAACGGACACAGAGAAGTGGCAAGGCTGATCCCCTTCTCTCTCTCTCTCCCTATTTCCCTATTCCGGGCTAAGTCAGTTTTTTCTCTTCTTCCCCGCCACCTTGGGTCTGGGAAGGAGCGTGTTTCCCCTCCTCGCACCTCGCGGGCATTTTATAGGCGCAGTCAGGATTTATTTTGTATATAACCTCTCTGTTTCCTAAGTTCTGATTGTTAAACTGTTGCACCTGGTGTTTGAGCAACATGTGCATTTGTTTCTGCCGACCAGAACCCAAAAGAACCCCGGGGGGGCACTGGGACCCCCCTCACTCGTCGGGATATTGAACCTAATTAAGCTCTATCCCGTTACACCAACTTACCAATTTCTGCTTCTAACCCCTCTTGCCAATCTTCCTAATTCACCTTACACATAAGGCAGATCCTGGGATAAGACTGGAAGGTGGAGGAAGGTGGAAGGGTGGTTGGGAACCCCTTTTGGGGACTCTGATCTCTGGGAGGGACATTGTATTTCTGTATTACCTTTAACCTGTATATTTCTGTATATAGCAGTAGATATTGGAATATATTGTAAATACCTGCTTGTATATTGTGCTGAGCTGTGAATATAAAGCTTCATTCCTTAACTTCCAGGCGACTGAGTCTAGTCTGGATGAATTCAAACGTGTAGGGGCCAGGTAACTCCCAAGCCATCACATTGCCTTGGATCACAAGACCACAGTACAAATCCTTGTTTATTAAGCCCATCTTCACAGGCCTCCTCTAGAAAGATAAGGCTTTAAGGGACAAATTATTACAGCTACAGAAAGACACAATCCAATTACTGGATACAGAAACCAGTGCAGCACTTTCGTATGTGTTAGAGCAGCGTAAGCACACAACCCTTCAGCAACACTACAGAAGATGCACCATTCCCAGAAAGGAAAGCAGCTTGTTCAGCATTTGCAAGTGCAAACATTTAAAAGAACAATAACAACACCTTTCATATTGCAGTGACCAAATTCAGGTAATACTCAGCTCCAAACTGAAAAGGCTATAGGGCACGACCAAACTAAACACCCTAGAGACACTAGTAGAAAAGAAAGCAAGCTCTTCCAGTAGCTTTGCTCAGGAGAGGAATGGCTAAAAAGTGAAGCTGTAAAGAGGAACCTGACAGCCAACATGAAGAAGCTGTAAGATACAATGACAAAGCAGAACCAGGACTTCAAACAGCTGCAGAAGGACTTCAAACAGCTGTAGAATAAAAAATAAGAAAGTCAAAAAGAACTCCAAAAGTTAAAGGAGGGGGGACAAGGGGGACGAAACAAAAACTTGATGGATTTTGAAAAGACAATAGCTAAAAAGGTAAAAAAAGGTGCAGGGGCTGAAAGCAGAAGTGCAGATTAAAAGTGAAGTACAAAACACAAAAAGGGAAAATAAAATTATTGTTGGGGAATGTGAGATTTTCTTTCACAAAGTAAAGACAAAGATAAATAAACAAATACATCCTTGCTTTCCATTCTAGGTGACTGTAATATACCAAAAAAGAAAACATGCAGGTGTTACATAGGGAAGAAAGTCAATATGGAGAAACTATTTAAATACAGAAAGCAGTTACAAACTTTTGTAAAGTAAACCTCTTTAAAACATAAGATAAGCAGTCTTTTTTCAGTGGCCACAAGAATTCAAACAACCATTTGAGAACGGAGTATTCTTAGAGGCCAGGTTTATTTCAAGTCCAAATGCAGAAACAATAGGAGTGGACTACAAAAGGAATTGCTCAGCCTTGTTCTAGGCTCATGTAAAGGACAGAGAAGCATTGTTCCAGTTCAGTACACAAATGTTTCTGGGATCAGAGAGCATATTAAAGGACAGGAGAAACCTTCATCAACCCCACCAACAAACAATATCCTGGGCAGCAGAACTGCCCAGTCCTGACAAAAATGGCACTGCTACCTGCTGTAAGGACTGAAAGAGTCCCTTACACATTACACTACAGCACTAGCAATCAGTAGGAAGTGTAATGTACAGCAACAGTGCTTACAGGACCCACCAAGGCATATAAATCTGCTACATAAGAATATGTCCACTGATCTTGTTTTAATAGCTTATGGCACACATGAGAAGACATGCAAAGGCCAGATCCCTGTAAAGCCAATCCACATCTATAACATATCTAACAGTGTATCTATAGATCTAGACTGTAAGGACTCTGCCTCTAAGACATCATTAAAGCCTGTATATGCATTCATGCCTCACACAGGCTGGCTTCAGGGGACCTGGCTGTGTTCAAAACCATGATCAGCTAGAGATCAGCCCTTGTGAG
This sequence comes from Psilopogon haemacephalus, assembly GCA_013396835.1. NCBI lineage: Eukaryota > Metazoa > Chordata > Aves > Piciformes > Megalaimidae > Psilopogon > Psilopogon haemacephalus. Next base: position 13,365 of record VWZI01018421.1, on the reverse strand, counting down.
AACATCTGCTTCTCACAAACTCTGCCTATTATGGCTGAAACTAAGGCGCCCAGCTTGTTCACCACTACTTCAATATTTTTATTTCTCCAACAACCTGCCGTATCCATTCACAGACACACACAAGGGTATTGTGTTCTGTAATCCTTCCTTCAGCAGAGTTGACTCAAGATTCACAGCTGTTTAAAATAAGAGTGGAAACAACCTTAAGAATCCTCTCTTTTAACACTGAGCTTGAACAATTCATATTTCTACTTCTGGTAAGCCTGCAGAAGCATGCAGTTCCTAGCAAGACTAGTTTGTGTGCTTGTGCTGGTTTGAACTAATTGGAGGATTTGAATGAGAAATTAGACTATAGGCTGAGAAAGGAAAACACTGATTATGGTATTTCACTAATCCTGGAGATTAGGAATGCTGTTAGAAGAGTTTTGTTTGGCCAGGCACCAACACACCAGCAAGGAGAGGAAGAGGAGAAGAATGACATCCAGGGCTCTAATGATCCCCTCAGAGAGGTCAGGGAAGTTAGAAAGGAATATTCAAGGGAATCAGGAGAGCCAATCCTAATGTGGCTGGTGAGATGCCGTACTATTGGTGCAAATGCCCTACAGGTAGGAGACAAGTCTGCAAAGCAGCTAGGCCCTCTTGCAAAGGAGAGTGGAGAGGACAAACACCTGGCAACCAGTCATGGTGTGGTTAGCTTGTGGACATGTCTTCTGCTGACTGTGGGTATGGGATACACCTCCCGAGATGACTTGCCAATGGGTAGCCAGGAAGTGGAACATAGTTGAGCAGGGAATGAAGCTTCTGAAGGACTTAGCTGTGAAGGAAGTGCTTTATGGAGATCATGGTACACATGAGCCTGATGACATCCCTCTTGGAAGAGGTCTCATAAAGAAGATTATTAAGCTTGCTTCTTCATCCTATGCTAACATCTTGGCTAGCAGGTTTCTATCAAGGAGTGATAATGGAAGGCCTCTCACTATTGGTCAGTTCACTGACCAACTGAGGCAGATAGAATACAGCTTGCGCATTCTACCCTAGTCTCTGCCATAAAATCTCTGTGTACAGAGATAAAAGATCGCATTAAGAATACCATAAAAAAAAAAGAAAGAGGAAATTAAAACCTCCATATCCAATCTGGCAAAGGATACCATTCCTTCATCATCTGAATGGGTGCATGTTTCTGCTATCAGGAACAGACACCCACCTCCTGCAAGGCAATTCCAGCCCAGGAGACAAATTCCACCTAGACACCAGCAATCACACATGTCACTCTGGATAATAATCCTGCGTGACCAATTTGGTGAGAACATGAACAAGTGGGATGGTCAACCTACTTCAATTCTTTAAAAGAGAGTCAGGGAACCGCAGAGTGGCAGAAACAGAGGCAGCAATGCCAGGAGAGTAGCTGTCACTTCTTCAGCCCTCCAGAGTAATTCCAATTATTCTACCAATTGTAACTTCTCTCACAACACCACCAACCACTGTGTACACCCCACATGCTGAATTGATTGTGGGCGATTGAAGAGGCAGGAATTATAAATTATGTAGCTTTTATAATTTCCAAAAGCCCTACCCACAATCTGTGTGTAAATTGGTTTAAGTTTGGGTTCTAATTCAGGCGGGAAAAGTCTTCACAAGGATGCCTTTTCAGGTAATTCAGGAAAAATTAGAAAAACTGAAAGGTTTGGCCATGAAACACCTTTGCCCTACTTACAGACGGGACATTGTCTCTTTCACGGCAGTGTCCAGAGTCCAGTACCCGCTGAAGTCCAAGATGACGGTAGGCATGGCTTTCACAAAGCCATGATTGTGAAGCATGGCAGGGGAAAGCCGGGATGCTCCGTGGTATTCCACGAATGGCTGCAGTTTACTGTTAGAGGCAGGTCCTGCAGCAAGAAGCTAGGATGCTCCTCAAGGTCCGGCTCAAAGTCTGTGGGAGGTTTGTGTCTCCAGGTCTGTGTTCAGGTCCGTTCAGGTCCCAGTGCAGGTCCAAGTGAAGGTCCTAGTGAAGGACCTTCCAGCTGCCATATATATACTGAGGCGATTTGTTTCCTCCCTGTTCGAGCCCAAGGAGGGTGGGAGAAGGCACTTCACACCTATTCCAAACCTCCAGTGACAGAGGTGGGGAGGAAGGAAGACCCTTTCCTGCCCCATTCACACCTCTGGTGGGGCAGTAGACTTGGGTGTGCCTTGCCACAGTTCGCACCTCCAGTGAGGCAGGGCCCTGCCCTGCCACACATGCCATGTTCAGCATTAGGACTGCACTTCCTCTAGCCAGGTGGAGGAAAGGGATAGTGGAGAAAACCAAATCATTTGGAATGTAGTTATTAGGTGGCCTTGCAGTTCAAAAGTTCAGAAATACAGGGGTTTAGTTGATTCAGGCGCTCAGTGTACTTTGTTGCCATCAGATTACAAAGGGACAGAGGCTATAACTATTTCCAGGATCACAGGTGGATCACCAAAGTCAACTAAGTTGCACGCTGAGCTAAGTTTAACTGGTAAAGAGTGGGAGAAGCATACTGTTGTAACTGGTCCTGATGCGCCTTGCATTCTGGGAATTGACTTTTTGAGACAAGGTTGTTTCGAAGATCCTAAGGGTCACAAATGGGCTTTTAGTATAGCATCTGTAGAAACTGAGGACGGTAAATTGAAATTGTCCATCAGACCTGAACTTGCAGATGAATCTGCAGTTGTGGGACATCATGATGTAGAGGACCTGAAAGTGCCAACTGCATCACAGGCAGTACAGATCTAACCGTGCCTCTTTGTTGCCCATTCATCAGCTGATTCATAAACTGGAAAGTCAGAAGGTCATCGAGAAAGCTCATTCACCTTTCAACAGTCCTATTTGCCCTGTGTGCAAGCCTAATGGCAACTGGTGCCTCACAGTGGACTTCCATGCTCTCAACGAGGTGACTTCGCCCATGAGTGTAGCTGTACCAGACATGCTGGAACTCCAATATGAGCTGGAATCGAAGGAAGCTAAATGATATGCTACCATAGACATTGCTAATGCTTTCTTCTCTATCCCCATAGCAAAGGAATGCAGGCCTCAGTTTTCATTCACCTGGAGAGGAATCCAGTATCAGTTCAACCTTTTGCCTTAGAGGTGGAAACAGCTCAACGATCTGTCACTCAGTGATCTACCACACATTGGAGAAAGGTAAAGCTCCAGAACACATCCAATTCATCGACGACACCATTGCGTGGGGCCAAACTGCTGAGAGAATCTTCAAGAAAGGCAACACAATAATTGACATTCTGTTGCAAGCAGGTTTTGCCATCAAGAGAGACAAGGTCAAAGGACTTCCCAGAGAGATTCAATTTCTGGGAGTGTGGTGGCAGGATGGTCACTGTCACATTCCACAGGATATAATAAATAGTCTCCACCATGGCAGTTCCCACAAATAAAAAGGACACTCTATCTTTCTTGGTTGCAGTGGGATTTTGGAGACTACACATTCCTGGATTCAGTCAAATTGTCAATCCTCTGCATGATGTGACTCATGAAAGAAACAATTTTGAGTGGGGACCTGAACAACAAGCAGCTTTTGATCAGATAAAGCAAGTAGTAGTCCATGCAGTGGGCTTGGGACCTGTTTGAACTGCTCTGAACATTAAAAACATTCTGTATACAGCTGAGAGTGACAATGGTCCAAGTTGGAGTCTTTGGCAGAAAGCTCCAAATGAAACACGTGGACGTCCACTTGGTTTCTGGGGACGTGGCTATGGAGGTTCAGAGGCAAATTACACCTCAACAGAGAAAGAGATACTAGCAGACTATGATGGAGTGAAAGCAGCTTCTTAAGTGATTGGAACTAAGTCACAATTGCATTTAGCTCCTAGACTGATGGATGTTCAAAGGCAAAGGTTCATCATCCCATCACGCCACAGATGCAACCTGGTCTAAATGGATGGCTTTGATAACCCAAAAGGCACGCATGGGCAATCCTGATCAACCTGGTCTAGTAGAAGTGATCACCAACTGGCTGGAAGGCACAGGCTGTACAAAACCTCCAAAGGAGAAGCCAATTTGCTAAAGAAGTTCCTCTCTGTGGTGATCTTTCTGATCAGGAAAAGAACTATGCTTTGTTCACAGATGGTTCCTGTCGTCTTGTTGGGAACAAGCAAAGATGAAAGTCAGCAGTCTGGAGTCCTACCAGGAGAGTTGCTGAAGCGAAAGATGGAGAAGGTGAATCCAGTCAATCTGCTGAGGTAAGAGCAGTCCAACTTGCTCTTGATGTGGCTGAACGGGAAAACTGGCCTATCCTTTACCTCTACAGCGACTCATGGATGGCAGCCAATGCTCTATGGGGTTGGCTAAAGGACTGGAAAAAGAGTGGTTGGCAGAGGAAAGGAAAGCCTATTTGGTGTGCTGATCTATGGCAGGACATTGATGCACGACTGGAGAGAATTCCAGTGAAAGTGCGGCACACAGACGTACACATGCCTAAAAGCAGAGCTCCTAAGGAACAGCAACACAACCATCAGGCAGATCAAGCTGCTAAAATTTCTTAAGTTGACACAAACAGTGACTTTGATCTTGATTGGAAACACTGAGGTGAACTGTTCTTAGCTTGGTGGGCCCATGATTTGTCTGTACATCAAGGCAGGGATGCAACATACCAATGGGCTCGTGATAGGTCAATTGACTTATCCATGGACGCTATCACCCAAGTCATACATGAGTGTGATATTTGTACTGCTATTAAGCAGACTAAGCAAATCAAGCCCTTATAGTATGGTGAGAGATGGTCAAAGTACAAGTATGGTGAAGCATGGCAGATTGATTACATCACTTTACCTTATTCTCATTCTGGCAAGCAGTATGTGCTAATGATGGTAGAGGAAAGAACCGGATGGCTGAAAACATATCCAGTTCCACATGCTACTGCACATAACACCATTCTTGTTTTGGAGTGACAAATCATGTGGAGACATGGAACTCCAGAGAGAATCAAATCAGACAATGGCACTAATTTCAAGAACTATCTTGTGAAAAACTCGGCCAAGGAGCACAGTACTGAATGGATCTTCCACATACCCTACTATGCACCAGCTTCAGGAAGCATCAAACTGTACAACGGTTTGCTAAAGACCACCCTAAAAGCCATGGGGGGTGGAACTTTCAAAAACTGGGACAAGCATTTAGCACAAGCAACCTGGTTGGTAAACAGTAGAGGTTCTGTGAACAGAGCAGGACCTGCCCAATCAGATTTGGTACAAACAGTGGATGGTGACAGAGTTCTGGCTGTACGTGAAAAGAATCTGTTAGGAAAAACTGTTTGGGTATTTTCTCCTTCGGGCAAAGGGAAACCTGTCCAAGGGGTGGTTTCTGCAGAAGGTCTTGATCATACATACTGGGTAATGCAGGAGAATGGTGAAGTCCAGTGTATTCCACAAATAAATCTAACCTTATATGAAAGAGGTGTTAGGAGCTTTATGTTTTAGGTTTCACCTGGTGTCCAACACAAGAGTATCTACAATACATAAGCATGAACCCAGTGTCACCCGGGAGTCTCTGGTCTCATCTGTGAGAGATGAACTGTTTCCTGTTTTCTGAGCTTTTGAATCACCTGCATCCAAGATACATCCAGAACAAAGTGTGAACTGAGTTTGTAATATTCATTGTTGTAAATATTGTTTAGATTAGAGATACAATTCTCAGTAAACTCTGAGTGAAGTAGACAAGGGTGGACTGTGCTGGTTTGAACTAACTGGAGGATTTGAATGAGAAATTAGACTATAGGCTGAGAAAGGAAAACACTGATGATGCTACTTCACTCAGGTTTACTGAGAAAGAAAAGAAACTGTTTAAGAGTTGTGACCCAAATATAGGTAAGTCAGACCGCTTTGGGCCATGGCTGCTGCTGCATGGCTCTTTCTCCCTGCTTTTTGTAGCTAGATCTGAATAATTTCACTAACTTCTTTCCTGCTGCTAATCCCCCTGGCTGATCTACCTTTGCTTATCTGCTGCATAAAACAGATTGTGAGATAAGACTGGGAAGGGGGCAAGGTGGTAGGGTGGTCAGAAATCCCTCTTAGGGATTTTTGATATCTGGGAAGGGTGTGGTGTTTCTGTATTATCTTTTCACTCTACATATCTGTAAATATCTGTTATATATTGTAAATACCAGTTTGTGTATTGTGCAAAGCTGTAAATATAAAGCTTCATTTATTAACTTCCAGCCTACTGAGTCCTAGCCTGGATTATTTCTAAGTGTGTGGGGGGCGGGTAACTGCTAAACCACCACAGTGCTCATATGGAGTTCTGCAAGTACAGAGAGAGACAGTGCTCAGCTGATAACAGCAGTTGGAAACAGCAGGATTGAGAGCAAGAAGCCCCTGATATCTGTCCTGTCTCAGCAAACACATACGCACATTGCATTAGCTCTGCCACATAAGCTCTGCAAGATCCAGCAGTTCCACACAGCCCAGGAACAGTATCCATTCCTAGCCGCCTCTCACGGAGTGCAGAGCAAAAAAAAGCTACCTCTCACACCAGCCCTGGGAAAGCTGAAATGGGACGGAATGACAGCATTTAGCAGCTTTTCTGCTGCCCTGCAGCTATGCTGCTGCGACTCCTCCCCTACGCCAAAGGAAGGGCTCCAACGCAACCTGGAAAGTCCCTCGCATTATTACTGCGAGTGCTGGTACCTGGGCAAACGCGGCTTTACTGCCTGACCCAGATTCTCCAGTACCTTTACCACCCAGCAGAATGCTAACTTCAGAACAAGGCAATGTGCACAACTTGCCTGTAAGGCTCCGAGCAGGGCATGACCAGCCTACAGTTTATTTAAGGAAGTCCCGTAGAGCCCGAAGCCCAGCCATTGAGCACCCCTGCGTGGGCATGGCTACGGAGGATGAGGCACTCCCCAGGCTCCTCTCTGAGGGAGAGGCGGTGCCGGGCGCGGGACGGAAACAGGGAGAGCCCAGGCGAGGAGGCCGACCTCTGTCGGGGCTCCAGGAGCCCCCTGCCTGGCGGCTCCGCCATCTCCCGCCTGCAGTGGAGCGACAGACACCGCCGCTCGCACGCTTAACACCTGGGGTACGTGAGCCAATTAAAAATATAAAAGAGCTTTTAATTATTAATCCCCGGGAGCGGAGAGTGTCTTTCCCGTACGCCTCTGATTCGTCGCGCGGCCGCTGCAGCCACCACCCACCGCAGCGCCACGGGGACATCATGGCCGCCGAAACCACCGCGGCGGGGAGGCGGCACAACGCGGCGCGGCACGGCACGGCACGACCCGCCCGCCGGCGACGCCGGTAACACCTGCCCCGGCTGCGGCGGCTGCGGCGACGGCTCCCACGCAGAGCCGGCAGCAGCGCCCGCCCAGGAATTACGAGCCGGCGGCAGGACGTCGGAGGATTATGGAGGAGCGGCGCGTCTGCTCCAATTAAGATCAACGCTCCCGCCGCCCCCGCACCACCACCGCCGCCGCTGTTGGAACGGCGAGGCCGCAGCGCCCCCTGCCGCCTCCCCGCCCCATCGCCGCCGGGGCCGCAGCTCTCCGGCCGCGGCACCTGCCCCGGGTGAGCACAGCGCGCAGATTGGATTCGGGAAGCGCTGCCCCTGGCACGAAGGGCGCCGGCGTGGTCGGGCTCCGTGAACCTCAGCTTTTATGCAGGTTACCTGCGGGGACAGCTGCCGCGGCCTCTGGCGAGGAAATGGGGGTGGGGAAGATGTCTTTGGTTTGGGTTTTAACGGCTCTTTAATGGAAATCTAAGCCCCACCTCAAGGAATGGGGAAGGGACCTTTGAAGACGGTGTAGTAAAACATCCCTGACGTGGTTTGGGATCTCTCCTGCCAGACCAGGTTGCTCAAAGCCTTGAATAGTTCCAGGGATGTGGCATCTACAGCTGCTCCAGACAATGTGTTCCAGGGTCCCACCACCCTCATCATAAGGCACTTATTCCTTATGTCCAACCTAAATCTATCCTCTTTCAGTTTAAAACGGTTGCCCCTTGTCCTGTCACTGCAGGGCTTGGCAATAAAAAATATCTTCCTCTGTCTTTCTTACAGGCTGGTATTGAAAGAGGTCAAAAAGGGTTTCCTTTGGTCTTGTTGAACTTTATGAGGTTCACATGGCCCCACTCTTCTGCCTTGTCAAGGTCACTCTGAGTGTCATATCTTCCCCCAAGCAAAACCACTGCACCACTCAGCTTACTGTCATCCAGAAACTTGCTGAGGGAGCAGCTGACCTCACTGTCTGTGGCATTACTACAAATACCGAACAGTTCTAGTCCCAAAACAGGCCCATGAGGGATACTCATTATTGGCAATCTCCATTTGGACACTGAGCCATTGACTGCAACTCTTTGGATGTAGCCATCTAGCTAATTCCTTGTCCAACAAATAATTAATCCACCAAATCCATCTCTCCAACTTAGCAACAAGGATGTTGGCAGTGTCCTGGCCCACCTGGCCATCACTGATAGAGGAGGATGGTGCTTGTGTGCAGAAAATGGTGAGGTTGTTACCCCAAAACCATCAGCTGGAGCACTTCACACACTAGCCAGGGCCAACATTGCCCAGGTCACAGCTGGCTGCATGAGTAGAGTGTGACTAGTCCTCTTTGCATTCAGGCTTACTCATCTGTGGCTGCGTATGTTAGAAGAATATGTTTCCCCCAAATTACTCATCTGGTAATGAGTGGCAGCAGCGACCATTACAGCAATGTAAATCCGTGGGAAAGGATTTTTTCCTTCCCTTTTGCCAAGATAAAAATCTACAGGTACACCATTGACTAGGCTATTGAAGTGATATTGATGGGGTGATCACTTATTTTAACTGCCAGATACATAAAATCCATCAGAGAAAAAGAAATCACCGAATTTTATAATTATAATTTACACTTTTTAAAGCCTATTTAACAAATCAAATTTGCAATACCTCAGTCCAAAAAGACATCAGAAGGAACACAGAGAAAGGTGGTGAATGGGCATCTCCTGTGCACAGCTGCAGGGACACTTCTTTGTTTGCCCAAACCCAGTTCAGTTCCTCCTCTGTGCAAGGGGCTGGGGAACAGGAGTTGCCTTGCCTAGGTTTGTGTAGTGGGTTTGCAGTGACCTGCCCCCCCACCTTTTAAAACCCCAGCTAAAACTCAGAAAAACACACTGGAAGTTAATAAATGAAGCTTTATATTTACAGCAATGCAAATATACAAGCAAATATTTACAAGATATAACAGATATTTACAGAAATATACAGTAAAAAAGGAATACAGACACCACACCCCTCCTGGAGACCAAAATCCCCAAGAGAGGGAAACCAAACCCCCCTACCACCTTTTCCCCCAGCTTTATCTCACCACTTGATGATGCTGCAGGTAAGCTGAAGATCGGTCAGAAAGATTAGTGGCAGGAAGGAATGAATGGTTTTAGTGATTTTACTCTGAATTAGTTCAAAGGCAGAGAGACAAAGGAAAGAAGCTGCCGAAGCCAGCACAGACCCAGAGCTGACTGACCTTCTTCACACACACTGGCTTATCTGGATGTTTTGGGAACATTTCCCAAAACAACCTTCTTTTCTCTGTCTCAGTGAAACTGGTGAAGTGACACGGTATGTTTAACTCTCTTTCTCTCAGGCAATAGTCTAATTTCTCACTCAAATTCTCCAATTAGCTCAAACGAACACAGTTTGTCATCACTCATGCACCATGAGCACTGGTGCTCCACCTCAGCCCCTAGAAACCCAAAGAAGGAGACTGATATGAGGAAGAAAATATCAGGTGCACAAGCAGTGAACAGAGATGGTTTGCACTGAAATGCGCTTGTTTGTTGTGGTCAAAATGGGGGGTTTGTTGGTGAGGTGAGAGTGGCATCTTGGCACCTGCCTCAGGCCTACTTACAGGGAATGGGTAGGCATGAGAATTCAAGATCCTTCTAGGAGAGCTGCAAGATGGGATTTTCCTAGATAAATTTAGTGAAGAAGAGACATGCATGAGGAGACCTTGCAGGCTAAACCACAAGGAAGGACATGCTCAACGTGACACACAGGCTCTGCCAGCAAAGTGCTGGACTTCCATAAACTGCCCCCACTCAACCACCCCTGCACAACAGCGTGCAACATTTCACAAGTGTAGATATTGCTTGATAGCAGAACACTTGACCAGCCCATGTCACACACATGGGATGGGAGTCACAGCTCTCTGCACACACACAGCAACAGGGTAGGTAGAAAGCCGTTAAGGGACACAGCTGCAGTCCCACGGTGGGACAAGTCTTATAGTCAAGATTTTGGCTGAAGTTTTTTTCTACATCAAACTCCTGCATATGTGAAGCTTATGTCTGACAACTAGGCTTGGGACCCTCAATCTAGAGAAAGCAAAGGGAAAGCACAGTGACAGAGGTGGGAGCAAGGGTCGAAGGCCTTCCTTTTCCTTCCTTCCTTGAAAACACCTACCTCCCAACTGTGCAACCCAGCTATTTAGTGCCAGACTGCTGGTGGTAATTCTTCAGTGTTCTCTGTGTCAAAGAGTGTGTAAGTATTTTTCTCTTTTTTGGAAAACTTACTTCTTGCACTTTTTAATATAGTACCCTTTTTTTCTTCTTTAGGAGAGCGTCTGAGTATGCTTTGTAGGTAGCAGCATGCTATTGAAATTTTTATTTCAATATTGCTAAGTCATTTTGATGTTTGTAGAGAAAACATAACTTGTTTGTCTGTTTGTTTACAAATATTCGGTGCAGAGATAACCCATGGAAATCGTGTCTTCGGTGTGTGATGGGTTGTGCCATCAGTACATGGTGGTGGTGGAATTTTGCCATTAATAAAAAGACATAATTTATGGAATCATAGAATCATAGACTCAGTTAGGGTTGGAAGGGACCACGAGGATCATCTAGTTCCAACCCCCCTGCCATGGGCAGGTACCCCCTACCCTAGATTAGGCTGGCCAGAGCCTCATCCAGCCTGGCCTTAAACACCTCCAGGGAAGTGGCCCCAACCACCCGCCCCGGGCAACCCATTCCAGGGCTTCACCACTCATGGTGAAGAACTTCCTCCTCACATCCAATCTGAATCTCCCCACCTCCAGCTTTGCTCCATTCCCCCTAGTCCTGTCACTACCTGAGAGCCTAAAAAATCCCTCCCCAGCTTTTCTGTAGGCTGCCTTCAGATACAGGAAGGCCACCTCAGGCCAGATACAAGAAGGTCACCTCAGAGCCTCCTCCAAACTGAACAGCCCCAACTCTTTCAGTCTGTCCTCACAGGAGAGGTGCTCCAGCCCTCTGATCATCCTCGTGGCCCTTCTCTGATCACACTCCAGCATGTCCACATCCCTCTTGTAATAGGGGCTCCAGAACTGGATGCAGTACTCCAGGTGGGGTCTCACTAGGGTGGAGTAGAGGGGGAGAATCACCTCCCTCGACCTGCTGGCCACACTTCTCCTGATGCAGCCCAGAATCTGGTTGGCTCTCTGGGCTGCAGGCACACACTGCTGACTCATGTTGAGCTTCTCATCCACCAGCACCTCCAAGTCTTTCTCCTCAGGGCTACTCTCCAGCCAGTCACTGCGCAGCCTGGATTTGTGCTTGGGATTGCCTTGACCCAGATGCAGGACCTTGCACTTGGCCTTGTTGAACCTCATGAGGTTGGCTTGTGCCCACCTCTCCAGTCCGTCCAGGTCCCTCTTCATGCCATTCTTGCCCTCCAGCATGTCTGCTGCACCACACAGCTTGGTGTCATCAGCAAACTTGCTGAGGGTGCACTCAATGCCTTTGTCCATGTCACCCACAAAGATGTTGAACAAGACTGGTCCCAGGACTGATCCCTGAGGGACTCTGCTTGTCACTGGTCTCCACTTGGACATGGAGTCATTGACAGCCACTCTTTGGGTGTGGCCAACAAGCCAGTTCTTTATCCATCTGGTGGTCCACTCATCAAACCCATGTTTCACCATCTTGGAGACCAGGATGTGATGCAGGACAGTGTCAAAGGCTTTGCTCAGGTCCAGGTAAATGACATCAGTTGCTCACCCCTCATCTATTAATGTTGTGACCTGTTCATGGAAGGCCACCAGGTTTGTCAGGCAGGCTCTGCCCTTGGTGAAGCCATGCTGATTGGACCCAATCACCTCTTCACTCTTATTCCGTCTCAGTAGTGCCTCCAGGAGGATCTGCTCCATGATCTTACCAGGCAGAGAGGTGAGACTGACTGGCCTCTAGTTTCCTGGTTCCTCCTTCCTACCTTTTTAGAAAATGGGAGTTATGTTTCCCCTTTTCCAGTCAGTGGGGACTTCACCAGACTGCCAGGACTTTTGGAATAGAATAGAGAGGGGTTTAGCAACCTCATCTGCCAGTTCTCTCAGTACCTGTGGGTGTATCCCATTTTGACCCATGGACTTGAACACTTTCAGTTTCTTCAGGTGATCATGAACCTGATCTTCACTTACGATGGGCAGCTCTTCCTTCCAGTCCCTGCCATTATCTTCCATGACTCCAGGAGTGTGGCTTGAAGCCTTTGCAGTGTAGACCGAGGTAAAGAAGTAATTGAGAACCTCAGCCTTTTCTATGTCACCTGTGACCATTTCACCTGTTTCCTTTCTGTGGGGGCCCACACCTTCCCTGGTCTTCTTTTTAGCATTAGTATACCTGTAGAAATTCTTGGTGTTCCCTTTGACCTCCCTGGCTAGATCCAATTCAAACTGTGCTTTGGCTTTCCTAACCAGATCTCTGGCTGCTCAGGCAGCTTCCTTATATACCCCCATTCTAGCTGTGCTTTTTTCCACTCCTTATAGAGTCTCTTTTTGTGTGACAGTGTCCAGGAGCTCCTTGCTCAGCCAGGCAGGCGTCCTGCCATTCTTCCCTGCTTTCCTCTTTGTTGGTATACATTGCTCCTGGACACGGAGGAGGTGATCATTGAACACTGTCCAGCTGTCCTGGGTCCCTCTTCCCTCTAGGGCTTTGTCCCATGATACTTTGGCCAGCAGATCCCTGAAGCAATCAAAGTCTGCACGCCTAAAGTCTAGGGTCATAAGCTTATAAAACGTACTTCTGGTTGCCCTGAGGATCTTAAATTCAACTGTTTCATGGTCACTGCAGCCAAGGCTGTCCCTGAGCCTCACATTGGTCACCAGCCCTTCCCTGTTGGTGAGAACAAGGTTTGTCATAGCACCTTTTCTTGTTGGTTCCTCTGCCATTTGGAGGAGGAAGTTGTTGTCAATGCAATCCAGGAACATCCTGGATTGCTGATACCTTGCTGTGTTGTCCCTCCAGCAGATGTCAGGGTGGTTGAAACCCCCCCATGAGGACCAGGGCTTGTGACCTGGAGGCCACTTCTTTTTGCCTGTGAAGGGCCTCATCTGTTTGGTTCTGCTGGTCACGTGGCCTGTAGCAGACCCCTACAGTAACATCACCCTCCCCTGT
>VWZI01018418.1:0-33739 GCA_013396835.1 Psilopogon haemacephalus | reverse complement strand
AAAAGGAACAGAGTAGACAATCTCAAAACCTGTCTTCACCTTTGTTATTCTAAGGAGCTATCTGTACAGAGCATACCCATGTACACGTTATACAAATGTCACTTTTTTTCTTTTCACAAACATTCCTGGGGAACGAGAAACAAAACCCAGAAAAAATATTAAACAAATATACTTTTTCAGCCACAAAATGTGGATAATATTTTGTGTTCATTTCAGATTCCTTCATAATACAGTCAAATATATTATCTTCTAAAATTAGAATTTAATTTTAACTCTGTCTTCACTTCTGCCATTCTTTTTTTGAGCTGTTGTTACTCTCATTTCCTGCCATCTTCTGAGCTGTGACTAACTTTTATAACATTCTCTGTTTACAAATGCAAAATTATAGAGATTCTCTTTAGCCTAACTCAAAATAGCTTTTCAGACTATTAAGGTCTGAAAAGCATGTATCATACAACACTTAATTTGAATATTATTAAACATTAACTTTAATTAAAAACTTAATGACAGGAGTGAGTGTATGCTGGTGTACTGCTTTGAAGAGTACAATAAATTCTTTTGAAACACAGATCACTACCAACAGGATAACTGCTTCCTCACATGCCATTTGTCATGCGCCATCCTTAAAAGATGCATTTTAGTGAAAATGTGTGCTTCATTACTTTCACCTCCTAAAATACAATTTTTCAGTTATATTTTATGTTACATTTATGCTGGCCAGAATTTGAGCCATGTAACAACACGAACTTTCTAATGGCCAGCAAGAAATCATCCTCTGACTTTGGAGTGGGTTATATAGTTGGTGGAGCAGCTTGGTAATTAATTGTGTGTAGGTTTTTTCAGGTGTCTATTTGTATGAAATAAGTACTAAGAAGAACTTAAATAGATTTTGTTGGTTTTGTTTTGTGTATGTTTGCTTGTTTTCCCCAGGGAAGAAACAAAAACAAAAAGTCCTAATCTAAAGTAGCTTCATGAGTACCATGAGTTTGAATAGAAACAAAATCAATTATAGTTATTGTAGGTGTAACATGACTTAACCTTTTGCAAAGATGGAAAGATCCTGTGGATCTCTGGGCTATATTTTCCTGACAATAACCCAATGTTGAAAAATTTATATTCAAGATATTACTTTAAAATGCAAGGTTGAACTTCTACATATTTTTCAGATGAAAAACAACTTTCAAATAAGGTAAATAGACTCTTATTTCAAGTGATGTGAACATCACAACCAAGTATTTGTTAGGTAGATACTTTCACTCATAATTTAATTTTTTGTACTAGAGTTTCTGAAAACAGTCATTATAGTTGTGGTAGAACAAAAAGAGGGATTCATATACCTCTAACTGATTATCTTTTTCTCAGGTTGTCTTGTAATGATAAGATTAAATATATTATTCCTGTACTTATTAAACCATCTAGCTGAAATGTCTGAGGTTGTTTTTCAGAATTGGTCAGTTATTGGAGGAAAATAAAGTTGGCTAAGATGAATAATTTATTGTCTCTGAAAGAGTAACTTGAAAGACAAATTTAGACCTTTGCTGGTACCTGAAAACAATTGTTCATGTTTATCATCAAATTTAAAAAAAGACTGGAGAGAAGAGTAACATAGATTCTATCTTCTCTTTCCTCATTGAATGGAAAAAGCAAGTCGTGGTTGTATTGTCCCATAACTTTATATCTCATTGTGTAAATCTCAGCTTCTTGATTTCTGACGTTTCCCACTGGATCATTAATTTCCCAGTCAAGTGATCTCTCTCTAAAAAGGTGGTATTGCCTCATGCTCAAGATCAGGTAGTATGGATTTCACAGGCTAAATGTAGGTGATGCTGAGGACTGAAGCTTAAACTCCACACAACACAGCTGCAGCAGAGCCAAGAAAGACAAGACTTTCCATAGATCCTATAGTATTTCCATGTTCAGTGATTAACATTAGGGGCAGAACATGGTGCTTTAGTTCCCTGTCCACATGTATCTGCTAACTGGCCTGGGAGAAGAATCAAAGACGCACCAGCAGCAGCACCCTGGCCTGCTGAGTTCAACATCATGTTGCAGTAAAGGGCTGCAGATCCATTGAGGAAGAGACAAAACTCCTGGCACAGCACCAAATCATGTGAGCTTCATTCTTCTGTTTCCATTAATGTCAGTGCTCTCTGACCCCTCATAATAAATCAATGTTAGTCCTTGCCCTGCAAAATCATTATTGCTTGCATATGTACACCACTGAAAAGACACTTCTGGGTGAATCCATATATACAGAATTATAGAACTATAGGAATTCTTCTAAGTCATGACAGTAAACCCCACAGTTTTGCTATTTTGTGTAAGCAGTCATAACTGAAAAATAATTTTCCATGACTGTGTTGGTGTGAGCTAATTGGAGAATTTGAGTGAGAAATTAGACTACTGGCTGAGAGAGAGTTAAACACAGTGTGTCACTTCAAGTTTTACTGAGAAAGAAAAAAAAGTTGTTTTAAGAACTGTTCTCAAAAACAACCAGATTAGCAGAGGGCTTCTGTCTGTTTGACACTGCAGCTGCTTTCTCCTTTGTCTCTCTGTCTTTTAGCTAATTCAGAGTAAAACTACTAACTCCTTCCTATTACTAATCTCTCTGACCGATCTTCAGCTTATCTGCAGCATCAACAGGGGGTGAGATAGGGCTGGGGAAGGGGGGAAAGGTGGTAGGGGGGGTTTGGTTACCCTCTCTTGGGGATTTTGGTCTCCGGGAGGGGTGTGGTGTCTGTATTGCCTTTTCACTGTATATATCTGTACGTATCTGTAATATCCTGTAAATATTTGCTTGTATATTGTGCATTGCTGTAAATATAAAGCTTCATTTATTAACTTCCAGTGTTTTTCTGAGTTTTAGCCGGGGTTTATAAAGGTGGGGGGGCAGGTAACTGCAAACCCACTACAATGAAAATAGAGAATTTTCCTGGATTAATAATAGTAATTATTTTTTTTCCAGGTATTCAAGTGAGATTTCTGAGTCCTCATATTTATTCCACAGATGTATATGTTCAATCATCTATATCCCCAGAGACTGAATTTATACAGACTAGTGGCAGTGAATGCACCATCCAGGGCCTTTGTCTTTCAAAATGTATCCCACAAGCATTGATGTCATGTCAGTGTTTTCAGAGTTAGCTCAAATATCAGCTACTTATAAACTGTGGCAAAGAACACTCAAGTCCCTGCCCCACCAGAGGTTTTAATGGGGCATGAAATGGTTTTCCTCCCCACCACCTCTGTTGCTGGAAGTTTGGAATGTGGAAAGAAGTAGGTGTGAAGTTCCTTCTCCCACCCTCAGTGGGCTTGAACAGGGAAGGAACAAATCACCCCAGCATATATATATGGCAACTAGACACTTTGTCTAGTTGGACCTTGAGTTGGATATTGAGGACCATCTGGAAGAACGGTGACAAGAAAGCACACGATCCCTGCTTTTCCACTGTCACATCCCGGCTTCCTGCTGCAGGGACCTGCCTCTGCAGTAAACTGCCATTGTTTGGTGGGAACACCGTGGAGCACCCTGGCTTTTCCCTGCGTTGCTTCACAATCTTGGTTTCATGAAAGCCATATCTACAGTAATTTTGGACTTTGATGGGCATTGGACTCTGTACTACATTGATCCACTGCTGGATTGTAATTCGCAACTCTGGACACTGCCAAGGGACCACCTCAAAATTCCTACTTCACTGCCATGAGTAGCACAGATGTTCCCTAAGGCTTCTAGCTCCTCACTGCTACTTGTTTGTAAGTAGGGGAAAGCTGTTTCATGGCAAACCCTTTCCAATTTTCTGATTTTTCTAAATTGCCTGAAAAGCATCCTTGTGAAGATTTTTCCAAATGAATTAGAACCCAAATTTAAACTACTTTGTACATAGATTGTGGGCAGGGCTTTTGGACATTATGAAAAACTACATATTTTATAATTTCTGCCTCATTAGTTGTCCACAATCAATTCAAAACACATGGCAAAAATTTGGAAGATTGAGAATTCAAGAACTTCAGATTAGGGATAGCTGCGGGAAGTGTAGATGAAACAATATAGCATCTTAAATGGTTTTGAGGAATGCAATGTATGGATATGCGTGTAATTTGTAGTTGCAACCACCTAACCACCTTCTTATGCAGTTTTTTACCTTAAATTGGATCTATGTGATTTTGAAGTTTATGGATGTTTATAATTTAAAATTGCAGTTCAAAGATTTAGTTTTTGGTTTTTTGGCTGCATTTTTGAACATTCTGTCTTCATCTATAGACCCTTGGTCTTGAGTAACTTAAATCAATGAAAATGGACTCATAGAAATTTAGACAACTTAAGAAAGGCTTTTTCTAAATACCTGTTCACAGGGAAAGGAAAGATTCAACTTCTTCAAATGAACTTTTTTTTTTAATCAACAGAAATTATGTGTTCTGGAGGAAGGTCCTTAAGGTGATGAGGCTGGAGAACTTTCCCTGGAAGAAAAGACTGAGAGAGCTGGACTGGCTTGTCCTAGGAAGAGATAGCTTTGGGGGTACCTAATAGGCTCACAGCCCCTACAAAGGGTCATTGAGGAGATGTAACTGGGCTCCTTCTGGCAGTGCAGGGTGGGAGAGTGAGATACAACAAGTACAAGTTGTGACAGGTTCAGGCTGAATATAAGGAGAAACCTATCCCATGAAGCTTCCAGCATGGAAGCTGGACCAGGTCACCCCAGGAGGCTGTGCTATCTCCAGCCTTGGAGAGTTTCATGTCCTAGCCCAAGCCCTGAGTACCCTGGTGTACCTCTAGAGCTGGCCCTGCTTTGGTCTCCTAAGGTCTGTTCCAGCTTAATTTTTTCTATGATCTTTTGTGATATTTTCAAATAATCATGGTGTTTCTCTGTAAACAGTTACTTGGTAACTGCTGTGACAATCAAATCTTCTTGTTTTCATCAGACATTTTTTTGAGAAGGATGTGACCAAGAAAATCTAATGCCTCTTCTGTGAATATTTCCTCAAAAAATATTGAAAAGTTTGAAATTAAGAACATAAGTGAAAACTTAAAATGACAGTTTGGGTGTCAGAAAATAAAATTATATAGTAATCTGTAACATGTCTGATTCAGCATAATAACCTAATATTTTATCTTCCAGTAATAATAGGCAAGACCTTTAAATGAAATAAATGGTTGTAGTACTATTCAAGTTCATTGCACCATGTCAATTTATGCAGGAAGGAAGAAGAATAGTTGAGATTTATCTAAAACTGTTACTCATTCAGCACCAGTTGTGAAGTGGCATGCAAGAGGGAACAAAATATTATGTGATAATAACTCAAATATATCTAAAAATCTCCTGGTAAAAATGGTACAAAATATAGCCCAGTTAACTTTTTTTCCCTCTCAATATATCTTTTTTTTTCCCCTTTTAATTTACATTTCTGATAGCCTCTACATTTATTCAGAAAGCACAGCATTCTTTAATTATTTGTCTATTATTTCTATGAAGTTTGTTTTAGGACCAGAACTATTTTGACTGAAAGTCACTATACAGAAGCAAAGGTTTGCTAGATGTAAATGTGAATACATTTGAATACTCAATGCTTTTGAAATTAAATATTGATGTCATTAAAATGAATGGAAAAACAGAAGTTGAACCAAGTTCAGCAATCGTGGGCCCCATGAGTAAAATGGAGTGATTGCTTGTGGCAGTCCTGTAATATATTTCTTTTTTTTTTGCTCAGTCTCCTATTATTAAATGCATGTTTCTCTCTTGAGAAAGCCTCAATTTAAAAAACTTTGGAGTTCCTGTTGTGATTATTAATAAGAGGTTATGAATTATTATTTTTAAATTATTAATAATTGAGATTCTGGGGAAAATTCCCTGAGATTCTTTGGATGTTCAGTTGTTAAGAAGTTATTGCACAACGGTTATTTACAAACACTGAATTAAACAGTTTAAACAGCTTAAACAGTCAGAACTTGGAAAACAGGGAACCTGACAACAGGGGGAAATCCTAACCCCACCTATACTCACAGATGCGATAGGTATAGAGTG
Organism: Psilopogon haemacephalus; assembly: GCA_013396835.1. Taxonomy (NCBI): domain Eukaryota; kingdom Metazoa; phylum Chordata; class Aves; order Piciformes; family Megalaimidae; genus Psilopogon; species Psilopogon haemacephalus. Next base: position 27,719 of record VWZI01018418.1, on the reverse strand, counting down.
TGTCCTGAAGAGAGGAGAAAAGCGTTTGCCTTGCTGCTGCTGTAGGCTGCAATCTGCAATGCATGCTGCAAACATGTGGCTGCTGTGAAAGAGGTGCAAATAGACGTTTGGTTCCGATGGAAGCAGCAGGAAGAGAGAGCAACTGCTCTAAATAACCCTCCTTTAAATACCCTATTTTGAAGGGTGGAACTGACCAATAGGCACTAGCGTCCATTGTTTTGGCCAATGAATTCGAAGTTCTGTGCCCAGGGGTTGACCCTAATGCTTTGAGGGACAGCGCAAATCACCTGATTTGTTCATGTGCCACGGGGCTTTCTTTGTTCAAACTCCCATCGTCTGCTCACCTTCAAACTCCCGGACCTTGCAACAGGAGGAGGAAAGAGCAGGAGTTTGAACTAATTCAGGCAGGATTTATGCCCTACCAGGACAGTTCCTAGTGCACCCTTGGCTAATTTGATTATTGGTATTTCACCTGGAGCCAAAATGTGTGAAGGCAGAGGCCACTAGGTGTTCTAATGGAAAGATAGGTAACAAATAAAATTACTTTATTTATATAGTTAATAAGGAGCAATTTCAAAAAGCCCTGAAGTTTTTCTCTTCGATGCTATATCATAAGGATGTCACAACTTAATGGGGGGGGCTCTGTGCCTGCAACATGTGTTAATAGGTAACTGTACCTAATTTTTAAAATATTTCAGAAACACCACACCCCTCCCAGAGACCAAAATCCCCAAGAGAGGGGTAACCAACCACCCCCTACCACCTTTCCCCCCTTCCCCAATCTTATCTCACCACGTGTTGATGCTGAAGATAAGCTGAGGTAGGTTGGCCAGAGGGATTAGTAGCAGGAAAGTAGTTAGTGGAATGACTAAGAATTAGCTACCAAGGCAAAGGGAAAGGAGACCATGAAAGAGAAGCAGCCACAGCCAGACCGGTCAGCAACCATCTGTAGTGGGTTTGCAGTTACTTGCCCCCCCACCTTTTGAAACCCCAGCCAAAACTCAGAAAATCACACTGGAAGTTAATAAATGAAACTTTATATTTACAGCAATGCAAATATACAAGCAAATATTTACAAGATATAACAGATATTTACAGAAATATACAGTAAAAAGGGTAATACACACCACACCCCTTCCGGAGACCAAAATCCCTAGGAGAGGACAACCACCCCCCCTACCACCTTTCCCCTCTTCCCCCAGCTTTATCTCACCACTTGATAATGCTGCAGATAAGCTGAAGATCAGGGAGATTAATGATAGGAGAAGAAATTAGTCGTTTTAGTGATTGAACTCTGAATTAGTTCAAAGGCAGAGAGACAAAGGAAAAAGCTGCCAAAGCCAGCAAGACCCAAGCCAGACTGGCCCTCTGCAAGCACACTGGCTATCTCATGTTGAGAACATTTCTCAAAACAATTTTTTTTCTCTGCCTCAGTGAAACTTGGTGAAGTGACACTGTATGTTTAACTCTCTCTCAGCCAATAGTTTAATTTCTCACTCAAATTCTCCAATTAGCTCAAACCAACACACCATCTGATATTTAGCGTTTTGGGTACAGTTCTTAAAAACAACTTTTTTTCTTTCTCAGTAAAGGTCTGGGTGAAGTGACATAATGTGTTTCCCTCTCTCAGCCAATAGTCTTATTTCTCAATCAAATTCTCCAACTAGGTCAAACCAGTACAACTTCTCAATAGCTTTTGAATTGCATGATACAATACTCTGTATTGTCTTATATCATTGACAAGACAATGTTCTCTGTCAGTTAAAATACAAAAAAATGTTCTAATTGAAATGAGAATCAGAACTTCATGGAGATACATTTATTTTCTGTAAATTTGTATTAATTATCCCAGATTATCTATTTAAAATTAATACAACCTTGTAAGTCTTGCAGTCAGGGGAAAATACTCAATATAAATATTGTAAGTAGCGTAATGGGCATAGTGTCCCAGCTCCTGCTGGCTGGCTTGCCTTCATAGCCTAAGTAGAGCTGTACTTGTTATCATTTGAAAGGTCCATCTTGTCACTCTTATAGTGGTGATGAGGAAAAGAAAAGAAAGAGCTGAGCAATTTAATTCTTCCAAGATCTCAGATGTGCCAGCCACCACTAGGAAAACTACTGAATCACTCTCAATCCCCGTAATATGCCATGACAGCCAATTCTTAACATCTCTTCCCTTTTTTCTTTAAGAGCTGACATATAGACACTGATGATGGGAACTTATCCCGAGTACAAGCACGGACCTGAAAAATCCACAGGGCCTGGTCCCTAACTCTCAGAAACACACAAATGAAATCAACAGGAGCATTGCCTCTGATTTCAATGGACACTGGATCAAGCTTAGGATAAACTTGAGAATTATTCCTCATTCTATTTTATTCTGTAAATTAAAGAGGAAAACCCATTCCAATATAGGACAGCAATCTTGCTAACCTTTTCCATTTCCTTTTGTTGTTTTAACTGTAATGTTTACTTAAAGAAATGTGTGTCATCTTACAATAACATTGTTGATTAAAATTACATTTTCCAATTTTTTTTTATGTGATACTGCTATCAAATTATTATGGTAAATCACTTCCCTTAAGAAATCTGGCCTGCCTGGCCTATGACTTATATCTTTGCTCAGAGACAGAGTTTTATGGGAACTTGGACTCCAACCAAGATTGTGGTCTTCACATTCCTCAGCAGAACTAGGACCATTGCTACCTAGGCATTTTAATATGTCCCTGCTTGTGAAATCTAAAGAGGTAGTCATAACCACTAATGCCTACATCTTTTCAACCTCCCAAGAAGAAAGAAATCTCTCCTCATGTTTTGCATAGCCAGCATTATAAACTAACTTTTAGTTAGTTTTTAAGAGCAGGGGTGAAAGTCTCATAGGTAAAACAAATCAATAAATTGTTCACTTCAGGAGAGATCACTAGGAAACATTTCTGCTGCTGCCGTTTGTCATTTTGCTAACATGAGCAGCAGGATGACATAATTAGTGAATCAGCAAAGTGAAGTACAAACGCCTCTGTTATGTGCTTTTCTTACTTGTGACTAATACAACAAACAAAAATTAATTTGTTCCAATAAGAGCTTCAGGATTTCTGTTCACAGCACTGCTTCTGGCAGTAAAATTAAGATATTTGGATGACTACAGACATTTAAAACTACCCACTACCCAAAAAAGTCCCACACTGAGAACACTTGGAGTATAGATTAGCCTCAAAGAATAAGTTGGTGGTACTGTATTTGAAAAGGACAGCTTTTCATAAGAACTGAGGACGTAAGTAATTTACCATCTGTGTGATAAGTTCTCAGAAAACTTCCTCAGAAGAACAGACATATTTGGCAACCACAGTTCTTGATCAGTGAGATCTCACCAGATTTTTTTTGGCCACATAATGTGGCATTTACTTCATCTAAAGTTGGCTCCAAATGTGATGCAGTCATCAAAGAAATCTTCAGTATAAGGAATATCTCAAGAGACAATTTATCCAGTTTCAGAGTTTTCTTGATGTATGTTTTGAATATACATTAGACATAGGACATGGTTTAGACAAAACAAGTCCTGAAAAATTTCATATTCTCTACACTGGTTGTGAGGGTATTCTGAAGGGACTGGATTGGCCTCATGTGATAAGTGCTGCCAGTGCTGCCCTTTCACGAGCAAACAACACATTCACAGGCTTTTCCACAGAGATGTTTACCAGATATATATATTTTTTTCCCCATAAATTCTGATGTGTTGAGTTCTGCACTTTTATGGTGGGCTTGTTAATGTGTCAAAACACTGTAGGGTGTCCTGGAGTAGTGTAGAATGATGCAAAATGGTAAAAGTGCTATACAGTTACATAGAGGCAACATTTGGAGACTGATCTCAAATGCAGAATAGATTTTATGCCAGGTGCTGATGGATGCTTTGTGTCATCTCCAGTGTACATGCAAACAATCTTGCTGTCTTCTTTTGATGGTTTCCAGCAATGTTTAAGTAACTTGAAAACTGCTCACCTATTTTGATATTAAAACTTTCAAATATCTAAATGTGTGAAATTGTGCAGTGCATTTCCTGCAACATGCTGAGAATCACCTGCTGTAAATACAAATTTCTATTTTTTTCTGTGTATGGAATGACTTTTTTTTTTAAGATTAAAAGTTAAAAGACAAAAAAATTATTTTAATAAGACAGGAAATTTACACACTACTTCCAACTAAAACATGATTTGTTTGTCTTTTTAAGAAACCACTGAATAAGCACATTTTGTCTATTACACTACTGATTGAATTATTTTTTTTCATGGTCTTTTTAGCTCATGCCCTGATTGCATTAACTTCAGAACACTGCTCTAATTAAATGCAGTATTGTAAAAGTGTTCTCTATAGCTGTCTGTAATACATTACCTAAATAAATACAAATTAAAATCATAAGAGTAGATTGTGCATCAGGACTTCTTTGTCAGTTCTTGCCATATGTGGGACTTTGCCACTATTCTGTTTTCCAGTTGAACTAAGTAATTGTTGGTATAATGATCCTGCTCAGTCTGACCAGCATCTTTTGTATATACTTGGAGGTCTTTCTCATCACCTATGACTTATAGCTGAACAGGCAAGATTTTTACTCTTTGCAGTCCCCAAACACTGTGCAACATAGTGCTTGGATGAGTCGTTGCCTTTGATAATTTAAAAAAAAAATTTTTTCTTTATGTTAATATCTCTCACATGAAAGCAGAAGCTCACACTGTAACTTAATGTTGTTTGGGAGTATATGAACTCTTCTCACTGATCAAAGGATTTATCACTTTTATTCTTCTGTATAAACATGACTTATTGATGTCCTGTCATCATGTAAAATGTTAATTTACTTTGCAGAAATTAAACAAGCAGATACTTAGCAGAATGTAGCTCATAGCTTACAAACATCCAAATCAGTGCTTTCTAACAGTTTCCCATAGCAAATTTTTAATGGCTAAGTGATAACAATTTAAGTATCCACATGAAACACAAACATATACAATTTATCATCGCAATTCACAAAGTATCCTTATTCCCCAGTTTTATTATTTATTTCTAAATAAATTATCTCTGTTATTGAAAAGAATTGAGCAGTTTTATTTGAAAGTTTCAGCTGTGCACACAGCTGATGGACTCAGTATCATAGGCTTTACTGAGACAAGGCAAACTACCACTGATCCCATTGCAATGTCCTGATGAGTCAAAATTTCCTCCTCTGGATTCCTGAGGTAAATGCAAGATTTTATTCAGTGACACTGGCATTGGTTAACAACAAAGCAAGAGTTCATGGAAAAGTTTTTATGAAACATGAATACTGAGGAAGGAGGCTGAAAGTGGTCACATTTCAGTAAAGGAAAATAGAAATGGAAATAATATTTAAATGGAGCAAAGGGCAAGTCAAGAAATAGTGCCTTTCTGGAACTATTTCTTCTGAATCTGATTTAATTTCAGAACAAGGAAACTTTTTGCCAGCTCCACAGATTATGGTTGTGTTTTCTTTTAAATTAGATTTAAATTACAGAGTTTAGAGGCATAATTCAGAAGATTAAACTGGTTTGTCAGAACAGAACTTTCTGAGCTAGCTGTCTCAGTTGAGGGGGAAAAAAAGTAACACAGATATGAAGAATTGTTGCTAAGGTGCCAGATCAAAAAGTGCTCAGACCATGACCAGGAGATGATGAATTGAAGAGGACTAATCAGGCTTTACACAGTTCTAAGTGCTAAAAACCTGTGTTCTGCCCTTTCAAAGACAAATGTCTATCTTTCTGTGCCCAGATAGAACTGGTAGTCTGTAAATTCAAGGAAGAGTGGAAAGAATGGACAAAACCAGAATTGGAAGACTTGATGGAAGGCTTGGCAGACTGGCAAAAAAGACCACAGGTTGTACAAGAAGGATAAAAAAGGGAGAAAGGTGGGAATTTGTACAGCTAAGTTTTAAGATGGTGTGACAAATGGGATGTTCAAGAAATCAGTTCTAAATGACAAACAGGCATTTAAATGGAGCACTGTTTCTTAAATTATTTACACCAAATAAAGTATAGTACTCCAATGAAGAGCAGTGGATGAAGAGTACTGTCAAATAAAACAGATTACCTTTACAAAAAACACCTTTTTAAAAAAAAAAGTTGGTCAATATACCCGTTGAGAAAGAAAGTGTCCTGTAAAAATGAAGATAGCTCCAAATGGTTTGGATGTTATAATTTCTACAGGTTTGACTCAGGAGCATAGTAAAACTAGTCTGGCAGAATAACAGCATGCAACTTTGTACATGACTTCACTTCAGCAAGTGACTGGTATCAAACACATCCTTGCACTGGAAGGGTGGGAGTTCTATCCCCAGCTGGGGTTAAGGCTCGGTGTTAGCCCTTGACATGGATTTAACTGAAATCTGCTGTCTTCAAGGACATAAAAGAATTCTTGTCAGTTTGAGTAAATAATGGAAGATCAAAGCTAGCTACATTTCTGTGCTGAGATTGCAAGAGAACACTGATAGTCATTCAGTATTATCTGACCTTCAGGCTGTATTTTCATGCACAGTCTGATTTCCCTTCAGGTGAAAGGACATTTTAAATCCTTTGATGTAATGGCAATGTGGTAAAATACAATGTGATAAAATGCAACGTGGTTTGCAAGCATATTACACAGAATTTAAGTATATTCATATCCTTGTGTGATGCACAAACCAGAAACTGAAAAAAAATTCCTCCCTCCTCTCCTTTCTGATCTACTATATATTTTACCTTTTTTTTTTTTTTAATTGCAGCAAATGTGATATTTGTGTAATTTAAAGCTGTGTTCTGTGATACATTTTGTGACATTATCATTGTACAGTAAAAATGCCTCTTTTAATGTACGTTTGAAAATTTGAAGACACAGAAATATTTGGATTTTTGATCCACTGATAAAACACGTTTTAACTGGTAAGAAGTCAGTAACATACTTAACAATTTTGCAATTTACCAGAGAGATTAAAGGACTTTGCTATGCAGCATCCCCATCAAATATATTGGAAACAAATCTGGACCAAGTCATTGAATATTCTTTCTTCTTTTCCCTTATGCTGGTTTGAACTAATTGGAGGATTTGAGTGAAAAATTAGACTATAGGCTGAGAAATGAAAACACGTGATGTCACTTGTATTGGGTTGAGGCTAGCTGCCCCCACCCTGAGCCCAAAAGCCCAATAAAAACTCAAAGAAACGATTTGGAAGTAAAAAAAGGGTAAACTTTAACAACAAGCAAGAGGGAACGGGATTTTTTTTTACAGCAGGTGGGAGAAAGGGAAACAAGCTTTGGGATATGGGGAGTAAGGGAAAAGGGTACAGAGACCAGGGAGAAGGGGGAAAGGGAAGAAAATACAACCGCGGCAGGCAGCTGAAGTTCGATTGGCTTTGGAAAGCAGGATGCAGGAATCCTATAGCGAAAAGTCTCAGTCCCAGTCTTCAGCGGACAGTAACGGTGCTGGAACACAGGGCGGCAGGGAGACACGTGCTGCAGCAGCACAGAGCGCGAGCAAGTGCTCGACCTGCCGGCACGAGGGGAAGAGAAGAAGCAGAAGAGAGAAAAAAGAGCGGGGGGGGGGAACTGGGTTCCTCCTCTTATAGTCCCAAAATCCTAGCAGGAAGTGGGAGTGTCTAACCATGCAACCTGGGAAAAGGGTGAAACCATTCCTTGGGAAAGACAGGGGGTCCCAGGTGGGCTTAAACCTTCACATCACTTCACTCACAGCTTTACTGAGGAAGAAAAAAAAATTTGTTTTAAGAGTTGCAACCCAAATATAGATAAGTCAGAGTGCTTCAGACTGCTCTGGGCTGTGGCTGCTCCTTGCATCGCTCCTTTTCCCTGCCTTGTATAGCTGATTCTTAATAATTCCGCTAACTTCTTTCCTGCTGCTAACTCCCCTGGCTGATCTGCCTTCACCTATCTGCTGCATCAACAGATGGTGAGATAAGATTGGGGAAGGGGGAAAAGGTAGCAGGGGTGGTTAGAAACCCCTTTTAGGGATTTTGATCTCTGGAAGGGGTGTGGTGTTACTTTTATATAGAACTTGGTATAGAGAAGATTTAAAAAGATTTTTTTGGGATTATGGTGACAATTTTCAGAATTACATGGGCTTAAATATTTCTGAGATAGCCTCAAATGCTGTTTCTGATGCTTTTAATAAATCAGAAAATATTAGTAATCAAATGAGCTATTCTACAGCATTGGTACATGTGATTCTCCAAAAGAGCAGTATTCCTGACCTTTGTCAAAATTTCTATTCAAAGACCAAGGTGATATATTTATTGTGTGTCATTGTTTTCTTACTAATTATGGATTTATTATTAATTTCTGCTCTGAGCCTGAAAAATTCTGCTACGACTATGAAAAAGCAGATAGGTCGTGCCAGGAGAAGGAGGGACAAAGGGACTGGAATGCAAACAGCGTTGGAGTCTGGATGTACGCCTGGACAATGTACTGTAAACAAAGCAAATGTCTATGAACATGAAGTAAAAACAAATGATAAGGCTGCAGAAAGCTTCTCTGATGGTAATTCAAATTCTGAAGCAGCAATTTGTGATTCCAATGCAAAAGATGATTCTGATTCTAATGTGCCAGCAGCTCAGGTTTCCCAAAATTCAGATCCATCACAAGCTCCATCTTCTGTTAAACTGGCCCCTGATAACATCCCTCTTGGAACAGGTCTCATGAAGAAAATTATTAAACTTGCTCCTTCATCCTATGCTAACATCTTGGCTAGAAAGTTTCTATCAAAGGGTGATAATGGAAGGCTCACTGTTGGTGAGTTCATTGACCAACTGAAAGAGATAGAGGACAGCTTGTCACATTCTACCCTAGTCACTGCCATAGAAACTATGACTACAAAGCTAGAGGGTAGCTTTAAAGATAGCATGAGAGAACTGAAGGAGGAACTCAAAACTTCCATCTCCAATCTGGCAAAGGATACCATTCCTTCATTATCTGAATGGGTGCATATTTCTGCTGTCAGGAACAGATGCCCACCTCCTGCAAGGCACTTCTGGCCCAGGAGACAAATTCCACCTAGACACCAGCAATCACGTGCGTCACTCTGGATAATCCTGCGTGACCAATTTGGTGAGAACATGAACAAATGGGATGGTCAACCTACTTCAGTCCTTTCAAAGAGAGGCAGGGAACTGCAGAGTGGCAGAAACACAGGCAGCAATGCCAGAAGAGTAGCTGCCACTTCTTCAGCTCCTCAGAGCAATTGCAATTATTCTAATAATTGTAATTCCTCTCACAACACCAACAAGACCAACCACTGTGTACACCCTACATGCCATGTTCAGCATTAGGGGTGCCCTTCCTCTAGCCAGGAGGAGGACAGGGATAGTGGAGAAAACTGAATCTATTGGAATGTATTCATTAGGTGGCCTGGCAGTTCAAAAGTTTGGAAATACAGGGCTTTAGTTGATACAGGTAGTTGCTAAACCACCACATCCCTCTTCGTCCACACTAAGTTTCCTGCTACAACTCAGCAGTGCATCTGAGAATTCACAGATAATTTAGATTTATTCTACAGTTTCCTCTTATTTATTTCAAGATGACTTCTGGCTGAATCACTCACAGGCACCTGTGGAATGCAAACTATCCTAAATACTGAGAACAAGACAGCACCTTGTCAATGAGTCAATGTTAAAATAATGCAAGTGCATTGGTCTTCACAGAGCAATGGTGAAATAATTTATTTAGGATAGACATAATCCTAATTCTTGCTTCCAGAACAGTTGAAATGTTTTGAAATTTAAAAGTACAATTGGTATTTAAGTTGTATAACTAAGTGTATTATGCTACACATGCTTGTATCTTCCTTTTCATCCATCCAGTGAATCTTTCATTTGTTTCAGTGAAACATTACAAACTTGAACTTTTTTTGAGATGCCTTTCCTCTAGCATCAAGACAGGCACCATCCAGAATCAACATAAGCAGGGAATTTGGTTAATCTCTGTCATTTCCCATGAGTGGTAGGAAGAGCCCTTATCTTGACTTGACTCTTACTCTGGATATATTTTTGATGTGTGAATCCTGATCAGTTTAAACTAAACACTGTAGACTCGCCTTGATGAGATGGTTACCAGGATGGTGTGAAGGTTTTGCAGTTACCTGCACACCCCCACCTTTTGATATAACCCTGGCTAGGACTCAGAGGGCTGGAAGTTGGTAAATGAAGCTTTATATTTACAGGAATGCTCAATATACAAGCAGATATCTACAATGTATAACAGATATTTGCAGATGTATACAGTGAAAAGGTAATACAGAAACACCACACTCCGTCCAGAGATCAAAATCCCTAAGAGGGGTTTTCCAACCACTCCTACCACCTTTCCCCCCTTCCCCAATCTTATCTCACCATCTGTTGATGTAGCAGATTAGCAGTAGGAAAGAGGATAGTGGAATTATGAAAAATCAACTACAAAGGCAGAGACAAAGGAACCATGCAAGAGAAGCAGCCATAGCCCCAGAGCAGTCTGAAGCACTCTGACTTATTTATATTTGGGTTACAACTCTTAAAACAATTATTTTTTCTCAGTAAAGCTGTGAATGAAGTGACATAATGTATTTTCATTTCCCAGCCAACAGTCTAATTTCTCACTCAAATTCTCTAATTAGTTCAAACCAGCATTCCAAAGCAGTGAAGGTGTTTCTCATCTGCTCTGCAGAAAGGAGCAGGGTGTGAGAGTCTGAACCTTCCTCACTGACCAGCATGCACCATGCTGAACAATGAGTTCTCAGCCTCTTTCACTCTGAGTGCTCTGTCTGAGCAGTGCAAGCTCTTGTTCACTCTTGAAACACTTGAAGGCTTTAGTAATTACTTGTCAAATCTTCTACTACATTGAAAATTGCAATGAGTTTGTTTTTTTTTTTAATATACACACTGCCTCTCATTTTTTAATAGCTTCTCAGTGCTTCCAAGCTGTGGATCTTTGCTTCCAAGCTTAGGGTCTTTCCAAGCTACCTGAATCTCATATCTTCCCTTCATCACCTAGCTTATGACTCTCCAGAGAATGCGTCTTGGCTGCCACATTTCAAATAATTCAGTGTGCAACAGTATATTCATGTGCAATACTGCTCAAAATCTCAACATTTAATGAATGTTGTTAAATGAACTGACCTATGTGCACCCTTCTAAATTTTTAGACAGGAAAAGCAAATAAGTGAAATAATACGAAAATGAAAATCTCCCAAGCACAAATAATGGTACCTAGCTCCAATATATTCAATAACAAAATAATTGATTTGACACTTCATATGCCCAGCCAAAAGCTGCTTATGAGTATGCCTGTAGCACTTCAAGGTTTTTGATCTGGAGTTATGTTTGAACTCTGTAATACTAAAAAAAGCCCACCAAATAAACACAATATATTTTTATTTTAATTATTTTACATTTGAAAGCTGTCAGGTAAGAGAAAAACACATTTTACTATTTCAATATATTTTTTAAAAAGAAAATACACACTCCAAACAAAGTGGAAGCTTCTGTCCTTCAAAGCATTTATGTATCTTATAACATATTTGATCAGCCTAATTCCAGGAATATTAAAAACCCTATCCTTACTATAACATATTGAAATATAAAACCTCTTTTATCATTTATTACTGTTTTAATTTTTCTATTCCTAAGCAGTTGAACAATCCTGAAAAGAAAACTCCTATGATTCCTTGATCTTGGATAAAATGCAATAAATAAGTATGTTTTAAAAACTTCTCTAAGTTTCCTCTTTATTTCTCTAAAAACCCCACACTCCTATAGTTTAATGAGAATAAGTTTAGATTCATTCTGCAAGAATCATGTACACATGCTTAATGTTCTGCACGTGACTAGTTTCAGTGAATTTTATAGATTTTAGATGTTGTTGGAGGTAAGCAAGAATTCATTATATGAGGAGGCTTCCTCTATTTGAGGAAATAGAATTTAAGCTACACAGTCTAGAAGTAATGAGGTTACTATAAATCAGCTGGTTTATTGTGATGCTATGATTGAGCAATTATATTAAAACTAAGACCCAGGATACACAGGAAACCATATCTGATTAATCTTCAGTTAGTACAAACCCATACAGTTCAAAGGAAATAAAAGATGCAGTATTTGAACAATATGAGTCTTCAGTGAAATGTATCTCAACTAAGTATAGTCACGTACAAATCTTTCTTATTAGCATTACAGATGAAATGCAATTCTATCTTCCCCAAAACAAAACCTTTAAACATTTTACTAAAAAAAGCCCCACAAAAAAATTAACAAAAATGTATTTGTGTCATTCTGATCATGTGTAGCTATTTTGGGGTAAAATTCAGACATTAATTTTAAAACACTGATGGAATCAAACATTACAATCTCCAGAGAATACTTATAGTACAGAGTTCTACTATGCAAGAGGGTTATAAAAAATATTTGGCTTTAAAGTACACCATGTGGCTATCTCCTCTGATAGTAAGTTGTATATGCAATTGAGATATATATATATATCTGTGGAAGAACAGGCAATAATGTCCAGACTCCAAAAATTAGCCAGATATTAATTTTGGTTACACAGAATGTTTGTGAATCAAACACTGAAATAACCACTCTTTCTGAGGTTGATTTATTTTCAAAGTGCTAATCCTCCTTTAGAAAAAGACTGCAGAATACAGAAGTAAAATGGTTTATAAAGTATGTGTGTATTACTCAGCCTTGACATTTTCAAGATCAGGGATGTCTGAGGGCTGCCTTTTGCTCAGTTATTTGAGAAAAATTGAAGTGTGCTGTTCAAGAGTGTGCTGGTTTGAATTAATTGGAGGATTTGAATGAAGAATTAGACTAGAGGCTGAAAAAGATAAAGTTTGATTCTACTTCACTCATTAGTTACTGAAAAATTTATTAAAGTTAGAATCCAAACAAAGATAAGACAGACTGCTTTGCACAGTGGCTGCTGCTGTACCTCTCTTGCTGCCTTCTTAGCTGAATAACCTCACTAACTACTTTACTGATGATAATCCCCCTGGCCGATCTACCTTCACTTATCTGGCACGTTAGATAGATGAAGAAATAAGATTGGGAAGTGGGGGAAGGTGGTAGGGTGGTTGGAAAATCCCTCTTAGGGACTCTGATCTCTGAGAGGGGTGTGGTGTTTCTGTATTAACTTTTTACTGTATATATCTGTAAATATCTGTTATATATTGTAAATATCTGCTTTTATATTGTGCAAAGCTCGTAATGTAAAGCTTCATTTCCTTAACTTCTAGCCAACTGAGTTCTAGCATGGGTTATTTCAAAGTGTGTGGGGGTGGGTAACTGCCGAACCACCATACAGAGGAATGACAGCCAACATACAAAATAGATTGTGTGTGGTGCTAAGTACTGCACTGCTGGTGGCTCCATGAGAGCTGAGGAAACGAAAAAGCAAAGGATGAGCCTCACCCAAATGACATAAGTTTAAATCTTCTGCATCATTTGTACAAATATTTATGGAAAATAGAGACATCTCCCTCTGTCTTTCTCCTCAAAATGGCAACTATATTAAAAAAAAAAAAATATAGGCCAGCAGTTGCATTTATTGCTTGTAATAGTAGCAATGGTTTTCTATAAGAATAGATGTCCAAAATCTTGGCTATTCTTTTTAACTGTGTTGAGTAGACAATGTAATCAACAGAAATCTACCTTGAGGATACAGTTTGAAGCTTTGTGTTCAAGCAGCCGCATACATAAAGAGACTGTTTCCATAGGCATACAATTTTTTTGGTGGTCATTCGAAGACTTTAGTCCTCTTCATAAATGCAAATGACATTATACCTGGTCTGGCAATTTAGAATACCGTTGCACTGTTAGATATGTTCTATACTTTAAACCCTGGATTATTTATAGAAAATCACCAGGTGTGGGCCATACAAGACATTTTAACAGACACATCAGAGTGTTGAAACTGCCCATAAACTGTATGACTTGTCTTTTTCATCTTGCGTGATACCACTTCTCACACCTCAAAAAGACTGTTCTCAGAATAGTCTCATATATTCTCCTATAAAGATAAGAAGCCCACCCTGCTAACATTTCACTATGTACTTTGTGTGTTTGTTTGGAGAAACTTACTGTTTACGTTTGATGGTTGACCTTGAAGGCTTTTTCTGGCCTATGATCCAGGAACTGAACATTTACTCGCATATCACACAATGGCAAAATAAAATCTTGGATTTCTTACCCTTCAAATTTAATTTCTGTGGGGATAAATTAAAAAATTATAACCAGTGCTGTGATTTGTTTGATGTTGCTCTTTTTTATCCATTTGTCTCCCTACCTTAACTGTGGCAGCATAGTTAAAGCACTCAGGGAATTGCAAGTAAAAATTATACTTGGCTTATGTGACAGACTTCATGTTTTATATCTATAATACCTGTGATCTGGGTGTAAAGGAGATTTCAGGATTTTTTGGGAGAAGTGGGCCAAGCTTGGCTCACCAGTGAGATCTGTCCAAATCCCAGGCGGGTAGGTGGAGATGGAGCTCTATCAACTGGCTTCAGGCTTTGGGCGAACCAGAGACAAAGCATGTTAAAATACCAAAATGTGAATGTTTAACTTATATGCACAGATTATATAATCACATTTTAAAATTCAATGCCACAGGGATGATCACTAAAATCATAGAATCATAGAATGATTTAGGTTGGAAGAGACCTCAAAGATCATCCAGTTCCAACCCCCCTGTGCCATAGGCAGGGACACCTCTCACTAGAGGATGCTCAAGAACTCATCCAGCCTGGCCTTGAACACATCCAGGGAGGGAGCAGCCATGACATCCCTGGGCAACCCGTTCCAGTGTCTCGCCACCCTCATTGTGAAGAACTTCTTCCTAACATCCCATTTAAATCTGCATTCTGCCACTTTAAACCCATTACCCCTCGTCCTGTCATTACAAGACTTTGTGAATAGTCCCTCCCCAGCCTTCCTGTAGGCTCCCTTCAGATACTGGAAGGCTACTATAAGGTCTCCTTGAAGCCTTCTCTTCTACAGGCTGAAAAGCCCCAACTCCTTCAGCCTGTCCTCATAGCAGAGGTGCTCCAGCCCTCTGATCATCTTCGCGGCCCTCCTCTGCACTCTCTCCAGCAGTTCCATGTCCTTCCTGTGCTGGGGGCTCCAGAACTGTACATGATACTCCAGGTAAGGTCTGACGAGAGCAAAGAGGGAGAATCACCTCTCTTGCCCTGATGGTAACACTTCTCTTAATGCAGCCCAGGACACGATTGGTTGTCTGGGCCTCATGTGCACACTGTTGGCTCATGTTGAGCTTCTCATCCACCCAGACCCCCAGGTCCTTTTCCTCCGGGCTGCTCTCCAGCCACTTGCCACCCAGACTGTATTTGTGCTTGGGATTGCAGCAACCCAGCTGCAGGACCTTACACTTGGCATTGTTAAATTTCATGAGGCTGGCCTGGGCCCACCTCTCCAGCCTGTCCAGGTCCCTCTAGAAAGTCGACTGTGCCACACAGCTTGGTGTCATCTGCAAACTTGCTGAGGGTGTGCTCAATTCCTCTGTCCATGTCACTGACAAAGATGTTAAACAGCACTGGTCCCAGCAACAAGCCCTGAGGGACGCCACTTGTCACTGGTCTCCAGGTGGACGTTGTGCCATTGATCACCACTCTCTGCGTGCGACCATCCAGCCAATTCCCTACCCAGCGAGTTGTCCACCCATCAAGTCCGTGNGTGCCACACAGCTTGGTGTCATCTGCAAACTTGCTGAGGGTGTGCTCAATTCCTCTGTCCATGTCACTGACAAAGATGTTAAACAGCACTGGTCCCAGCAACAAGCCCTGAGGGACGCCACTTGTCACTGGTCTCCAGGTGGACGTTGTGCCATTGATCACCACTCTCTGCGTGCGACCATCCAGCCAATTCCCTACCCAGCGAGTTGTCCACCCATCAAGTCCGTGTTTTCCAGCTTGGTGACCAGGATGTCACGTGGGACAGAGTCAAAGGCCTTACTCAGGTCTACATAGATGACATCAGTTGCCCTTCCCTTGTCCACTGCTGCTGTGACTTCATCATAAAAAGCCTCCAAATTAGTTAGGCATGATTTGCTCTTGGTGAAGCCATGCTGGTTGCCATCAAACACCTCTGCTTTGTTTTACATTTGCTGCAGCAGAGACTTGAGGAGGATCTGCTCCATGATCTTGCCAGGCACAGAGGTGAGACTGACTGGTCTGTAGTTCCTGGGGTCATCCTTTTTTCCTTTCTTGAAGATGCGTGTTATATTTGCCCTTTTCCAGTCAGCAGGAACTTCATCAGTCTGCCATGACCTTTCAAATACTATGGACAGTGGTTTGGCAACTTCATCTGCCAGTTCTCTCAGGACTTGTGGGTGAATCTCATCAGGCCCCATGGACCTGTGCACGTTCAGATTCCTTAGGTGCTCACGAACATGATCTTCAATTACAGTGGGCAGATCTTCCCTCTCCCAGTTTACTTTTGCCCTCTGGAATTTGGACATTGTAGTTGGAGCACTTACTGCTGAAGACTGAGGCAAAGAAGTCATTGAGTACCCCAGCCTTATCCATGTCCCCTGTCGCCAGCTCTCCATTTCCCTTCTGAAGGGGTCCCACGTTCTCCCTAGTCCTTCTTTTCTCACTGATGTACCTGAAGAAATTCTTCTTGTTCCCCTTAATGTCCCTAGCCAAATTCAACACTAGCAGTGCTTTAGCTTTCCTAACCTGATCTCTGCTTGCACGAACAACATCTTTGTATTGGTCCCAGGTTACCTGTCCTTTCTTCCACTCCCTGTAGGCTTTCCTCTTGCATCTAAGTGTGTCCAGGAGTTCTCCATTCATCCATGCAGGTCTCCTTGCATTCTTACCTGCCTTCCTCTTTTTTGGAATGCATTGCTCCTGGGCCTGAAGGAGGTGATCCTTGAGCAATGACCAGCTTTCCTGGGCCCCCTTCCCTCCAGAGGTTTTTCCCGTGGCACCCTGTTGAGCAGATTCCTGAAGAGATTGAAGTCTGCTCTTCTGAAGTCCAGAGCAGTGAGTTTACTATGTACCCTCCTTGATTCCTTGAGGATCTTAAACTCTACCATTTCTTGGTCGCTGCAGCCAAGGCTACCCTTCAGCTTTACTTCACTCACCAGGCCCTCCTTGTTGGTGAGGACTAGGTCCAGTACAGCACCTTTTCTTGTGGGTTCTTCTACTACTTAGAGGAGGAAGTTATCATCATACATTCCAGGATCCACTTAGATTGCTGGTGCTGTGCTGTGTTATCCTTCCAACAGATGTCAGAGTGGTTGAAGTCCCCCATGAGTACCAGGGCCTGTGAGTGTGAAGCTTTTCCTATTTGTTTGTAAAGGGCCTCATCTGCTTTGCCTTCCTGGTCAGGAGGTCTGTAGCAGACTCCTACTATGATGTTCCCTTCAAGTGCCTTCCCTTTAACCTTTACCCATATGCTCTCTCTTTTGGTGTTGGATATCCCTAGGTTGAGCTCCATGGATTTAAGTTTATCATTGATGTAGAGGGCTACACCTCCTCCTCTTCTCCCCTGCCTGTCCCTCCTGAAGAGTCTATACCCATCTATCCCTATGTTCGAATCATGAGATACGTCCCACCATGTCTCAGTGATGCCAATGACATCATAACCCTGGAGACTTGCACATATTTGTAATTCCTCCCGTTTGTTCCCCATGCTCCTTGCATTAGTGTAGAGACATTTCAGTTGTGCCTCTATTGGAGCTGACTTACTGATTTTCCTTTATCCTGTTCTTTGAGAATGCTTTCCTCAGTCATTACTTGGACTTGTCCATGCTCAGACATGTCTTTATCTACTAGCCTGTCTCTACCTCTCATGTCATTACTACCACATGAATTACCACTTGATGTTTCCCTATTGGCAGATAAATCCTGAAGTGGATATGGCCTATCTCTGCAGAACCCTAGATGCACTATTCTGTCCCCAGGATGCTTCAGATCAGCAGTTTGAGAACCATAACTAATCCCTCCATTGCTCCCACACTGATCTGTCCCCCCACACTTTGCCACATGGAGGTCTGATTACTTTGTCCCTCTCCCCCTTCACATCCCGTTTAAATCCCTGTCAACTAGCCCTGCTATCTCCTCTGCAAAGACTAGAGAGTCCTTCTTTGAGAGAGGTGTCTCCTGAAATACACTGCTGTTTACTGTTACTAACTTGTTAATGATTTATTGCTTGCAATAAATTATGAAAAAGTTTGATGTCACTCTCCTACATTAATTTGAATTTACTTTTTTTGCCTTTAAAGAAATTACCACTTGCAAATGCCTCCATCAGGGGAGTGGAATGTATGTCAGTTGAGTGGAAACCAAAGGAAATGAAAGCCATGTCTATCTGAGTGTTGTAGGAGTTTGGCACTGAACACAATAGTATCACTCCTGACTGGTTAGTCACAAGGGTATCCAGCTGACCTACTGTTTTTCAGCAGGACTGGAAATGTAGAAAGCATAGAATATTTTGGATGGTGCCAGAAAGGGTTTAATTGATACAGAACTAAACACTAAGGGTATGGATAAACCCTCCATCCTAAGTTTTCTGAGGAAATGCAGTTATGCAGACTAATGGGCTTGAGTTTTAGAAAAGGTAAAAAAAAGTAATCAGATTCAACAACCAATGGGAATACTCCTGTTTCTATGTTGCGTTATTCTTTTAGCGTGAAAGGAGAAAATACTTGAATAAAGCATATTGAAAGCAATATACTTTCCACTGATGGGGTTCCTATTGTGAAGTAGGAAAAATTTTCCTTGAAGCAGTAAAAAATCCTCACTTTCCCACATTTTTTTTCATATATTTCTCCTTTATTATATATCCCCCTACAAATGCATAATAGTTAGCTACCAGCATTATTTCTGTTTGTTTTCAAAGGTAATAACAGTTGTTTAAAAAGCTTAATGCTTGTTGTTGATTAGCTTATCGGAGAAGCACAATATAAATCATTATGTGTCTATTTCCAAGAGATGGTGGATTTTTTATTATTCTTGTTGTTATTGCTGTTTTTAAATGGTCAAATATATTTCTAAAATTAAAAATGAGTCATCTCTTGGTCCAGTCTTTTGGAGACTGTGCTCATTAAGATAGAAAAGTACAAAAGTGTGCATGAAGAGCTCATATGTCCAGATATAAAAATTTACAGTCCACTGATATAAAACATAGAATTGTTTTAGTTGGAAGAGATGTTTAAAATCATGTACAACCATTTACCTAGCACATACGATGAATCATAGAATCATTAATATTGTCGAAGTCCAACCCTCAAACCAAAACCACCATGCCCACTTTTATAAACCATGTACTGAAGACCCATATCTACACATTTTTTAACACCTGCAGGGACAGTGACTCCACTACTTCCCTGGACAATCTGTTCCAATGCACTCTTTCAGTAAATGAAACTTTCCTATTATCTCATCTAAACCTCTACTAGTGCAACGTGAAGCCATTTCCTCTCAACCTGTCCCCAGTTACTCAGGAGAAGAGACCCTCACATAACTACAAACTCCTTTTAAGTAGTTGTAGAGAGCAATAAGGCCTCCTTTGAGCTGTCTTTTCAGAATGCTAAATGATCCCACTGGCCTCAACTGCTCTTCATAAAACTTATTCTCTAGACCCTTCACCAGCTTTTTTACCTTTCTGTCGTGATCTAGTATCCCTGGGCAACAGTGTAGGTCACACTAAGGTTCAAAAATTCCCTTGGAGTAAATTAAAGCAGGCTAACACCAAGTGGCTGATGAGTTAGGTATATTAGAACCAATGAAAACTCTCAGTAATGGACTGGAACATAAGGAAAATGGGAAGAAAAAGGAGAAGGAATTGTACATTTTATTATCTAATTTCCAGTAAAACTCTTTATCCCAACCCAGGTTTTTGTTTTTTGGTTTTTTTGGTGTTTTTTTGCTAGTTTCCCAGTTTCCTCTCCCATCTCCATGGAGAGAGGGTGGTCTTGTGAGAGAAGGCTGTGCTAACCCAGGACAGAGCCTTGCTACCTAGAGCAAATGAACACTCCCACCCACTTTGGTGTCATCTGCAAACTGGCTGAGTGTGTGTGCTGTCCCCTCATACAGATAATTGATAAAGATACTAAACAGGACTAGCCCCAAAACTGAGGCCAGGGGAACACTGGTTATAACTGGCTGTTAGCTGGATTCAACTGCATTGGCCAAATATTTCTATCATCTTTATCTCTCTGTAGCTCTCTTTAGTAAAAAATATTTTCTTGAGTACTGCCAGCTATGTCCTCCTAGATATCTAAACCATTCCTATTTTGTAAGTCTACTTCTTGGTAACTGCTACCTCTTCTTTGGTCAGTTTGCTGTTAGCTCTGTCTGTTCTGCTGCTCATTGCTTCTATTCCTGTGTTAGTCACGGGTTATATAGTCTCCTGTCTCTCTTACAATTTCTAAATTTACTGTCAGATTTAGTAGTGGTTATCCAAAAAACACATTATTGATTTTGATTTTTAATGAGAGCATTTGTATATAAATGTCTTTTCATTAATTCTTCCTCTACTAGGACCTCACTTGTGACAATGGACTACAAATGTAGGGGTCATTTTAGTGTATTCATGCATGATTTTATTCTGCAAATGTCCTTTCCATGATGACCACCCTCAGGTCTGGCCTTTCAGAAGGACACTGTGAAGGTGAAGAAAGCTGATGAATGCAAAGTACTTCAAAGCATAGATTTGTCTTAGAATTGGCTGTATTTTAGACTTACAGACCATCATTTATGTCTCTGCACTAGTCTATATTTCTTCATGCTTTGCCTCTTTCTAACATCTGGCTTAGGGAAAGAAAAAAGAAATATCAATATAGTTCACAGCCTGCCACAACATTAAATGTGACTGTAAGTTTCTGTAGCACACTATAAATTTACTCATTGTTCTGATCAGGTCTTCCAATGCCTACTCTTGATATCTGAGTGTGCTTGTGAGCCACTTACATTTTTCAGTTCTAAGCCATGAATTTTCTAGTATGTAACTGTCATGTGCTTGACTGGAGCAAGAGAAGCACTCAGGTGAAGCAGGAATTCAGTGGGGGAACAGGTGGTAGAGTATCTGAGATTTTGAGCAGGGTTGCAAGCTATTGTACAACCCTGAAACTGTAATGGATAGTCCTGTTGCAGTCCCAAAAACTTGCTGAGATGGCCTAAGGCTCAGTGCAGATTTTCTGTCAGGTTTAGGAGCACAGTGAGCTCTGTGCTTCTGTAGCGATATGACTTGCAGCATCCACAACTCCCATTTAAAGTTAAGGCAGGCAGGTAATAGGTAGTAATAGTTTCTCATTTTCTTCAGGCTGAAAATAGTGAACAACAAAAAGACATCACAGGTAGGATGACACCTTTGTTTTTATTTGTCCCTGTACCTATGAGATCAAAGCCTGAAAATGCATACCCCACAGCTGGGTGTCATTACCCAAGGCTGGGAAACGATAAGTGCTATGGTCACAGATTATGAGGTACCCAGAGGAAATCGACTTCTCTTCAAGAAAGTCCTAAAAATAGTAAGTGTCCTGAAGACTTGTTGTGAGACAGCTCAACTTCCCAAGGCTGGAAAAAATTGGTATCCATTTCTAAGGCCCATGGCATAATGAAATCTGAGCTGCTGCTTTCTAATGCAGCACTGTCTGGCCCAGAACTGCTTATAAGTTTAAGGTAAAACAGGAATAGTGCACAATAGACATCTAGTGATAATTTTCCTTTCACTGGCATCCTCTCCAACTTAGACCTGTAATTCAGGAATGAAATCTGTGACTGGAAAATAACCTGAAGATGTTAATTATGTGCATCTCTGTAGAAAAAAAAAAGAGAAAAAAAGCTTGCTCAAAGCCACTGCTTAACATTAACATTTCCTCTATTCTCACCCCATCAGTACATTTCAAAAGCTCCTTGCAACCTATCCTATCCTCTTACTTGAGAAGAAGGAGACATAATGATAGATCTCACAGGAGATATCATGGTGTCCTTTAACTAGTAAGAGGAGCTAATGCAAGAATAGCAATGACAGAGAATATTACTGTTGATATTAGATGTGAATTTACACTAGTGTGAATTATGTTGAACTATCTTAAAAATACTAAAATGGTAAAGTGAGATTTCCCTTTGTAGTAGGGTTAGAACTAGGCTGAGCTGGGGTTAATTCTCCTCAAAATATCTTTCTAATGCTGTGTTTTGTGGTGATATAGCCAAGCATTGATAATGCACCTGTCTTGTGGCTACTGCTAAGCTGAGCACCCAGGCTGGGTTTTTTCAATGTCTCCCCGCCCCAAGATGCTTAGAAGACACAGCCAAACCAGCTGATCCAGACTGGCCAAAGGGATATTCCATGCCATATGCTCAGATATAAGGATGAAGTGAAAGAAGGAAGTTAGGAGAAGATTCATCCATGGCATCTGTTCTCCAGAAGTAATCACCAAGTGTAGAGAGCCCTGCTTCTTGAGACCAAACATCTTCCTGCTGATGTGAAGTAGAGATTAACATCTCTCTCTCTCCTTTTGCTTACACACGGTCTATTGCTTTTTGCTTGTTGTCAATATTAAATTGCTTCTATTTTATAACTGGCCTTTGTTATATTTTCCCCTCTCTTCTGTCCATTTAAGAGGGGGGAGTGATAGAGAGGCTTTGGTGGGCCTTTGGCCCCCAGCTGGGGCAAAACCACCACACTCTCCTGTGATTATATGATGATGCGTTACATTTATCTTGGTATACTCAGAATCCATGCATTTCAGAAACAGGTAGAAACCACCTCTTTTTCTCTGCTCATGACATCATATTGAACTTGCTTGTATATAACACAGTGAGAGAAAATATGAAATTACTAGGAGTCATTTGATAAAAGCCACTGAAGGATCAAGCCAGAAGGTAGGTATCTCCAAAGATACCTACATAATGTTATTAATAATAACGAGGAAGCACAATGAGACTGAATGGTAGAAAGAGGGACTAAGTAATGAAGGCAAATATAGAATCAGAAAATTTTATAAAGATTATATATGAGGAATTTCTATATGAAAAAACACTTCCTGCCTAATACTAAACTTGTATTTGCTGCCAAAGAGATTTACTAAAAATGTTGATGAAAAATTGAAGGGGAAAAAAAAAATGGGATAAGATCATGGCAAAGTGCCATCGTCAGGCTATGATTACCTCTTCCTTTCTCACCATGATAATTTCTATTGCATGCCTGCCACTCATTTTTTTTGTACATTACTTTTCTCTCTAGATTCTACTTCTAGTGATATGTCTCTTAGCCTTCTCTTTCACTTGTATCTATGTTGTCTCTGTTGATGAAGATGTTATTCATTTTTTACACTACCTTTAAGATTTTACTCATTGGAAGGTTTTGTAGTGTAACCAACTATGTAAGAATTTATGCTTTTTAAAGAACTTTTCATTAGAAAGTTGTGATGTCCTAAACACATGAGTATGCTCATGATATGGAGATGTCCACTGTACATTTTAGGAATGTCTTTTCCTTTCTTCTAGTGCCTTTCTTCAGCTTCATCTCTATGAAGCAGAACTACATTTTACTTCTTTTACACCTGTTTTTATTATCCCTTTCCTCCTCTTGGTCTCCTCTTGTCTTTCTTTCAGTTAAATTTTGCCTTCAGCAATACTACCAAGTGATGTGCACTTTGTCACATCGTTTAGCCAAGAACCAGTTTCAAGATAATAGTGGAAAAGTCAAACACTATGCTTGCTCCTGTTGCCAAAGAGAATATATGATACTACCCATACTCAAAGAACATCTTATTTTTCCAGTGTAGCCATTATAATAAGCTAGGAGAGAGGTCAGAAATAAGGCTAGAAAATGTCCTTGAGCTCCTTCACCAGGCAGTTGTTGATATCTTCCCATGCAAAGTTTCTTCTTAACTTCTTATCTATCTGAGCACTATCTATTTTTTTTTTGCAATTGGATTTCTAATTGTTTTGTTTGTTTATTGATTTTTCATTCTCTGATTAGATCACATAGATTGATTTAATCAGTGAAACACATTGTGCTTTCCTGCTTCTCAGTTCCTTGCCCCAGGCTATTATTGTAAATGATATCATGCTTATTTACAGTAATAAGCTGTCATTCCCGTTATTTTTTATTTTCATCTCATTTGAAAAAAACGTGTGCGAATGAAATGCTTATAAGATAGTGTTAGCATGTACTGAAGATCATGTACATGGCAGATTTCCAATCAAACTCTCAAAACCTCAAAGTACATTTAAAATCTCCCCCAAAATACTTGACTCAGTGGGGAAAAGGTGAATGTATTTGCAGAAATATAAAACATTTATTTATTTCATCATATATTAAAATATTAGGAAAAAGAAAAGTAAATATAAGAAAAATCGTGCTGGCTGTAAGTGAAATAGACTTTCATGTTGCTAACTGTGAGTAAAGATCTTCACAATCTGACTTTGTTATTCCAGCTGGTAGACTGTAAGTGAAAGAATCAAGTGTTTTAGACAGGATTCAGGTTGTCTTCTGACTTAATCTTAATGTGTTTAAAACCTGAACTCTTGAAAGACTCCAAGATGTAAAACAAGTATCTACTCTCATTGTCAGAGAAAATCTCACTGTATCATTTCAAATCTCAATGTTTCTGAATTCTTCATATTTATTATTTGTCCTTTAAAACATCTGAAAACAATAGACAAGATGATGTTACTGGAACACAGCCTAACAGTTGCAGGTGTTGGTTTTCTCTAAAAGGAAAAAAAAATTATTTAGTATAAAACAACACTATTGCAAAAAGACTGAAATGCAATGTTGGGGAAGAATTCCTCCCCAGAAACTTTTATTAAGTTTTCATGACATCACTTTTCATAAAGAAAATACAAACTTTTAATTGATTGTTTTGATATTGAAACCATGAGGACTCAGTGACAGTGCTGGGGATATCATCATAGAATCACAGCACAGCAGGCTGGAAGGTACCTCAAAGATCACATAGTTCCACCTTTCTTGGCAAAAACATGATGTAGATTAGATAGTCCAACACCTTGTCCATCCAAATTTAATTATCCCATGGTGGGGACTTCACTACTTTCCTGTGACAATACTTCCAATGATTGATCTCATTGTGAAAAGATTTCCTTGTGTCCAAACAGAATCTCCCCATTATCCTTCATCTTTTCTGTGTGACACCTTGGAACAGGGGAGTCCTCCACTGTCTTTTTAGCCACTCTTTAAATGCTGGAATATGATGCTAAGGTCTCTTCTAAGCCTTTCTTCTCAAGATGGAACAAGCCCAGTTCATTTGATTTTTCCTCTTATGAAAAGCTTCCAGTCCTTTGATAACCTTTGCAGCTATCCTCTGGACTCACTTCAGCCTGCCCACATCTTTATGGAATAGTGAGGACCAAAAATAAACTTGGTATTCCAAGTATAGCCTGGCAAGGTGCAAAGGGTTAAGCCCACCTGGGAACCCCCTGACTCCTCCCAAGGCGTGGTCTGACCTTTTTCCCAGATGTCATGGTTAGCCACTCCCACTTTCTGCTAGGACCTGGCTATAAAAAGGAGGAGCCATGTTATTCTCTCTCTCTTGTTTCCTGCTCTTCCTGGAATAACTAGTTTATCTGCTCTCTGCTGCCA
Source organism: Psilopogon haemacephalus (assembly GCA_013396835.1). Taxonomy (NCBI): domain Eukaryota; kingdom Metazoa; phylum Chordata; class Aves; order Piciformes; family Megalaimidae; genus Psilopogon; species Psilopogon haemacephalus. The sequence goes on along the minus strand of VWZI01018418.1, from coordinate 2,131 downwards.
AACAACCACGTGCTCCTCAGTCACCAAGTGAAGAGCACCACCATTTGTTATTTGGAGCACTGCTTTTCACCATCAAATTCCTACATCCTGCCTTCATCCAACATCAAGACCATCCATCTCAGCCTTTGGAGTCAATTACCTTCCATGGGTTATATTATATTTTGTTTCCCTTTTTTTCCCCCTTCTCCCCAGCTTCTGTATGTGGAGAGGTGTCTAAGTGAGAGAGGACACAGCCTGATTAGCGGTGAACGATCCTGCCTATGAAGAATGCCTTTGAAGTTAAGTACCGCTAATGCCCCTGAAGATAGAAGCGCTAAACGGAACGCCCGAAGGGAGAAAGTGAAGCTGGATGCAGACGGAAGGAAAATAGAGACGGATATAGACAAGTTCTGCTCATGGAGGTCAACTAGAAGCTTCTTAAGAAACTGCAAAGTCATTGTTTTAGTTTATTGACCAATTACCACCTTACACATACCAACTCTGGTACCAATTATATTGTAGCATTCACACACGCCCCCCGCCTGCTGGCTATAAAAAAGCTGTAATATCACAAAAAAACGGAACAACTAGCAGAGACCATATTGGTTGGCTATTGCTTTCAAGGTGCTCCTCCCGACATATGGCACCCGAACATCTGGAACTATCGGACCTTGGGACTACGGACTACTCTTCAGGCGAGATTGCGGAAAATGCAACGAGAGCCGGCAGGTCAGGGAGATACTGACCGGGGACGTGAGAGCGCGCCTCACCCTCCGAGGTAAGAACACTGCAAACTTCGAATCCTATTAAGCAGGGATGGATTCAGAAGCGGCGGTGCGGCTGTTGGCAAGTATAATCTCCAAGAGAGATCTAACAGTCAATTTGAAAAAACTCCATGAGTTATTAAAATGGGCAAAAGAACAAAGACGAATGATGAATATTTCGTTAGTATCCAGCCCACCTGACTGTAGGGAGGTAGAGGATTTACTCTGGGAAACTACTATCAGTGAGGATAAAAATTCCAGCAAAGCTTGCAGAGATTTACGGCCAACCTGGCTGGATGCAATTTACACATTAAAAGAAATGCAAGCAGAACAACGTGTAGCTGCCGCGGCTGCTCAAGCCCTGGTAGTAACTCCTCCCATAGAAATAGAAAAGCCAAAGCCATCCCGTTTACACAGATTTTTTCTAGGAAATGATTCAGACACCATGGCAGTAAAAGGTATGATGGCACCAGTTGAAAAAACTGTTACAGAACATTTGCAGAATCAGCACTTGCAGTCTCAAAGTGCTGACCATTCACAGAATGTAGGAGCTGAGTCCAGTTCTAACGCAGAGGACAGTACTTCCAATGATCAGGCTGCTTCTGAAGCGTACCCGCATTTGCTGCACGCGAATACAAATTTGCCGCGTGCGCCAGAGCAGGGTGGAGAGACGAGTCGCATGCAATACAGACAGCCGGCACACCCCGCTGGCGTTCTCTTCACAGGGCGATATAACGATCTTAATCTGCAAATAGCGCTCCTGATTGCAGTTCAATATATGGCTGCCCGGATAGCTCAAGACGCTTTCTGTAGTCTGCTACACGAAAGGAAAGAGACGTCATTCCTTAGTATGAAACAGGGTTCTAATGAACAGTACAATCATTTTATCAATCGCCTTTGCGAAGCTACCAGAGCGGCTCAGGTCCTTACTGAGGAAGAGTGCTTCCCAATGCTGTGGCTGTTAGCCTTAGAGGACGCTAATTTGACCAGAAAGCAATTGCTAACTACTTTGCCCCAAGGGTCCTCAACTGAAGAGATACCATCTCGAGCGCAGCACACTGAACGGACCTCTCAGGCTGCCTTTGTTGTGAAAGCTGTGAAAAAGGTAATGAATACACAAACGCAGGTCCCTAATGCTGCCCTCAATAAACAAAACGGACTCTCACACAAAGGGCAGACCGCACCAGAGCGGGATCAGCACTGCTTTCGCTGCGGCCGCTCCAGCCACGTAAGATCTCACTGCCAAACGACTGTGTGGTGCGACAGATGTCAATCTAATTCTCATAGTACCCCTGCGTGCCGAGGACTGGGAAACAGAAGACCGAGCGCGGGCAGTCGCGCACAGACAAAAGTGACTGCTCCCTAAAACGAGGGTTCCTAGGCAACAC
>VWZI01018417.1:67068-77251 GCA_013396835.1 Psilopogon haemacephalus | reverse complement strand
TTATTGTTTTGTTTTTTTTTTTTTTTTTTTTTTTTTTTGCCTCTAAGAAACTTCTAACCACAGCTCCTCCACCCCTTGAACTCTCTGGCAATATGCGTGGCACCACTTCTGGGCTCTGCTCTGATTTCTCACAGTTGGTTGGGCTCTAGTTGCAGCTCCTTTGACTTGCCTCTAGCACAATAAAACCTAAGCAGGAGAAGTGTTTGTGTTCACTGAGTCCAAGCAGTGCTCCATGGTCAGCATGGAACACAGTCCCATGCCCTCGGTTCCTGTGCAGCTCTCTTGGCAGTGCTCCCGAGAAGCACACAGAGCTGGCGGCTTGCAGCTGATCTTTCAACCAAAGAATCGGTCAGGGTTGGAAGGGAGCGCAAGGATCATCCAGTTCCAACCCCCCTGCCATGCCCAGGGACACCCTACCCTAGAGCAGGCTGCCCACAGACTCTGCCAGCCTGGCCAAAAACCTCTTCAGGGATCTGGCCCCAAACACCTCCCTGCAGGGGCAACCCATTGCAGCCTCTCACCACTCTCATGCTCAACAACTTCCTCGTGTCTAATCTGAATCTCTCCACCTCCAGCTTTGCTCCATTCCCCCTAGTGCTGTCACTCCCTGACAGCCTCAAAAGTCCCTCCCCAGCTTTTTTTTTAGCCCCCTTCAGATATTGGAAGGCCACAAGAGGGTCACCTGGGACCCTTCTCTTCTTCAAACTGAACAGCCACAAGTCTTTCAATCTGTCCTCATAGCAGAGGTGCTGCAGCCCTCTGATCTTCCTCTGATGACTTTAGGTGATCTCTCAGGTCCCTTCCAACCCAGCCCATTCTCTGCTCCTGTAGGAGTGTGTGAGCACAGCAGTGGCAGCAGAGTGCCTGTGGGAGTCACCTGCTGCACCCAGGACTAATTTCCCAGACTTGCTGCCAATGCAGCATCTTCTCTGGATAAAACCCAGTTGAGAAACCCCTGGGTAACCAAAGTTACTCAACTAAGCTTGAAGATACATTCAGTGAATCACAATTAATTTTGTTTTGTTTGTTTTTTGTAAGGCTAACATCAGAGTGAGACCTTTCTCAGCCCTGCTGGACTGGCAGGAGTGGCTATAGGCTGGCAACAGGAGCCTTTCCTGAGATGTTTCCTGTGTAAATGCTCTGCAATCAAGGTGGAAGCTTTGGGAGATTTGTTCTTTCAGTGAGATCCAGGCTTGCTCTTAGCCTTGAGTTGCAGACATTGCTCACTGAGCCCCTTGCTGGAAACCTTGTCTTATCTGCCTGGGATGTCCCCTTCCCATGCATGAGCTTCCAGTGCTGCCTTGAGCTGCACCACGGCATCTAAAGACAAAAAAGGAAGGAAGTGGACTGGAAGGTCTCAGGTATAAGCTAGCTGAAGGTTGCTGTGTGTGCCCCAGCTTCTCCTTGGCATGCAAGGAGCTGAAATACAGAGGCAAGCCCCTGAGATGTGAGCTGACTGAAAGGGAAGCAAATGCTTGCAGAGCTCTGCAAGAGGTCTTTTGTAGCAGCTTTTTGTTTCTCTCTCTCTCTCTTTTTTTTTTTTTTTTCTTTTTTTATTTGGCATAGGATGACCTAAAGGAAGATTTTTGCTTGCTGGACATGTTTTTTGGGCAGGGACCTCTTTCCCTTAGTGTTTCACAAGCTGTAATGCCAGAGAGGTGGCAAATAAAGTCTCAGTAAGTACTGAAAGCCTTTTTAAAGGATGCAGGAGCCTCAAAGCCTCTATTCCAGGGACATATTAATGAATTTGAAAGGGTACTAAAGCTTAACACAGAGAGGGGAGGGGGGAAAATAAAAGCAGCCTACATGCCAAACTGCTTACCAGAATTACATCAGAACTTTGTGTATTTGATCTGAAAAATAAATCATCTGTCAGCTGCTGAGGTGAGAGCTGCCTGGGAGCTTCCAGGGCCTTAGGCAGGTTTCACTGCTCAAGTTCAAGGGAGCTGTGTGTGAGTTTGTGGAGCTGCTGAAGCTCAGAGCAGGATTTCTGGTGGCCTCATGCACTGGCTGAGGATTGGCTGATGTGCAAAGATGGGAGAATCATCAGCTACAGCAGAAACCAAGCCTGCTCCTCTTCCTCCTCCCCAGCACTGGGTTGCTAATAGCAGTTATGGATTGCTTAGGGACCCTTCTCAGTTTAGTGCTGCCAGCTAACTTGTGTGGATTTGTGTCTGACTTGGTGGCCCAGATGAAGCTCAGGTTCTTCTGAATTCTTTTGCAGGTCTGGCCTGAGGGATGGAGCAAGCCTTGAGCCATGGTTTAACCTTACCTGCTGGTGATGTCATTCAGACTCGAGCCACTCAAGGCCCTTTCTAGGAGGAGGATCAGATGAAGAGGCAGTGAAGTGGAGCCCTGAGACAGAGTGAAGACATCTTGTGATGAATGCAGCAGTGTGAGACTTGCTGTTGGCTCATGCCCTTGGGTGTCTCCAGATGGAGGTCTGAAACAAGCTGAAGGGTAAGGTTTGGGGATCAAGGGCTGAGGCCATGCCTAACATATTCTTCTGTTGGTCAGTGGATTGTTGGCTACAGAAACAGGCAGGTCTTAGACATGCTGTTAAAGACTGACTTCTGATTTTGATCCAGAAAGGTTGATTCTGGTGATGAAAAAAAAAAACAAACAACGTTATAGAACCCCAAAGTTTACAGAAAGAATAAGCAAAGCAAAAACTTGGTTCCAATGAACTCAGTGGCCAGATAAGGCACAGTGGGTAGAAAACAGAACTTCCTCTTCCCTTGAGCCAAGGAAGCAGGGATGCCCTGAAACAGCATCTCTTGTGCTGCATCAAATAGATCTGAGAAAGGAAAAGGCAGGAGCAAATTGTTTACCCTCATATTAACACCATGAAGGAGAAGTACTGCTGTGGGTTCCACATCCAGTCCTGCTCAGGACAGAGCAGCCCTTGTCCCAGATCCAGCTCGTCAGAGTGGAGTCTTGCAGGTCTTTCACCTCGGTGTGACCTACTGATCCCAGCCCATCCCAGCCTTCTCTGCCCCCAGCCCAGCCCATCCCAGCCTTCTCTGCCCCCAGCCCAGCCCATCCCAGCCTTCTCTGCCTCCATCCCAGCCCATCCCAGCCTTCTCTGCCTCCATCCCAGCCCAGCCCAGCCTTCTCTGCCCCCAGCCCAGCCCAGCCTACAGAAGACAGCATTGCCACCCTGTGCTAGAATAAGCCTGTGAACACAGAAATCTCCTCCCCCAAAAGTCACCTCTCTCAAAAGACTGCAAATCTGATTGTAATTTACTTTACTCTAANGACAAAGCCAGGACTGCTCTCTTCTTGTGAGGAATATCCGAGTGCGTGCTGCCTACAGGTGTAGCATTTTAACTTGGCTTGTCACTTATGCTCTTGACATTCTTAATTCAGGGTAATATTTAACAGCAGTGGTTTAAGGACACTTCATTTCCACTCCTAAATATCCTTTTCTCCGAGATAAGTTGATGGTATCTGGCATATAAAGGCAGTGCTCTCATTAAATAGGAGAAGAAATGTTTCTGTAGGTAGATGAAAGCCAGTTCTAAAATGTTTTTTTTTTAATTTTTTAAAAATTCTTTTTCCTTTTACAGACAATGTGGAAATCTTTAGCTGCCTAAATGCTTCTCTTCTGGGCTTTAACCATTTCTGAGCGTTCAGTGCACACAGGATGCTTTGGCAGTGGGCAACCTCCTGCTGGTTCAGGTGGGCATCACCTGAAGGCTGCAGCAACATCTCACCGAGCTGCTTGCACGCAGGGAGGCCTATGGGCAGAGCAAGCAGCACCCAAAAGGGATTCACCACAGCCAGTGGGGAGCCTCCTCCTTGCTCACTTGGCTGCCTAGGACAGCATACAGGGATGGGAGGTGCTTGTACAGAGAGATGCATATCAATTTTCCTCTTTCTAGTGAAGCAAAGACACTGTGGTCCCCAAAGGAGATTATTTGTTTCCTGGTGAGTTCAACTATTTTGAGCATCCTCCAATGGCACACCAAAAAGGGAGCAGGATTTCATCTCTGTGGGGGCCTGTGAGTTTTATGCAATGTTGGCTTCTGTGACTAGAGTTCAAAATGCATTAGTAAAAACAGGCTAATTCTTGCAGCAAGAGCCTGGAATATTGCACTGCCCCATGCAGCAGTGTGGAGCATCCCACAGGCAGCTGTGGGGGATTAACTCCTGGGAGCTACACAGAGTATGACAATATTTACTGTTTTAATTGTGGACAAGAGCTGGTTGCCTTTGCTGGAAGCTGCAGGGCCCATTCCAACAGAAACAGGATAATTATTCAAAGGACTGTGTTTAATGTCTTTTATGTGCTTCATTTAATGCTTTTGCTTCCAGAGTTGTTTCTGAGCCACCTGGGCAACAATTGGCAGCTGCACCTGATGCACAGCACCTGGGCTAGAGGCTATGAACAGCATCCCTGCACTTCTGCTGCTTGTAAACTTGTCCAGGGATTGTCCCAGGATGTCACAGGATCCAAATCACCAGGAGAAGCAGAGAGAATTTACTCTTCCACTGCTGCAAACACTGCATGCTGCGGCTGCTGCTGCTGAGGATTGAGGTAAGGACAACCTGGCCCAGAGCAGAGCATGAATGGGAGTTGTTATCACCCTCCTCCTCCTCTTCCTTTTCTAGGGAAGCCTGGATAGTGTGGTGCAAATAGAATACCAGAGAGCATGGCCTGTGAGCTCAGGTGTCATACAAAGGGCTGAAATGTTGCCTTTTGGTGCCTGTTTCTATCCCTGGAGCATGCCAAGGTGTTAGACCTTGGAATAATCCCATCTTATACACAGATCCATTTTGGGGCACCTTTAGAAACCTTCCTACAATGTCCTATTTCTCGCTGCAGCTCTGGGCACTGGAGAGAGGAGGAGACACAATTCATTGCCAATAACTCCTTAACAATTGCAACCTCTTCTCAGTGGCTTTCAAAGCTGTTTGGAAAGAAAAGTGTATAAAAACGTCCCTAGAAAGGCGCTGCCATTTGTCACCTCACGCAGGAAGGGCTTGAGCCCTGGGACCTGGGGCTCTGGTGGCTCTCTTCAGATTATTTGAGCCCAGTGAAATGATTGATTGTCCCGTGGAGCTTCCACCCTTCAGCAAAAAACTGGTTTCATTGATCCCTAAATATTTGCATCCCTGAAAACCTCTTGTGAAACAGCAGCCTTGGGCTTTGCCACTGCCCAGCATTTCCACGCAGCCACCAGGAGCTGTTGGTGTGTTGATGAGCAGCTGGTGACAAGGTGAGCTGCTAGCACCCTTTGAGAGGGGCTGGAGGAAAAGAGATCTCTAGGTTCAAACAAAAAAACAAGCCCAAAACTTCCTGCTTTGTTAGCCCAGCGTGAGGGATTCCTGATTCCTCTCTCTTGTCTGCTGTGTTGCAATATTATAACTCAAATATGCTCACATAAGAGCTTATTGATTGGAAGGCTCACTGGCTCCTCGTGCACCACTTAATCAGGCTGCTGGCTTGAAATCTGGCCAGGAACCCACAGTGGAACCTTTCTTCATCCATCTGGTGAAGTCTCAGATGGTTTCAGTGCTCCACTCACTTAACCAGCACTGCTGGAATGTTAGTTGCTTTATGATTAAAGGATATTGTTGTTCTTTTCATCCATCATCCTGCACTTTGCTATTAATAATCCAGTTTGTTCTTTCCTTTGCCTGTTTCTTTCTTTCTTTTATGTTTTTTTTCCCCTCACTTTTTTCCTCCTTTCCACCTCCATTTTTAATTTATTATTTTTTTTAATCTTCCTTTGTGGCTGTTTCCTTAAAAAGCTGTTTGGGTTTTCTGTTTCCTCTCTGGCTTAGCTTTTCTTCATGTAGACAGCAACTTAAGTTAGATGGGCAGAAAAAAAAAGAATAATAAATGGCATCAGGTCTTGCTGGGAGGTGTGCACTGCCTTTTGGTGTTTGACAAGTAAAGGGGAGAGAGACAAAAGATAACTAAGCCAAAATGTGAGAGAAGGAAAGATAGACCTGCAACAGGAGATGCTGTAGGAATCTCACTGTGACTCCAGGAACATGAAGCATCCTTTTGTGCTCATGGTGATGTCTAAAAGCTGCTTGTTTTTAACATCCCTTTGTGAGGATATTCTGGGGGGGAAATCCTGGCTTTGATTTCTGGGGAGGGCAGGGATGGCATCCAGAGGGACCTGGACATGCTGCAGAGGTGGGCACAAGCCAACCTCAGGAGGTTCAACAAGGCCAAGTGCAAGGTCCTGCAGCTGGGTCGAGGCAATGCCAAGCACAAATCCAGGCTGGGCAGTGCCTGGCTGGAGAGCAGCCCTGAGGAGAGGGACTTGGGGATGCTGGTGGAGGAGAAGCTGAAGATGAGGCAGCAGTGTGCACTTGCAGGGCAGAAAGGCAAGCAGAGGCTGGGCTGCAGCAGGAGCAGTGTGGGCAGCAGGGCCAGGGAAGTGATTCTGCCCCTCTGCTGTGCTCTGGTGAGACCCCACCTGGAGTAGTGCATCCAGTGCTGGAGCCTCTGGGACAAGAGGGATGTGGAGATGCTGGAGGTGTGCAGAGAAGGGCCCCGAGGATGCTGAGAGGGCTGCAGCACCTCTGCTGTGAGCACAGCCTGAAAGAGTTGGGGCTGTGCAGGCCTCCCAGGATCTGAAGGGGGCTACAAAAAAGCTGGGGAGGGACTTTTGAGGCTGTCAGGGAGTGAGAGGAGTGGGGGGAATGGAGAAAAGCTGGAGGTGGGGAGATTGAGATTGGATGTGAGGAGGAAGTTGTTGAGCATGAGAGTGGTGACAACCTGGAATGGGTTGCCCCTGCAGGGAGGTGTTTTTGTCCAGGCTGGCAGAGGCTGTGGGCAGCCTGCTCTAGGGTAGGGTGTCCCTGGGCATGGCAGGGGGGTTGGAATGGACTGATCCTTGTGGTCCCTTCCAACCCTGACTGATTCCATGATTCTGTGATTCTGCTGAGACACAGACACATGAACAGGTGTCTGCTCCTAAAGCAGCTGAGCTGGATTTGGATGTAGCTGCTGCTTGGTGACATTTCAGATAACACAAGGAACCTTCCTGAGGTTTTGAGCTCTCTCTTCAGAGGAAAACGACCTCAAAGGAAGACAACAGCAACTATTTAACAGCTTTTTTTTTTTTTTTTTCCTTTTTCCCTTTACAGGAGGATAAAGAGTAATGGGTGTTAAAGGAGACTTATTAATCAGCTGCTGTGGAAGGGCAGGCAGCAGCTTGGGTCGAAGGGGACAAGTGTCAGCTGGAGAGTGTCCCTGCCTGGGACAGCAGACATGGGAGGAGAGCCTGGAGAGCTCCAGGGATGCTTCACATTCAGCCCACAGCCCCGAGGAGGGATGACAAATGAGCCCTGTCTAAAGCTCTTACCTCAGCACCCACTGGCAAAAGGAAAATGTGAGCTTGGGACCAGGGCTCTCTGAAGCTGAATTTTGCCTGGTTTTTTTGCTTTCTTTTTTTTTTCCTTAGCTCTGTAACAGGCCTCTGGTGGTTCCAGGTATTGATTGCCAGAAAGCAATCTGTGCAGGTCTGGGGGCATGCCAGACCCAGTCCTGGAGTCCACTGCTGTCTCTGCCTCCAAGGACACGCTCAGCTCTTGTGCTGCCCACACCAGCCCACTTGTCAGCTCTCCAGCTTCCCTCTCTTCTTGAGGAGCACATCATTATAGCTCTCTTGAGCACCACCAAACACCAACCATTGCTGCTGCTCTAGAATTTTCTGCTGCTGTTGAAGATACATAATATTTTTTTTTTTAACCCCATTTTTTTAATCCCTCCTTTTTCTTCTATAGTGATTATTTGATTCCCTCTGGCTGCCTGCTACTTACTTGTGGTAGTTCTGTTCATCCACTGAGACCTTTACATCTCCCACACAGCTTTGCTTTCTCTCCCCAGAAGCTTTCTTCTCCTCCTGTGCTTGGTTTTGGGCGTTTGGTTGTGTGCTCCCTGGCTCTTTTCAGTGTTTCAAAGATGTTTCAGAACAAACACAGGGAGAGTTAAAAACCCACACAGCCACGAGAGTGACTTCAAACCCAGCATCATGCAGAGGCAGGGCAGGGAGCCTGAGATTTCTGATGAATTAAGGAACCAAGAGATATAGTTGGGCAGAACTGGTGGCCAGATCTTGCTCTCTCTGAATTATTGCTGTTGCCTTCCAAATGTTTCGAGGTTCCTGTAGATAAACAGAAGAGGTCAGGAGATGTTGAATCCTCTTTGCTGTCCTGACTGCCTTTTGGTGCAGGGGTGACAAAGAGTGTCTGAGCAAAACCAAGCACTGGGTGCTTAGTGAAAGGTTTTGAAGAGCCATCCAGTCCCTTATTGACACAAGACTACAAAAAGAATTCTTGCCTCTTCTGAACTTTTCTACTGATTTGTTTGTGTTAACTGGAAAGCAAAGAGTCAATCTGGGTGGTGTGATGAAGAAAGCAGTGGAGCCAGGGGCCTTTCAACCACCAAAGTCAAAGACAACCCAGATGGTGGATGTGGTAAGTCAAACAGATGGCCTGCTGATCTGACTTAGCTTTGGGCAGTCCTGTGAGGAGCAGGGAGCTGGACTCAGTGATCCTTATGGGTCCATTCCAACTCAGGATAGACTCAGTCTAGTCTGAAGACACCCACTGGACTCCCAGTCTAGTCTGAAGACTCCTGAGAGCTAAGTGAGGAGGTATTCTCCAAGCATGGCAGAGTCAGAAGCTGGATGTGACTGATTTGCTCTTGGCCTTGCTCTGCAGGTCACCCATTACCAGAGGAGTGAGCTGAGTGACATGGAGAGGACAAAGAGGAGGAGTGGGAATAGTTCTCAGCCCAGGGAATCAATAGCACTGGGTGGAGTTTGCTCACTGAGCTGCTCTGGCCTTGCCTAGAAGGGAAAATATCAAAGTGAAGCTGAACAAATTTATCTTGATTTGTCTTCATACAGAATTGAACCATTTAAAATCTGCACTAATGCCTGACAGTGACCCAGGCAGTGACTGTGCCCTTAGGGAAGAAGCCTGGACGCAAGGGTTGTGTCCCCAGGGTGTGCTCAAGGGAGGGTTTTCAAATGATTGTCTCTCAGTAGGCTGTGCACCACCCTCTGTGTGAGCAGTGCTCATCTGAATACCTAATTCTTGCCTTTGCTGAATCTGAGTCTGCTTTTGGCTTTCTCCTGCAATGAACTGGGGTGGCTACTGTGGTGGTTTATGCAGTTGCCTTTTGATATAAACCCGGGCTAGGACTCAGAGCACTGGAAGTTGATAAATGAAGCTTTGTATTTACAGCAGTGCACAATATACAAGCAAATATTTACAATGTATAACAGATATTTACGGATCTCTACGATGAAAAGGTAATACAGAAACACCACAGCCCTCCCAGAGACCAAAATCCCCAAGAGGGGTAGCCGACCACCCCCTACCACCTTTCCCCCCTTCCTCAATCTTATCTCACCACCTGTTGATGCTGCAGATAAGCTGAGGTAGATGGACCAGGGAGGATTAGAAGTAGGAAAGAAGTTAGTAGGATTATTGAAAACTAACTACCAAGGCAGAGACAAAGCAACCATGCAAGAGAAGCAGCCGCAGCCAGAGAGGTCTGAAACTGTCTCTGTTATCTATATTTTGGTTAAACTCTTAAAACCAACTCTTTTTTTTCTTTCTCAGTAAAGCTCTGGGTGAAGTGACATCCTGTGTTTTCCTCTCTTCAGCCAATAGTCTAATTTCTCACCCAAATTCTCCAATTAGTTCAAACCAGCACAGCTACCTATTAATAGATTATGCTTTCAGGCTGCTGCTTGTTTTCTTCTTCCCTCCTCCTCCATGCCATCACTTGAAGTTTTCAGAGCCACAGAGCAGAGTGCTTGTGTTAGATGAATACATTTGACAGGAGTTAAGTCTTCTGGGCATTGCAATAGGTTTTCCTCATCCTGGCATTTGAAGACTTGAGTGTTCTCTTTGACACCAGCAGCAGAGGATGTGAGCTCAGCAGCTTCCCAGACCTCAGAAGTGTCAGCATAAGGGAAAATCAGCAGAAGCAGACAGTGTGGAGGTAAATTTTCCCACACCATGCCACGAATTGAGCCAGCTCCTGTGAATTCTGAGCTGACAAGAGTTTCCCTCTTTGTTGCTAAATACCACATAAACTCTTCTGTCAGCATCCAGGCTCATTCAGGCCCCTTATGGAGTAAAATGAAAATATAATCCTTATGCCTGTGTTGGAAATTTGAGCATAAGTTAGAGGCGGGGGGGG
>VWZI01018417.1:53200-63669 GCA_013396835.1 Psilopogon haemacephalus | reverse complement strand
CCTCCCTTGCCCTGCTGCCCACACTTCTCTTAATGCAGCCCAGCACACGGTTGGCTGTCTATGTTATACCTTGCAAATACCTTCACGTATATTGTGCAAAGCTGTAAATATAAAGCTTCATTTATCAATTTCCAGTGTTTCTGAGTCCTAGTCGGGATTTATATCAAAAGGTGGAGGGGCAGGGAACTGCTTAAACCACCACAGTACCCCAAGGCTCCGCTGGTTCTGCTGCGGGCAGACTGGGAGCAGGGCTTTGCTGAGCAGCAGGACTGCTCTTGGCAGAGGTGATGCATTTAAATATGAAAAGTAATGAAGCAAGCATGGCAAAGTGTGGTTTAGTTGGAATCTAATTTTTTTTTTTTTTTCATAGCCCCCTTTTTATTTTTTTTTTTTTAATATATTAGAGATAGGCATCTCTATTGTAAGCGTGGAAAGACAGAGAAGTAAAGGACAGGTAAAGATGATGGCTGCATAAATTAAACTGCATCTTGCTGGAGTTATTAACATCACAAAGCTACACGGTGGAGGTAAATGCCTGACCTCACTGAAGTCAGAGATGTGCTGCCTTTAGCAGCCTAAGATTTTTCTCCTTGATTTGAACTGGGCAAACCAAATTTTTTTTTCTTTTGCACATACAGCTGAAAATATAAACTCGAGGCAGAAAAAAAAAAAAAAAAGGGACTTTTTATCACAGAGAGGCCAGGGAAGGGAGCAGGGGAAGAGGGAAATGTGGCTCTGCTTTGGTTCTTTTGAATTCTGTGTGAGGACAGGGAAGCACCAAATCCTCCTGGACAGGCAAGAACCTTCTCACCTTTTAAAAATGATCATGTGGAAGGAAGGGTACAGGTGGGAAGGGCTGAGGAAATCCACTGCAAGGTATTTTCTGACTTGTTTTCAGGAGCTAAGAGGTTTAGAGCCACACTGCCCACCAGTGTGCCACCAGTTGGGGTGTTCTGCTGATGGCAACCACAGGGAAAGCTTTGTGGTGCTGGAGAAGACTGTGGCTCCATCATCCTCTTTTCTGGTTGTTTGAGGTTTTTCCTTCACACAGACATTTAGGGATAGAGCAGTGCAGCAGAAAGCCTTAAATGCTGAGGGAGAGAGAGCTGGGTGCCTACCCAGAGGAGACAGCTTTCAAAGCTGCTTCTGAGCTCTTTCCTGGTAGGGATTTATCAGTCTGCTTTTCCAGCTTTCTGTTTTGAGTGGCTAGGTTGGCTGTCCAGAGGTAGCATCTGAAAGATGCTAGTAGAAGGTGGGAGAGACTGTGTGGTACAGCAGACAGGCTGGAGGGCAGGGATGGCGTCCAGAGGGACATGGACAGACTGCAGGCAGCCAACATCATTAGGTTCAACAAGGCCAAGTGCAAGGTCCTGCAGCTGTGTCGAGGCAATGCCAAGCACCAATCCAGGCTGGGCAGTGCCTGGCTGGAGAGCAGCCCTGAGGAGAGGGACTTGGGGGTGCTGGTGGAGGAGAAGCTGAAGATGAGGCAGCAGTGTGCACTTGCAGGGCAGAAAGCCAAGCAGAGGCTGGGCTGCAGCAGGAGCAGTGTGGGCAGCAGAGCCAGGGAGGTGATTCTCCCCCTGTACTCCACCCTGGTGAGACCCCACCTGGAGTACTGCATCCAGTTCTGGAGCTCCTATTACAAGAGGGATGTGGAGATGCTGGAGGGGTGCAGAGAAGGGCCCTGAGAATGCTCAGAGGGCTGCAGCACCTCTGCTGTGAGCACAGCCTGAAAGAGTTGGGGCTGTGCAGGCTGGAGAAGAGGAGGCTCCCAGGGGACCTTCTTGTGGCCTTCCAGGAGCTGAAGGGGGCTACAAAAAAGCTGGGGAGGGACTTTTGAGGCTGTCAGGGAGTGAGAGGAGTAGGGGGAATGAAGCACAGCTGGAGGTGGGGAGATTCAGATTGGATGTGAGGAGGAAGTTGTTGAGCATGAGAGTGGTGAGAGGCTGGAATGGGTTGCCCCTGCCGGGAGGTGTTTGGGGCCAGATCCCTGGAGGTGTTTTTGGCCAGGCTGGCAGAGGCTGTGGGCAGCCTGCTCTAGGGTAGGGTGTCCCTGGGCATGGCAGGGGGGTTGGGACTGGCTGCTCCTTGTGGTCCCTTCCAGCCCTGACTGCTTCTATGATTCTAGTAGATGCTGGTAGGTGGCAGAAGCAAAGCAGGGTGTCCTGAATGCTGCTTCATTTCTCTTCTGTCAGGTAGGAAAGTGAAGGGAGGCATTTTTAGGGTAATGTGCTCAATATGTTTTTCCAATCGGCACAAGCCTTTTGCTTTCAGAAGCTCGGATAATTTCCCAGTGAATCATCATTAATGTCTCTGTTGATCTCACTTTATCATGACTTGGAATATGAAGTAACTTCTAATAATTCCCTTTTCAGCTGAGCCCTGCAGAATCTGTTCGTGCAGGGCTGGGATCACCCCCACCTCCAGACCCAGGCTGCGCTGGCTGAGTGCTGTGAGCGCTGACAGGTCAGGGGAAGGGGAGGCTGACAAGGTAAGTGCTGCACACACAGGTAGTGCTGGCTGATGGAGCCATGCACACACAGTGAAGAAAGCACAAGGGTTTAAACAGAGAGGAAGGAGCTGTAACCAGCTCCAGAGGCTTCTGAAGTTCCCTCTCCTCCCAAATGTCACTGCCTCAGATTGCCTTGGCAGCCTCATCCGCAGCGCCTGCTCCATGCATAATCATTTCCCTTTTCCCCTGCCTTCCCCGAGCAGTTTTTGCCTTTTTCGACTGGTTACTGTTACCACCATTTAATAAGGAGGCTTTCCTGGGCTCTCTAATCGAAAACTTGCTTTTATCTTTCTTCATAAAAGAATTGAAATGGCTTCTCTCAGGTCTCTGCAGCCTCCGGGGAGATAAGGACCCTGCGGTTAACAGGATGAGAGATTTTTTTGTTTAGAAATTTTTATTTAGACAATGAAAAATGACCTCTGTAAACTCAAAGCTATCTTATTTTGGGGCTTTAGGCTTCTGGCAGATAAATCAATTGGGCCCTTGGGACAGCGAAGGGAAGAAAACCTTTGCAGCAAGTGTGTCAGGACAACGCAATAGATTTGTTGCGAGGATGCGGTCGTGTCGGAGGTTGGAATGCTCTTAAAAATAATTATCATTTTATTTTCTATAAAATATTCAGGATTTCTCTGGGAAGCTTTTTCAGCTGCCACGGGAAAAAAAAATATATTTTTTTTTGTTTGTTTGATATAAACATGAGGCAAGGCCTGCTCTCTGCTGGGAAGGCAGCAGCGGAGGGAGGTGAGCTGCAGGGATACCAAGGAAAGATGAGCTCACAATTAAGTATTCAACTTTGGAACCAAGCACTCGGGAAGGTTTTATTTCCTCTCTTTCTCTTGTCAAACATCTCTGCTTTTCAGTGGTGTGAAAGCTTCCATTCTCAAACCCAGGGCTTGAAGTTGCTCTTTTTTTACTTCTTCTTCTTTTTTTCTTATTTTTTTTTCCCCTCTTCTTTTTTTCTCCTTTTTTTTTTCTTCCTTTTTTTTCTTCTTTTTTTTTTCTTCTTTTTTTCTTCTTTTTTTTTCCCTTTTTTTTTCTTCTTTTTTCTCCTTTTTTTTCTTCTTTTTTCTTTTTTTTCTTCTTTTTTTTTCCTTTCTTTTTTCTCCCTTTTGTTTTCTTCTTTTTTCCTTTTCTTTTTTTTTCTTTTTTTTTCCTTTTTTTCTTTTTCTTTTTCTTTTTCTTTTTCTTTTTCTTTTTCTTTTTCTTTTTCTTTTTCTTTTTCTTTTTCTTTTTCTTTTTCTTTTTCTTTTTCTTTTTCTTTTTCTTTTTCTTTTTCTTTTTCTTTTTCTTTTTCTTTTTCTATTTTTTAATTTTTTTTTTCCCAGCAGTGGTTGTGAATGCATTAATTAGAGCCTGGCTGAGGCCCTGGCTGCTCCGGAGCAGCACAAGACTCTTCACACCTGGTGGGACCCCAAAGCCCTTCGGAGCCGCACGGTGTGAGCTGGCAGGAGGTGTTGGCGCCGCAGAGCGAGTGTGGCACTTGGCTTTGTGCTCTCTTACCTGTCTCATGCAGAGCGAGAAGTGATGCAGGCAAACTGCAGGCTTGAGGAGGGGGCGACAGAGAAGGCAGATGTGGGCTGAAGGCATTGACATGCAGCTGCAAGCGCGCTGGAGGGGCTGGAGAACACAGGTGCAAGGTGCAGCTGCAATAGCAACCGATGCAGATGGAACTGGGCAGTGTGGTACAGAGTAAAGAAAGGAAGAGAAGGGCCTGTGAAGCTGTGGCCACCCTGCTGCATGCTGGCATCTGCGTGTTCAAAACCCCCAACCCTGGCAGCAGGCTCCACAACTGCTGCAGAGAAGCAAGGGGCTGCTGTGGAGGCTGCTGTGGGTGTCCAGCTCCAGGTTAGGCAAGGAGGATCGGTGAGGTGGGATGTCTGGCAGTGCTGAATGCCTCCAAACTCTTCATCTCCATCTCCTTGGTTAAGCAAGGCTTGACACAGGATGAGAATGAGGTGAGTGGATTGGGATTGACATCCTCTTTAGTCCTGCTATGCAAAGGGACCCAGCTTGCCATGCCTGTTGCTGTTGTTTTAGTGATTGCCTGGAAGAGTCATACTTTGCAATTATCAAATTTGTGTTTCCGTGCATGTTTTCCATTTTGAAGGCATGATTGTTAGTAGAGTAGCAGAAGAGATCAGAACCCTTCCAGGCTTTGTGTCATGTTGCTTGCCTTGTTTGCTCTCAGAGGTGGAGTTCCCCTGTGAAGGGCTGGGCATGCTCTATTCCGTGCTGCTGGACAGTCTGTGTTCTGGTTTTCCTCCCTTGGCTATGTGCAGCAGTCCAAAGGCAGTGCTTGTGCTAACGGCAGGCTGGGCTTAGCCTCATGCTGCTCCATGTGCGCCACAGCCTGAGAGATGCTTTGTCGCTGAACCTCATCAGCACCACCTCTGTCGTGCCTCTTTGCAGCACAAGAGAGGGTGCTGGGAGGTGTTGGTGTAGATGGTGACGTAGGTCCTCAATGCAAGCTGCCATCTGTTCCTGAGTTTTGAACTAAGAGCTAGCCAGGATTTGGTTCCCCTTTCCCCTGGGTGCTCTGTAACTTGAATGGCTACTGGGAAAATGCTTCCCAAGGCCTCCTTGTCCCAAACCAAAGAACCCATGGCGGACTCCAACGTATAAGACAGCTAATAATTTCCTTTCTAAACGTTTCCACATAAACAGTGTGTGCTTGTAAGGGAAAAGAATTTGTCCAGGAGAACATTTGGCTTTCTCTTGAAATCCTGGATTCGCCTGATCCGGGCCCTCGTGCTGGCTCATGTCCACATAACTCATCCTTTACAGTGGCAGACTGATGTGACACAGGGTAATAGAAGGTGATGCATTGCCTGAATTTAAAGGAACAGAGGCTGCTCCAGGACTGGCTGTGCAGCAGGAGATCTGTATCGGGTTTGAAACAAAGCTACCCAAGCAGACAGAGCAGTGAGATATCCACAGCCCCATTAATCAGGATGGAGCCTGCCGTGGCTGCTGGCGTTGCTGCTCTGCCTCCTCTCTGCGTTCCCCATCTAATGCTGTTTGCTTGATGCCTTTTCAAGTGAGGACAAATGCACAGCGTTGCTTGGGGAACCATTTACAGATCTTTGCTCCCCCTCTGTTCTTTAGGTGGAAGAAATCAGGCTTCTCTAAACCCCAAACACTCCACCAGAGGAGCTTAAAGTTGTTAGAATACAAAGGAGTCAGCAGTTCCTTGCGTGCACGGACAGGTACTGCTATGGCTTTGCCTCTGACAGCATCTTCACACGTGGTGTTCCTCCACAACCTGCCTTGCTCTCATTTACAGGAAACAGAGACACTTGTTCACACCTCCTTTCATGCTAATAAACTCCTTGGATCTGAGCCCCAACTCCCTCAGCCTGTTCTCAGAACAGAGCTGCTGCAGCCCTCTGAGCATCTTGGTGGCCTCCTCTGGACTTGCTCTTTCTCCTTTATAGAATCCTAGAATCAGTCAGGGTTGGAAGGGACCACAAGGATCAGCCAGTTTCAACCTCCCTGCCATGCCCAGGGACACCTCACACTAGAATCATAAAATCAGTCAGGGTTGGAAGGGACCACAAGGATCAGCCAGTTTCAACCTCCCTGCCATGCCCAGGGACACCTCACACTAGAATCATAAAATCAGTCAGGGTTGGAAGGGACCACAAGGATCAGCCAGTTCCAGCCCCTCTGCTATGCCCAGGGACACCCTACCCTAGAGCAGGCTGCCCACAGCCTCTGCCAGCCTGGCCAAAAACACCTCCAGGGATCTGGCCCCAAACACCTCCCTGCAGGGGCAACCCATTCCAGCCTCTCACCACTCTCATGCTCAACAACTTCCTCCTCACATCCAATGTGAATCTCCCCACCTCCAGCTTTGCTCCATTCCCCCTAGTCTTGTCACTACTAGATAGCCTAAAAAGTCCCTCCCCAGCCCTCCTGTAGGCCTCCCTTAGATCCTGGAAGGCTACTCTAAGGTCTTCTGGAAGCCTTCTCTTCTCCAGGCTGAGAAGCCCCAACTCTCTCAGCCTGTCACACGGAGTGCAGATCTGAACCAGACAATCATCAGCACTGTTTGCTCGTAAGAGCAGAACTTTGTTTTTTGTTTTTTTTTTTATTTTTTTTAAGCTGTCCAACTGTTGTTTGGACCTTTCTGCAGAGGTCACTCAGAGAGAAGCCTGATCCTGAGGCAGCAGGGATGCTGCAGCTCCCGAACCAGCAGGCTGGAGGCTTCACAGCCCTGCATTTCAGCGGTGCCGTACATCAAATCTGCGCCGCGACACCGCGCGCCACAGAAAGTTTTCAAGCCAGACACCTTCTAGCGATGGAGAACTTCAGAAGCAGAGCCTGCTGAAACCATCTGAGCCGCTTCAAAAAGAGCATCCTGCTCTCAGGGATCAGCTCTTTTTTTTTTTTTTTTTTCCCCAGGTTTGAAATTCTAACCTGGTAAATAGCATCGACGGGGGACTTTTCCCCTCCCCAAACTCTTTGGGAGAACCCCACAGATATGAGCATCTTCAAAGCAGGATCTGTTAAAAAATGTAAGAGTCTTCAAAGGGGAAACACCACCCTCAGCAATCTGAAGTTCTTTTAAAGTGGGAGCCCACCAGCACTATGAATCCTCGGAGGAGCAAGTCCCAGAGCACCGTGGAAAATTTGGAAGAGAAGAGCCCTTTCTCTCTCTCTCTCCCCCCCAATACCCACTGGGCTCTTATTTTCTTTTAAGAGGGCTCTTGCATGTGTACATTTGTAATTACAGAAAGGGTCTTATTTAACCAGAGCCCTGTAGAACTCTCCTGCTTTTCAAAAAACAAATATTGATTAACAGAAAAGAATGGCAGAGGAAAACAATTTGCCCGGGCTGGTTGCCTTTTTCTTCTTTTATTTATAACTGATCTCAATATAATACAGCAGGAACGCTGGGCCCCTGCCTCCTTTGATCTCTGCAGCTCAAAGTGTTCTTTGGGAGATGTGAAGGAGTCTTCTGTGGGCAGTTGTCCACTTGCACTGCTGGTTAACTGGCGGGCCAAAAAGCTCTGTCAGGAAGCAGTTAGCTCTTCTGTACCGTTGCTGTGGGCAAGGAGGTGCTTCCTCTAATAAATATTCAAGGTTTGGAGGGTCTCCCTCCCCTCCCTGTGCTCTGGCACTGTGCTAGGTGGGAATGTGGTAGGTAGGATGGGGATGTGAACGTCATCAGCAATTGCCACAGGTACTTTCCAGGCATGATCAGAGGGCTGGAGCACCTCTGCTATGAGGACAGGCTGAAAGAGTTGGGGCTTTGCAGCCTGGAGAAGAGAAGGCTTCCAGGAGACCTTATAGCAGCCTTCCAGTATCTGAAAGGGGACCTACAGGAGTGCTGGGGAGGGACTATTCACGAGGTCTTGTAATGACAGGATGAGGAGGAATGGGTTTAAGCTGGCAGAGGGGAGATTGAAACTGGATGTCAGAAGGAAGTTCTTCACAGTAAGGGTGGTGAGACACTGGCACAGGTTACCCATGGAGGTTGCGGCTGCTCCCTCCCTGGAGGTGTTCAAGGTCAGGCTGGATGAGGTCTTGAGCATCCTGATCTAGGGGGAGGTGTCCCTGCCTATGGCAGGGGGTTGGAATTGGATGATCTTTGAAGTCTCTTCCAACCTAAACCATTCTATGATTCTATGCTGTGGTTGTCCAGGTAAGCTGGGCAATGGAGCCAGCTGCCATGGTGGGCAGGAAGGGAGGGATGCTGAGCTGGTTTGGGCTACCCAGGTGTGCTTGGATACCTCTCTGGGTATGAATGCAGGCCTGTCCTTCAAGCAGGACTGAGCTCCTCACGGGTTGCTGGGGAGCAGAAGAGCCCTGAGGTGCAGGGTGGTTTGCCTGTGGCAAAGGCACTTTCTGAAGTCAGTTCCTCTGAGTCCCAAATCAGAAGAAGTGTTGTTGGGTTGTGTTTGCAGGCTTTTGCCTCATCAGTCAATAATGCAACCACCAACAAAAGAATCCTTCCCGGCCCCCGGGGCTGCAAATGTGTCCCCTTGTGATGGTTTGGGAGCTACCTGCTGTGCTGGTTTGAGGTTGCTTGGAATATTTTAATAAGAGAAATTAGGTTATAGGCTGTGGAAAGAAGACACTGCTGATGCCTGTTTCTCTCATAGGTTTGGTTAGGTGTACTGAAGCAAAGATACAAGCAGATAAGGCAGTTGTCACTCTGTCTGTGGAGTCTGATCTCTCCCTCTCCCTGGCTTCCAGCTGGATCTGTGTAACCCAACTAATCAATTCCTGCTTCTAATCCCCCTCACCCATCTCTCTGATCTACTTGGCATATAAGCCAGATTCTGGGATAAGGTTGGTGGGTGGGAGGAAGGTGGAAGGGCAATCTTTCACTAACCCTTTTTGCTGTCATTGAGCTCAGGTGGGAGAATTTCTGATACCAGCAGACACATTTATCCCCCCAGCAGACTGAGAGTGCCTTGCTGGGGAAGCACCGGGTGGCTGCAGCAGCTTCAGTGGCTAAATCCACCCGGACACATGAGGAGAAGCAGCAGAGACCAGTCAAGGGATGCTTTGATAGGTCTGGGCAGGTTGCAGTGAGCCTCTTAACTAGTGGGAGGGATTTTCTTCCCCAGTCAGATGTGACATCTAGGCCCTCCATCTAGACAGGGCAATCTTTCACTAACCCTTTTTCCTGTCGTTGAGCTCAGGTGGGAGAATTTCTGATACCAGCAGACACATTTATCCCCCCAGCAGACTGAGAGTGCCTTGCTGGGGAAGCACCGGGTGGCTGCAGCAGCTCCAGTGGCTAAATCCACCTGGACACATGAGGAGAAGCAGCAGAGACCAGTCAAGGGATGCTTTGGTAAGTCTGAGCAGGATGCAGTGAGCCTCTTAACTAGTGGGAGGGATTTTCTTCCCCAGTCAGATGTGACATCTAGGCCCTCCATCCAGATAGGGCAATCTTTCACTAACCCTTTTTCCTGTCGTTGAGCTCAGGTGGGAGAATTTCTGATACCAGCAGACACATTTATCCCCCCCAGCAGACTAACAGTGCCTTGCTGGGGAAGCACCAGGTGGCTGCAGCAGCTCCAGTGGCTAAATCCACCTGAACACGTGAGGAGAAGCAGCAGAGACCAGTCAAGGGATGCTTTGGTAAGTCTGAGCAGGTTGCAGTGAGCCTCTTAACTAGTTGGAGGGATTTCCTTCCCTGATGAGACCTGACAGCTAGGTCCTCCATCCAGACAGGGCAATCTTTCACTAACCCTTTCTCCTGCCATTGAGCTCAGGTGGGAGAATTTGGTGAAGGAAAAGCTACCTCTGCTCAGAGCAGGATTTCCAGTGCTGTCAGGCTCTCAGGGAGTCTGGCTGAACCATTGCCCCACAGGTGAGCCCAGACCTCAGAGAAGTGAGTGTAGGCACTGAGGTTATTAACATTTCTGGTCTGGTTTTGGGGATGAAGTCTAAGAAAAAGGAGAAGATTAGCAGTGGTGTGCCTGAGCCTCTCTGTTAAAAAATAAAGTTTAGGTCGCTAGCTGCAAGCATTTGTCCTTTGGATCCTGCTGAAACAAACACTCCCCAGATACAGCACAACAGTCCTGGGGAAGCAGGATTTCAGTGCATAGCAAGACAGAACTCTTTTTAGTTGTCACTGTAGCTGTGTCACATTCAGTGGAGTTACACCAGAATCGAAGGCTGTGTGGATGTGCTCAGGAGCTGGGAAGGGAGTTCACCACTGAATCCTGCAAAATTTACAGAGCTCTGTGCAGAGGGTGGCTGCGGCCCCACTTGTGCAGAAGGTGACTTCAGTCCCTGTGCAGAGGCAGCCCCCTGGTGCAGAGGGTGCCTGGGGGGCCCCCCTGGTGCAGAGGGTGGCTGGGGAGTCCCTTGTGCAGAGGGCAGCTGCAGCCCCTGTGCAGAAGCTGTTTGCAGCCCCTGTGCAGAAGCTGTTTGCAGCCCTGTGCAGGAGCTGGTTGCAGCCCCTGTGCAGGAGCTGGTTGCAGCCCCTGTGCAG
>VWZI01018417.1:23866-48801 GCA_013396835.1 Psilopogon haemacephalus | reverse complement strand
CCCCCACCCCCTAAGTGATTGCTATTTCACAACAGCAGTGGCTCCTTCTACAGGCTTAGTCTTCAGATCTTCTTTCTTAAGGCAAGGTAAGCTGTAAAGAGGCTCAGAGCAATGCATGTGTGCACCTGGGTGATCCTCCCAGCCCTGCCAGCCCCCTGCATGGCTGCAGAGTCAGCTTTGCTATTTATTCTCAAGATCAGACTGTCTGAACTGGGGAACCGAGCAACAGGAGCGTTAAGCAGAGCGCCCTCTATATAGGGAGCCTCCTGAAAGGCAACCAGCAGTGGAATTTGGGATTAGATCTACCCAAGCCAGCTGTCAGCATCTGCAGTGGCAATTCCTAGAGCTGAGTTTGCCACCCCAGATTCCTCCTTTACTCCAGGGCACTCTCATCTCAGTGTTGCCCTGACTTGCATCAGGCAGATGCTTTAGGGTGTAACAAATTGCACGTTGCTAATATCTATATTTAGTCAGGTGAAAGCTGTACCTGGTATCTTAATTATGTCCTTTCATCACAGACCTTTTGCTTCTTTACCTTAAGCACTGTCTCCGGGCAGGCACTGATGCTGCTCTTCAAGCATTTCAGCTCCTGTTTTTGTGTGACAAAGAACAGTAACGTTTGGGGCAGCAGAGTAAGAGCCAAGGCAAAGAGAGAGAAGCATTAGCAGGGATCAGGATGGCTCCCCCTCTCCTGCCTGGATCCTTCCACAGGGGCTGGAGCTGCCTGTGCTGCTCTTGTTTCTAAGAGATACCAGTCAGGAATAAAACCCCACAGGAATAGAAGCCAGAAATAAACCCCTCTGCATTCAACTGCAGACAATATAAACAAGGAGAAAGGACTAAAGAGGCTCACTTTGTTTCCTCAGTTATACCACAGCTGGAGGAAGCTCTACAGAAGATGCCTGCTTCAGAGACGTCTACAGCCCAGTCCAGCACATAAAAAAGGACTTCTCAGCTCCCCCAGGATGGCCTACAACATGCTAAACCCCAACAAATCCATAACCAGGACCTGCCAGAGGAGCAGAGCAGATCAAAGGTTTCATCAGACAGAGGCTGTGGTGCAGCTTGTTAGAAAAAGTGCAGATCTTACAAGGTGAGTGGAAAAAAAGAATACTTGGGGTAGTCTCTGTGGCTGGGACCTAGTGGAAATGGCACAGTCTGGCTGCTGGTTTAAGCCTGAGGGCAGGAGCAGGACCACAAAGCACACACCCAGTTACTCCCAGGGGTGTCTATGCTGAGACCAGTCCCTTTCCAGGGGCCAGAGAGATGACAAACACTCCCACAGACAGCTAATTCACACCTTGAAGGCTCTCCTTGCACCTTTCTGACACCTAGGAAACCCAGGAGGAAGATTAATAACACCTAAAGGTGTTAGGAAGCAGCAGAGCTACGAGTTCCTTGCAAACCCACCACCACATCGAGCACCTCAGCCCTCTGCATTCCACTCACTTCTAGGTTATTTGAGCTGTCATTGAGCTACAGATTGATGCAGGAGGGAAGGTAGTGGGGAGACAGTTCTGTGTGTGCCTGCCTGCCTGATGCTGGCACAATCCTTTCCCTATTTTCAGTCTTTAACACATGCCTTGCCTGGCCATGCCTTGCCTCGCCTCGTCTCGTTAATTTGTGTTGTCCCATTCTGTGCTTCTGTGCTCCACAACCTCCCTGGAGGTATTGAGGACCAGGCTGAACGAGGCTTTGAGTGACTTGTTCTAGTGGGAGGTGTCCCTGCCTATGGCACAGGGGGTTGGAACTGGCTGAGCTTTGAGGTCTCTTCCAACTTCAGCCATTCTATGATTCTGTGCTGAGAGTACAACCAAGCTGGAGTACTGCATCCAGTTCTGGAGCCCCTAGGACAAGAGGGATGTGGATGTGCTGGAGTGTGTCCAGAGAAGAGCCACGAGGATGCTGAGAGGGCTGCAGCACCTCTGCTGTGAGCACAGCCTGAAAGAGTTGGGGCTGTGCAGGCTGGAGAAGAGGAGGCTCTCAGGGGACCTTCTGGTGGCCTTCCAGGATCTGAAGGGGGCTACAAAAAAGCTGGGGAGGGACTTTTTAGCCTCTCAGTTAGTGACAGGACTAGAGGGAATGGAGCAAAGGTGAAGGTGGGGAGATTCAGACTGGAGGTGAGGAGGAAGTTGCTGAGCATGAGAGTGGTGAAAGGCTGGAATGGGTTGCCCCTGCAGGGAGGTGTTTGGGGCCACATTGCTGGAGGTGTTTTTGTCCAGGCTGGCAGAGGCTGTGGGCAGCCTGCTCTAGGGTAGGGTGTCCCTGGGCATGGCAGGGGGTTGGAACTGGCTGATCTTTGTGGTCTCTTCCAGCCCTGACTGATTCTATGATTCTGTGAAACCAAACCACGACCAACCAGGCCATTAAACCATGGTAAGCAACTAAAAATCTTGTGTTTATTTAGCAGTGTGAGAATGCTCTGAGCATGAGACCTGTTAACTTCAGCTGTCCAAAGCAAGGAGGAGCTGTCAAGGAGGTTCTCATCAATCTCATATAATGACTTGAGAAGCATTTAGCTGATCTGAGTGGCACAGCTGGATTTTCATCCAAGCCTTTCATTTGGAAACTCTAATTTAAACACTTAGAGGAAAACTCCTGTGTTGCTCTGTCAAACTTTGTCTAGATAAACATATTTTTAACCAAAAAAAAAAAGAAAAAAAAAAAAAAGGAAAAGAAAAGAAAAAAGGGAGCAGCATTCTCCTGGTAAATAAAATTTCCAAGTTAAAAAAGAAAAAAAAAATATCAACATTACTGAAGGCATAGCTGTGGAAGTTGCATTAATTTAGTAGTAGTGAGGAGCGCATCCCACAGAGATGGTTCCACCAGGCCACCCTGATAACTCAGCCTGCCAATGAGATGCTGGGAGATGGAGGCTGAGATTAGAGGATAGCTCAGGATAAAAAAAAAAGAGTCAGAAAATGACATTTCCTCCCAAGATTGACAAGAGGGTGGCAAACTCCCCCACCATGGCACAGCCTGCAGAGCACTCAGCCAAAGATCCCGAGGCCAGAATCATAGAATGGTTTAGGTTGGAAGAGACCTCAAAGATCATCCAGTTCCAACCACCCTGTGCCGTATGCAGGGACACCTCCCAGTAGATCAGGTTGCTCAAGAACTCATCCAGCCAATTCCTAATCCAAATCCTCCAACTAGTTCAAACCAGCAGCCTTCCAGGCTGACTTTGCTGCCCTACCCTTGCCCAATTCCTAATCCAAATCCTCCAACTAGTTCAAACCAGCACCCTTCCAGGCTGACTTTGCTGCCCTACCCTTGCCCAATTCCTAATCCAAATCCTCCAACTAGTTCAAACCAGCACCCTTCCAGGCTGACTTTGCTGCCCTACCCTTGCCCAATTCCTAATCCAAATCCTCCAACTAGTTCAAACCAGCACCCTTCCAGGCTGACTTTGCTGCCCTACCCTTGCCCAATTCCTAATCCAAATCCTCCAACTAGTTCAAACCAGCACCCTTCCAGGCTGACTTTGCTGCCCTACCCTTGCCCAATTCCTAATCCAAATCCTCCAACTAGTTCAAACCAGCACCCTTCCAGGCTGACTTTGCTGCCCTACCCTTGCTGTTTAAACTACAAGACGTTGTCTGTGGACAGGGTAGGAGCCCTGCCTGAAGTTCCTTGCACAGCAGTGGGACCCTGGGCTGGGAGCCTCATCCTGGGTGCTTCAGCAGCTCACAGGAGTCTTTTCTGTGTCCCCCACCTCACCAGAAGAAGCCTCTTCTTGAGGGGCTGAGGGGAAAAGCCTGCAGGAATAGGCTGCTCTGCTTCCTCATTTCCTGCTCTCAGGAGCAGAGCATAATCTAATTGTGGAGCAGCCCTTGTGAAGGAAGCATTTCTGCAATCCCTTGCTGGGTTTTTAAAGCAAGCTCACAGGCCAAGAGCGTTTGAAGGCTCCTGCACACGAGGACGTTACCTGGGATGGATTTCCTATCCTGGAAGTGTTTTTCCTGCAGATTGCTCGGTAATTACATTTCAAAACTGCATTGATTTCTGATATGTCAATACTTATCAGAGATTAAATGTCACAGAATGGTCTAGGTTGGAAGAGACCTCAAAGATCATCCAGTTCCAACCCCCCTGGGCCATAGGCAGGGACACCTCCCCCTAGATCAGGACACTCAAGACCTCATCCAGCCTGGCCTTGAACACATCCAGGGAGGGAGCAGCCACAACCTCCCTGGGCAACCTGTGCCACTGTCTCACCACCCTCACTGTGAAGAACTTCCTCCTAACATCCTGTCTACCTCTCCCCTCTGCCAGTTTGAACCCATTCCCCCTCATCCTGTCATTACAAGACCTTGTGAACAGTCCCTCCCCAGCACTCCTGTAGTCCCCTTTCAGATACTGGAGGGTTGCTGTAAGGTCTCCTGGCAGCCTTCTCTTCTCCAGGCTGCAAAGCCCCAACTCTCTCAGCCTGTCCTCATAGCAGAGCTGCTCCATTCCTCTGATCATCTTTGTGGCCCTCCTCTGGAACTTTTCCAGCAGTTCCATGTCTGATAGCTGTCAGCCAGGTGAGGATCTAAATTTGGAGCTGTGGTGAGAGGTTGTTTTCTCAGAGAGTTGTGTTTTCAGGACGCTTCCTTTTTCTTTTTTTTTTCCTTTTCAGCTGCTCCCTCTCTCCTCTGCCTTTGGCTAGCAGCTCTCTCCCTCTGCCTTCTCACTCCTCCTCAGCTCTCTTCAGAAGCGACGGGGGGAAGGCAGCTCTGGCCTCCCACTGCAGGTTGAGGATTTATCTTGCTGCTGCTGGGTGCTATAATTACGAGCCCCGACCAAAGCACATCTTTGGAGGTGCACGTTTGCCTCGGTGCCTTAGCAGGAATGCAAATGTTATGCATTTAGCATGCAAATGCAGCGAAATAAACAGGAGGTGTGGAGAGCCTGTGCTCCATCTCAGAAGTAATCGTAGCGCGCAATAAGGGCACAGCAGCCAGGCTTGAGGAGAGAGAAGCCACAACAACTTTTTTTTTTGTTTACTGCAAGAGCACTCATCTCTGTCTGCCCTCTCCTGCTGCTGCTGACTTAGAGGTAAGCTTGGTGTGGATTTCTGTGTGAGCCAGGGCCAGGGCTGTGCCACCTCTGCTGGATCTCGCCGCCTTTAGCCACCATCGCCTCTGCCGCCTGCATCTCTGCGCGGAGCAGGAGCCACCTGGGTGGGTTCAGGGGCCACCTAGAATCATGGAATGGTTCAGGTTGGAAGGGACCTCAAAGCTCAGCCAGTTCCGACCCCCCTGTGCCATAGGCAGGGACACCTCCCACTAGAACAGGTCATAGAATCATAGAATGGTTTAGGTTGGAAGGGACCTCAAAGCTCAGCCAGTTCCGACCCCCCTGTGCCATAGGCAGGGACACCTCCCACTAGAACAGGTCATAGAATCATAGAATGGTTTAGGTTGGAAGGGACCTCAAAGCTCAGACAGTTCCGACCCCCCTGTGCCACAGACAAGGACACCTCCCACTAGAACAGGTCGCTCAAGGCCTCGTTCAGCCTGGTCCTCAATAGCTCCAGGGAGGTGGTGGAGCAAAGAAGCACAGAATGTGATCCTTGATCACATTCTGTGCTTCTGTGCTCCACAACCTCCCTGGGCAACCCGTTCCAGTGTCTCATCACCTTCACTGTAAAGAACTTCCTCCATAACATCCCGTTTAAATCTCCCCTCTCTCCTCCTCGTCCTGTCATTACACAACCTTGCCAATAGTCCCTTCTGTAGACCCCTTCAGATCCTAGAAGGCCACTCCAAGGTCTCCTGGCAGCCTTCTCTTCTCCAGGCTGCACAGCCCCAACTCTCTCAGCCTGTCCTCATAGCAGAACTGCTGCAGCCCTCTGAGCATTTTCATGGCCTCCTCTGGACTCTCTCCAACAGTTCCACGTCCTTCTTGTGCTGGGGGCTCCAGAACTGCACACAGTGCCTGGTTGTGTTCAGGTGCCTGTTGTGGCTTTGAAGCCAACCAAACAAAGCTCTCAAGTGAATTAGAGAGAGAACAAACTTATGTTTCAGAGAGAGAGAGATACAGGAAGGAAGTTACAAAGCAGACACAGAATCCATAGCGATCCCCCTTGAATGTTTTTCCCCAACCCAGTGCTCCAATCCTCCCCCCTACCTCTCCAATGCCTCTGCCATCCATAGGCTTAAGCAGAAGCCTGTGGAAGCCCCAAAACAGGCTTACTCCTTACATGTTTGTCCCATGTACAGTGCAGTACACAGGAGAAGTAACACAGCTCCAACCAGACACAGCTGGAGGGGGAGGAAAGGAGGGCAAGCTGGCCTTGCTCTGAGCTCATAAAGAGACAGCAGAATTATAGGATTGAATAACACTTTTTTTTCCTAGTCCCTAGAGAATTTTTAACCCTCTAGTTCCCAACCTGGGCCAGGACAGTGCCACAGGGTGGTGGTGAGCCAGGACAAACGCCCATGGTGCAGCAGATGAGGCTGTGGGGAAGGGCTGGGGACAAGATGCTGTGCAGTGAGCCATTAGCTGGGGTACAGCCAGCCTCTTGCATGGTACAGCCAGCCTCTGGTATGGTATAGCCAGCCTCTGGTATGGTATAGCCAGCTTCTGGCATGGTACAGCCAGCCTCTGGCATGGTATAGCCAGCCTCTGGTATGGTATAGCCAGCTTCTGGTATGATACAGCCAGCCTCTGGCATGGTATAGCCAGCCTCTGGTATGGTATAGCCAGCTTCTGGTATGGTATAGCCAGCTTCTGGCATGGTATAGCCAGCCTCTGGTATGGTATAGCCAGCTTCTGGTATGGTACAGCCAGCCTCTGGCATGGTATAGCCAGCCTCTGGTATGGTATAGCCAGCTTCTGGCACGGTACAGCCAGCCTCTGGTATGGTATAGCCAGCTTCTGGCACGGTACAGCCAGCCTCTGGTATGGTATAGCCAGCTTCTGGCATGGTACAGCCAGCCTCTAGTATGGTATAGCCAGCCTCTGGCATGGTATAGCCAGCTTCTGGCACGGTACAGCCAGCCTCTGGTATGGTATAGCCAGCTTCTGGCATGGTACAGCCAGCCTCTGGCACGGTACAGCCAGCTTCTGGCACGGTATAGCCAGCTTCTGGCACGGTATAGCCAGCCTTTGGCATGGTATAGCCAGCTTCAGGCACGGTACAGCCAGTCTCTGGCACGGTACAGCCAGCCTTTGGCACGGTATAGCCAGCCTTTGGCACGGTACAGCCAGCTTCTGGCATGGTACAGCCAGTCTCTGGCACGGTACAGCCAGCCTTTGGCATGGTATAGCCAGCCTTTGGCATGGTATAGCCAGCCTTTGGCACGGTACAGCCAGCTTCTGGCACAGCAGCAGCCAGCAGAGCTTTGTGCTGGGCTACCGAAGGAGCTGCCCTCTGGGACTGCCTGTGGCAATGTCCAATTGCTGCTGGATTCCAGCAGTCAGGGTGGGAC
Organism: Psilopogon haemacephalus; assembly: GCA_013396835.1. Lineage (NCBI taxonomy): Eukaryota > Metazoa > Chordata > Aves > Piciformes > Megalaimidae > Psilopogon > Psilopogon haemacephalus. The sequence goes on along the minus strand of VWZI01018417.1, from coordinate 41,383 downwards.
TGGCCCCTGCAGCTTAGCTGTGCTTTCTGCAGGGCACATCTTTGGTTTAGACCTGATGTCAGCAGTTGGATCAGTCACTCCTTGCCCCTCCAGTCCCCTTCTTAAAGTCATGTTTGGTGATTTTACACACTTCTGCCATTGCCTTCTTTATCTTTTCTTGCCCCCCTTTTATCTTTCTGGATGCCAGAGTCCCAGCTGGTGTGGACTGGCCAAGCTGTTCCAAGCATCTCATCACCCTTCCCAGGCTTCTGTGTCGTCAGCTGAGGTGAGCACAACTGCACACATTATTTAAAACGTGGCATTCCCCTGCAAGCATAATGGCATGATTATATTAATGTGATTAAACCTCTGCAATCTACATGACTTGTGATGTAGTACAGCTGAGCTTATTAATTACTGACTGGTTAAATATTGCAGGCAGCTTTTCCTGAGCAAATGAATGAAGGCTCTGCCACCGTGCTCACATCCAAGCCTCACTGGGAACACACCTGGCAACTGCATGCCTCAGCTTAGCCTCATGGGCAGCTGTAGTCTGCCCTTTAAGATTCAGTTCAGATCGATCTGAAAGCTCAGGTGGGAAAAAAAAAAAACAAAAAAACAAATAAATATAAATTCTGACCACTATTGCTTCAGTTCTGTTTAAAGTGTTTATGGATTTGTGGTTCTCTTCTTGCATTTCAGCCTTGCTCTGCTGGGAAGTCCTTTTGGGACACATCAGGAGCTCACCAGTTCAATGCTACAGTGGAAGTGGCTGACCTGCAGTAGAGTGGACCAGCAGTGACCCCCAAAGGCATAATTTCTCTGAAATATCTGCTGCCTACCTGAAACTGGGTCTGGAGCTGTGGAAGACTGTCCCAAATCTGGGGGGGGGGGGGGGGGGGATGAGTATCACTGTCTGATGATTTTTGTTGATTCAAGTATTTTTCAAGAGCTACTCTTGTCAGACATGTTTGGGAAGTTTCCACTTTTCCGTTGACTTCATAGGTCAAGTCCTGACCTTCCTGTGGGGAGAAAAAATAAAAATAAATAAAAAAAAAAATAAAAATAAAAGGAAGTGTTCAGACACCAGAGCTTGACTGATGTCAGTGCTTCAGCTTTCAAAGGAGGGCAGGAGAGCAGCAGGGCAAATTCATCAAACTGCAGGCCCTGGAGATGCAAAGGAAGCCTGAGTGTTTGGGCATCTCTCTGGAGCTGTTGTGGTGCAGAGCAGGAGGCCAGCAGGAGATGTGCAGCAGTAGCTCTGCACTGCCCATTTCCCCAGGTGCCTGCACACCCTTCTGCTGCTGAGGATCTATGGCTGTCCATATCCATTCACATGCAGTGCTCCAGCTCACATGCTGGAAATATTTCTGCACTGTCTACACAACCTACACCACTGAAAACATCAAGGGGGGAGAGAAAAATGCACTGACTGTAGCAGCTGCTTTGCTGAGCTGCTCACCCAAAGTGTCCCTTGTGAGGAATGGCATCTCCAACGCAGAAGAATGAAACCACAAAACCAGAAAGGCTGGGAGAGGAGAGACCAATAAAAAAAGCCACAGCAAGTTCTCTGGGCAACACAGGGCCAAGGAAGTACTCAATACATAACCAAGCATTAATGCAGTTGTCCTCTGCTTCAGCCTCCCAGTGCTGCTCCTTTGGCTTAAGCTCAATTTTCTTTTTTTTCTTCCTGTTTGTCTCACACATTGGTTTGGGACTGGGAGGCTCAAAAGAGGCTTCATTTCCTAGGGTTTAGTCTAATTCCGGAGCAGACAAATGTGCCAGTGACTTGTGTCATTAAGAAGAGATAGAATGGCCCAGGGAGGACATTGTTCAAGAGTGGAAATGTTTCTGCACGAGTCACTTTGATGTCCTCTAGCAAGAGAGGAGTCACAGTGCTGGAGAGCAGTCACCAGTGAGCGAGCCACATCCCTAAGGAGCCAGGCACTTTGGGTAGGAAGCTTCTTCCTTCTCTGCAAGTGTTGGGCTCCTGCCTTAACTGCAGGCTTGTCACCCCCTTCCACGTAGGTGTGAGATGACATCAATAGCTCCTGAGTGCTGCAGAGCCATGAAAGTTGCTTTAATTCAGTGGCTGAGATTCTCTGTGTCAGAGATGGGGAGCAGAGGCTTGGTGCCCCCCACAACCGCTCCCACAAAGGCCAGGGTCAGCAGGCACTCAGCTTCAAACTGCTCCTCCAGCAGCCCCAAGTGATGAGCACCTTCACCTGTGAGTGTGGCAATCCACGGATCTGTTGGTGTGTCAACACCTTCCTTGACTGGGATGAACCTCTAAATATTTTCAGCCTTAAAGATGTCTCAGTTGTACAGGATGTGAATGTGGCATGGCCATGGCATTGCTCTCCACACCTAGGCTGGCACACTGAAAAAGTAGATTCCATAAACTACTTCGAGCTGAGATCTGCTGCCTTCACACCAGCAAAAGCCTGGTCTCAGAATCCAGCCTGCAATTTCCCTTGCTTGCCCCTTGCTGTATTGAGACTGGCAAATATGAACACCAAAGTGTGCTCTAGGATTGCTGCTGCTGGTGCCCAGTTCCATAACAGGGAAATGAGACATTTGGAAGTCACTCAGTCCTATTTTGGCCACTTCATTCAGCTCTTTAGATGCCTTTTGCCCACCTCCCAAGCTTGTTCTCCAATGTATTTTCAGTAAGTCACTTTAACAGCTGAAGCTGCAGTTCCAGCTGTGGGCTGTAGCTCATTGCAGCTAATTTGCCAGTCCTGTTTGAGAGACAAAAACCAGTACAAGGTAAGCAGAGGGGGAACCTGTCACCTACCATGCGTACTGAAAACATAATAAGCTCGATTCAAACGAGGTGGTACCAGACCTGCCTAGTCTCAGGGACTCCTGACTGGTGTGAAAAGCTGTGCATACTAAATGCTCCTTTCAAAATGGTGTCATTACCTCGTGAGTGGTGTCACTACCTCGTGGTTTTCATTTCCTGACATTAATTGATCCAGACTAACTGCCTCCTGCCAAGCCTCCCTCTGACAGGCGCTGCCTTCCTTTACCTATCCATTTATTGCAAACCCTGGGAAATGCCCCAGCAGAGTACCAAAGGCAAGGATACCTCACAGCTGCTTCTAGGTTTGGGAGCTGCCTTCATTCCCTCCCTCCTCTCACCAGCTTTTATTCCATTTTTCAAATGAGCATGGGAACTCCTGAGATGTTTTCAGTGGAACTGTTCTCATCTTCTGCCAAAGGCAAGGATACCTCACAGCTAGTTCTAGGTTCTGGAGCTGACTTCACTCCCTCCCTCCTCCCATCAGCTTTTATTCCATTTTTCAAATGAGCCTGGGAACTCCTGAGATGTTTTCAGTGGACCTGTTCTCATCTTCTGCCAAAGGCAAGGATACCTCACAGCTAGTTCTAGGTTCTGGAGCTGACTTCACTCCCTCCCTCCTCCCATCAGCTTTTATTCCATTTTTCAAATGAGCCTGGGAATGAGCCTGGGAACTCCTGAGATGTTTTCAGTGGACCTGTTCTCATCTTCTGCCAAAGGCAAGGATACCTCACAGCTGGTTCTAGGTTCTGGAGCTGACTTCACTCCCTCCCTCCTCCCATCAGCTTTTATTCCATTTTTCAAATGAGCCTGGGAACTCCTGAGATGTTTTCAGTGGAACTGTTCTCATCTTCTGCCAAAGGCAAGGATACCTCACAGCTGGTTCTAGGTTCTGGAGCTGACTCCACTCCCTCCCATCAGCTTTTATTCCACTTTTCAAATGAGCCTGGGAGCTCCTGAGATGTTTTCAGTGTACACACAGGAACTGTTCTCCTCTCCTGCCAAAGGCAAGGATACTTCACAGCTAGTTCTAGGTTCTGGAGCTGACTTCACTCCCTCCCTCCCTCCTCTCACCAACTTTTATTCCATTTTGCAAATGAGCCTGGGAACCCCTGGGATGTTTTTAGTGTACACACAGGAACTGTTTTCATCTGCTCTGGTCTCTGCTCCAGCCCCAGCCATGCTTCAGACAGCTCCAGGACAGTGCTTTGTGACAGAGTGGGCAGGATGCTGAAAAAAAGGTCTGTTCAGTAAAAAGAAGAAAGAATAAAACCCAAACCACACCTTTTTTTTGTGCCAGAAATTCCAAGCTGTGAGCCCAGAGCTTGAATTGTGGGCAGTGCTTTGAACACTTTCTCCAAGCTGAGGACCTCTCCACGACTCTGAGCACACTCCAGGTGCAGATGATCATTGCTGATCTCAGTAACCTGCTAAGGGGGAAAAAAAACCCCAACCAAACCCTGGGGCACTGCTGCAGCTGTAGCCTCTTCAGGGGATGTAAGGAGTGAGTGGCAATCAGGGGGAGACACCCAAGAATTCCACCTCAAGAACAAAAGCAGCTTTTTGGATTTCAGGGTGGCTTGGCTGAAAAATTCCTCTTCCCTCGCTGATTTTTAAGCAGGATTGAAAATGATGCATTTGTGGAGCAGCAAAGGGTGGAAAGGGGAATCATTTCTTGTATTTGACAATCTCCTCTAAGTTCAGTAGCTTGCTTGTGTGTACTCTAAATTCAGTAGCCTAAGGACACTGACACATCCAGACATCCAGAGGTATCAGTGAGGACTGTTGGCAGGCAGCTGTCAAAGGTTTCACAGGCTGAGGAGCTCCTCTTGGCAGTCTTTGCTGGTTCTCTTGGGTTTGGCTCAGCATTGGTCTCGCAGCAAGGCAAGCAGTGACTGTGCAGATAGTGAGGAATGGAGAATCCCTGCACTGCTGACACCAGCAGCCTCCTCTAAGGGTCACCTTTAAGGAGGGAGACCAGGGGCTTTGAAACAGGGAACTTAGGACATCTACAGACCTGAGGGATACCTTTAAATGTTTCTGCATACTTAAGTCAAGATATTAAATCATAGAATGAGTCAGGGTTGGAAGGGACCACAAGGATCATAGAATGAGTCAGGGTTGGAAGGGACCACAAGGATCAGCCAGTTCCAACCCCCCTGCCATGCCCAGGGACACCCTACCCTAGAGCAGGCTGCCCACAGCCTCTGCCAGCCTGGCCAAAAACACCTCCAGGGATCTGGCCCCAAACACCTCCCTGGGAAACCCATTCCAGCCTCTCACCACTCTCATGCTCAGCAACTTCCTCCTCACATCCAATCTCAATCTCCCCACCTCCAGCTTTGCTCCATCCCACCTAGTCCTGTCACTACCTGACAGCCTAAAAAGTCCTTCCCCAGATTTTTTTGTAGGCCACATCAGATCCTGGAAAGCCACAAGAAGGTCACCTGGGAGCCTCCTCTTCTCCAGCCTGCACAGCCCCAACTCTTTCAGTCTGTGCTCATAGCCCACCTCTGAGCATCCTTGTGGCCCTTCCCTGGACACTCTCCAGCATGACCAAGACAATATCCCAAGGAAATGGACCACGGGCAAGGAAAAGAGATTCCAAAGGCTGCAATCATCTGCCCCAGTGATGGCATTTCAGTGCATTCTCTTTCCTGGCTCCATGTTTTTGTTGCAGGTTGGGAGGAAGTGCGAAGTTCTCAGCCTTTGGTAAACCCTCCCTGCATCCACGCCTCTCTCATTTACACACCACCTCCCTTGCTGAGTCCCCCGTGCTTTATTTGAGAGCTGCCTTATTTATTGTGAGCCAATAATGCCTGGGGTTGTGTGTGTGTGTGTGTGTGTGTGTGTGTGCACTGGCATATTAGCTTGTTGAACCATTCAATTAAATATGATAATGTTGAACACACTGCCACAGTCAAACACTCAGGTGGATGAGCAATTCAGTGTGAAGTGCAGAAATATTTGAAGTCGGCTGTGTGCCTTCAAGCAGGCTGTTTTATGTACAAGAACACTCCAGGAATCAGAGAACCATACATGTCTGAAGAGAGAGGGAAAAAAAAAAAAAATAAAGATGGCAGCTTTCAAAGCACAGCTCCTGTGGCCCCAGACAGTGGCAACTCAAAAAGCCCAAGCCCCCTCCCCAAAGGACAGAAGTGCAGCACCCTGCTTATCATGAAAGGAACAGGCAGAGCAGGGAGATGTCCCAGCCTGCTGGAGCTATAGTATAGAGTCATGGATTGGGTTGGGAAGAACTTTAAAGGTCATCTAGCTCCAACCCCACTGCCATTGTCAGGGAGACCTCCCACCAGACCAGGATGTTCAAGGCATCCACAGCCTCCCTGGGCAGCCTGTTCCAGTGTCTCAACCCCACTGCCATTGTCAGGGAGACCTCCCACCAGACCAGGATGTTCAAAGCATCCACAGCCTCCCTGGGCAGCCTGTTCCAGTGTCTCAACACCACTGCCATTGTCAGGGAGACCTCCCACTAGATCAGGATGTTCAAAGCATCCACAGCCTCCCTGGGCAACCTGTTCCAGTGTCTCAACCCCACTGCCATTGTCAGGGAGACCTCCCACCAGACCAGGATGTTGAAAGCATCCACAGCCTCCCTGGGCAGCCTGTTCCAGTGTCTCAACCCCACTGCCATTGTCAGGGAGACCTCCCACCAGACCAGGATGTTGAAAGCATCCACAGCCTCCCTGGGCAGCCTGTTCCAGTGTCTCAACCCCACTGCCATTGTCAGGGAGACCTCCCACCAGACCAGGATGTTGAAAGCATCCACAGCCTCCCTGGGCAGCCTGTTCCAGTGTCTCAACCCCACTGCCATTGTCAGGGAGACCTCCCACCAGACCAGGATGTTGAAAGCATCCACAGCCTCCCTGGGCAGCCTGTTCCAGTGTCTCAACCCCACTGCCATTGTCAGGGAGACCTCCCACCAGACCAGGATGTTGAAAGCATCCACAGCCTCCCTGGGCAGCCTGTTCCAGTGTCTCAACCCCACTGCCATTGTCAGGGAGACCTCCCACCAGACCAGGATGTTGAAAGCATCCACAGCCTCCCTGGGCAGCCTGTTCCAGTGTCTCAACCCCACTGCCATTGTCAGGGAGACCTCCCACCAGACCAGGATGTTCAAAGCATCCACAGCCTCCCTGGGCAGCCTGTTCCAGTGTCTCAACCCCACTGCCATTGTCAGGGAGACCTCCCACTAGACCAGGATGTTCAAGGCATCCACAGCCTCCCTGGGCAGCCTGTTCCAGTGTCTCAACCCCACTGCCATTGTCAGGGAGACCTCCCACCAGACCAGGATGTTGAAAGCATCCACAGCCTCCCTGGGCAGCCTGTTCCTGTGTCTCAACACCACTGCCATTGTCAGGGAGACCTCCCACCAGACCAGGATGTTCAAAGCATCCACAGCCTCCCTGGGCAACCTGTTCCAGTGTCTCACCACCCTCCCTGGCAAGAATTTCTTCTTAATCTGCAGTCTAAGCCTCCCCTCTCCTGGCTCTAAGCCATTGTCCCTCACCCTAGCACCCCAAGCTCTTTCTAAACAGTCATTTGCCAGCAACCCTGTAGTGCCCTTTAGTACTGGAAGGGTGTGCTAAGGTCTCCCTGGAGGCTTCTCTTCTCCATGATGAACAGCCCCAATAGGAATGACAGAAGCATCCAGGTTGGAAAAGACCCTCGGGACCACCAAGTCCAACCAATATCCCCTACTTTGTAAGGTTCACTCTTAAGCCATGTCCCCAAGTACCACATCCAAATGTCTTTTAAACACATCCAGGGTTGGTGACTCAAACACCACCCTGGGTAGCTCATTCCAGTGCCTGACCACTCTTGCTGGGAAAAAAAAAAATGTTTCCTAGTGTCCAGTCTAAACCCACCCAGTCACAGCTTGAGATCGTTCCCTCTTCTTCTATCACTAATTAACCTGTGAGAAGAGACCTTCTCCTCTCCATTTCACTCATTTCAGCACCAACCCCCCCTTCCCCCCTTTTCCACCACACCTGCCCCTTTCCCTACCCACATCACATTCATTTACCCCACCAAACCCACAGCACCTGGGTTCTATTGGAGTCTCCTCCCACCCCAGGTGGGACCACTTTGCCCAGTCCCCTTTAAAACTGGCCCCAGGAGAGCAGTAGCTCCAAGTTTGCCCATTTGGGCAGAGGATCCTCCTCCTGTTGCCACAGGTAAGTCCTCATGGTGAGCACTGGGTGACTGGTGGAGGTGATCTCAAAGGCCGGGGGGCCTGCTGGCCCCCCGGCTAGTTAGGCTAGGGACCCCAACATTGCTCAACCATTGCTGCTGCATGCTTGTTGAAATGTCTCACTTGGGGTGATTTGTTGTTTGTGTAGTTGTTGCCTCCTGTTCTCTTGTGATAATAGCAGGAATGAGTCTCTGGAATGCTTTGAGCAGCACTGACTGAGCCTGGAGGATTCTGCAAGCAGGTTTGTTATCTTCCCAGGTTTGTTATCTTTCCAGGTCCACAGCAACTCGGCAGAAGGAAGGTTTGTAGCCCTGGCTCCACAGCTCCTCTGCTCTCAGTATCTACTCTCATCCAAGCTGCAGTTTGGCCACCTAGCTGTGGTCTGGCTGTGCAGTCACTCCAGCACCCTCTGAGGCACCTCCAGCTCCACCTCAGCCACGAGGTCACTTTGTGGAGAGAAGAATTTCACAAGCAGCACAAGAAATCCTCCTGACAACGGACCCATGGAGTTGTTTCTGTTGGAAAAGGTCTCCAGGACCATTGAATGCAGCCACTGAGCCATGCGCCTGCACCTCTGGAGAAACCCTTTCTGCAATGGGGGATTGAAGTGTTTTCTCTGGGGTATGTAAATATGTCCTTGGGGTGGTTTGGCAGTTACCTGCTTCCCCCCCTGCCCCCCTCCCCACTTTGAAATAACCCAGACTGGGACTCACTTGGCTGGAAGTTAATAAATGCGTCTTTACGTTTACAGCTTTGCACAATATACAAGTGGATATCTACAACGTGTAGCAGCTATTTACAGTGAAAAATGTCATACAGAAGCACCACAGCCCTCCCTGAGTTCAGACTCCCTACAAAGGGGTAACCAACCCCCCCCCACCACCTTTCCCCAAACTAATTTCAATCTCTGTTTTATGCAGCAGATAGGTGGAGGTAGATGGACCAGGGGGGATAAGCATCAAGAAAGAAGTTAGTGGAATTATTCAGATCCAGCTGGGAAGGGAGAAAAAGCCATGCAGGAGCAGCCACAGCCCAAAGCCATCTAAACCAGTCTGACTTAACTTTATTTGGGATACAACTCCTAAAACATTTTTGTTTTCATACATTTGAGTGAAGTGGCAGCCTTAGTGTTTTCCTTTCTCAACCTGTAGTCTAATTCCTCGTTCAAATCCTCCAACTAGTTCGAACCAGCACAGTCCTTAAGTGAAACTTGCACCTACACCCACTTAATTCTCCACTGCTACCAGCAGCAGTGGAAGCTAACGAGAAGCTGCTGTGGTGTGCTCAGTGCCAAAGGTTCCAAATGCTTGTAGCTGGATCACCTCAGATCCAATTTTCTGCAGAGCTCTTAAAAAGCTTTTTCTCCTCAGTGCTGTTTTCCTGCCAGGTCTAAACTTTCATCCCCCAGCTGCTCTGAATCTAGAGTGATGAGGAGTAAAGTGCCCACAGGTGTGGCTGTGCTCAGCCCTTACACTCCCGAGCGAGCTTCAGGACAGAATATGAGAACTGCAACCAGCATCAAAAAATAATGAAAGGGGGAAAAAAAAAAAAAAAAAAAAAAAAGTTTGTAAATTTTGAGCTGAGTTGAAAGGTTCAAGAATTATTGAATCCTGATGTCATCAGGTTAGACCAGGAGCCATGATTCAATTTGATGCTCAGCTCTTATTTCTATTGCTATCGATTCTCTCACTGCTGCGGGAGCGCTGGGCGGAATTCACTTGGCAGGTGGTCAGCAGGCAACTCCAGCCAGGAGCAGCCCAAACCCACAGGCTCCTCGCTTGGTTTTGCAAGGGTGAGGCAGCCCCGAGGTCCCAGGTTGAAAGGAGGCACAGGGGTCAATTGTGCTGAAAGCTAGGAGTGGGGTGTGGAAGTTTACTGCCACTCTCCAGGAGGATTCGCTTAAAAGGTGCAAAGTCCGCGGTGGTTTTTATGAGTTTTCTGAGAAGCAACATTAAACTGCTTGTAAGGTTAAACAAGAGAGGAAAGGTGATGCTTCTGGCTACACTTTGCTGAAATGCTTTCTTCAAGTCTCACATTCAGAGTGACACCCACCCCTAGTGAGGCAGGAGCTTGTCCAAGTAAATGCAGCTTTGAGCTCTCACCCACCGCATCACTTCGGAGGGCATTTGCCAGTATCTTAGGCAGAGGCAAGAAGATGCTTTCACCTTCACCCAGCATCTCCAGGCATGCTTCTTGAAAAGGGGAGGAGAGTTCACCCTGCACACAGCTTCTAAAGGCTCTAAAAGCAGGTGTATTTGTTTTCCTAGCCTTTTAGTGCTTACCATGGAAAACAGCTTTTTTTTTTTTTGGCTGTAAAACAATCCACTTTTTGCCCATTGGGTCATGTATTAATGTTTCTGTGATGCTGAAGATTTTTCTCCACTCCTCCTTCAACAGCTCTCGTTCCTGTACAGCCTGAGTAATGCGAAGCCTGTGAGGAACCCAGGAGTAAGCATCTGCACTTGCTTGGGTTTGAAGGTGGTGCAGCTCTCCAGCGATGTGCTGGCAGCATTCACTTCAGATGTGACCCTGCGGGAGGGTGGTGGAGAAAGGTTTCACATAGCCACACACTGAAAAGAGAAATGGAGTTTGTGAAGGATCTTCAGCAGAGGAAGCCTCCTTGAGGTGCTGGAGACAAAACAAGAGACAGCTGAGTTGAGCAAGGCTCTGCACAACCAAATGCCTCACACAGCAGAGGTCATGCCAACACAGGCTCTGCTTTTGGGACACTTCTTGCTCCTTAATCCCAAGACTTCTGCGGCTACTTTCAAATAGTTTCTGCTATTCAGAGCAGTGTTGGACTCCACAGCACAGGAATGACCTCGTTAAGATGCTGGAGCTCTTGCCCCATGCAGAAAGGCTGAGGGAGCTCAGCTGCCCCCAGACTGCCTACAGGAGCCTGAGGCAGGGTCTTCACAGCAGCTGATGAGCTAGAAGATAAGAAGCAAGAACTCAAAGTTCATCCTCATCTCTCTTATTTCAGCTTTTCACTGAGAAGACAGCAAAGCACTAGGCCAGAGTGGCTGGACAGGCCAGCTCCATCCTTGGGAGTCTTCACAGCCTGGTGGGACACAGACCAGAGCAACCTGGCCTGACTTCAGAGCTGACCCTGCTGTGAGCTGAAGGCTGTTAGAGATCTCCTGAGGTCTCTTCTAGCTTGAACCTTCCTGCAGACAGAGCAGCTCCTTGTGTCTGCCCAGTGCTCCACTGGTCACTGTGGGCACAGCCTCAACCCCAAGGTGTCTGAAGGTGGAAGTGCCTGTCAGTCACCGGTGCCTTCTGCATTTCAAGGGGTGAGGTACCTAGATGAGTTCCACGACCTCCAAATTCTGCACCCTGCCCCTCTGAGAAGTTGAGATGGGTGGTCTGCTGCCTCCAAGGCATTTGGACAGCATGAGAACACAGAGTGACAGAAACATCCAGGTCAGGAAAGACTCTCAGGATCACCAAGCCCAACCTCTAACCCTACTGTGATGGTTTGGGAGTTACCCACCTCCCCACATGTCTGAAATCACCCAGACTAGGCTTGCCCTGATGAAAGTTAAGGAATGAGACTTTATAGTCACAGTTCAGCACAATACACAAGCAGAGATTTACAGGGTATTGCAAATATTTGTGGCTATATACAGTAAAATGGAAATAGAGAAACACAATGCCCCTCCCAGAAATCAGAGTCCCACCTCACTTGGTGTCACCTGCAAACTCACTGCTGACACTCTCTAAGCCTGAATCAAGGTCCTCAATAAAGATGTTAAACAGAAGTGGTCCCAACACAGGTCCCTGAGGAACACCACCAGTGCCTGGCTGCCAACTGGATTGAACTCCACTGAGCATCACTCTCTGGGCCCTCCTGTCCAGCAGTGCTTTATCCTGCAGGCAGTGTGCTCAGCCAAACCATGAGGAGACACTTTGTCTGCAAAAACTGCGTGGGGAACAGCATCAAAGGCTTTCCCAAAGTCTAGGAATAAAACATTCACAGCCTTTCCCTCATCCAACAGCCAGGTCATCTTGCCACAGAAGGAGACCAGGCTGGCCGGGCAGGACCTGCCCCTCATGCACCCTGGGCCTGATCCCCTGCTTGTTGTCTCTATGTCATAGAATCATAGAATGGTTTAGGTTGGAAGAGACCTGAAAGATCATCCAGTTCCAACCCCCCTGTGCCATAGGCAGGGACACCTCCCACTAGATCAGGATGCTCAAGACTTCATTCAGCCTGGCCTTGAACACCTCCAGGGAGGGAGCAGCCACAACCTCCCTGGGCAATGATATGATAGCATTTGAGATGTCCTGCTCCATGCCCTTCCCTGGCACCGAGGTCAGACTGACAGGTCTGTAGTTTCCCAGCTCTTCCTTTCTGCCCTTCTTGTAGATAGGTGTCACATTTGCTACCCTCCAGCCCATCGGCACCTCCCCAGTCAGCCAGGACCTTCTGGTAAACAACAGAATGTGGCTTGGCCAGCAGGCTGCCAGCTCCCTCAGCACCCTTGGGTGCAGCCTTTCTGGCCCCACAGACTTGTGTATGTCTAAGTGGCACAGCATGTCACTGACCACTGCCTCAGTTATTGTGATGGCCTCGATCCCATTCCCCTCCCTGAATCCTACTTCCTGAGGGTGGGTGCCCAGGAGCACTGCTGGATCCAGTGCTAAAGACCAAGGCAAAGCTGGCACTGAGCAGCTCTGGTATTAACTGCAACACCTCTGCAGATGCACTTTGCTTAGGAAATAGGTTTGGGCTCCTTTTGTCTTGTTTGTCTCTTCTCTTTTTCCCTCACTCCACTCCACAGCTTTGGCTCTCGGATAGCTCAGACAGCAGAGAAGCAGCTCTGGTGCTAACTGCAACACCTCTGCAGATGCACTTTGCTGGGAAATAGTTTTGGGCTCCTTTTGCTTTGTCTCTTCTCTTTTTCCCTCACTCCACACCCCAGCATTGGCTCTTGGATAGCTCAGATGTGAGGTGAGGCTGACGTGCTGGACACATGGATATCAAGGATGTGGTTTCCCTGGCAACAGTAACCACATAAAGGGTCTCAGAACTTTCTCATGGGACACTGCAGCTTCTCAGATGAAATGAGCAGGGGTGGTGCATGTGATTGGCTCAACAGCAGCACAGTGGCTGTGTCACAGAGCTGTAACACGACCCAGTTCCAGGCTCCTGAAAGCAGTGTTGCTCTGGAATATTGCCTTACCTCATGCAGAAGAGAATCTTGAGAGGGTGAGAGGCACTTGGTCGTAGTATCATAGAATGTCAGGGGCTGGAAGCGACCTCAAAAGATTGTCTGGTTCATGCCCCTTGCCAGAGCAGGGTCACCTAGAGCAGATCACACTGGAAGTCATCCAGACAAGCCCAGCAGAACTTTGCTTTTTAGGCAGGTTTGGGATTATTGAGCTTCAGGTTTTTGCAGCACTGATCTTTACTTCATCTATAAATACAGCAGAGAGACCTCCTAAAGACAGAGCACTCGAGAGTCCTGTAGCAGGCTTAAAGAGCAGCAGTCAGGGGCTGAGGTCTGGCACTGGGAGGACAGCCTGGAAGACAAGGTGTTTCCCCTGGGGTGTCACCAAGCTGAGCAGGCAAGTGGACCCTTCAGGAGGGAGAGCCACCCTGCAGGAAGGGCTGGATAGGCTGGAAGAGCTGGCTGGACATCTCAGGGAGGTATTGGATAGCCACCTTGACTAGGCTCTGCTTCAGGGTCATGAGGATGCTCAGAGGGCTGCAGCACCTCTGCTGTGAGCACAGACTGAAAGAGTTGGGGCTGTGCAGGCTGCAGAAGAGGAGGCTCCCAGGGGACCATCTGGTGGCCTTCTAGAATCTGAAAGCTGGGGAGAGACTTGGTAGGCTATCAGGTAGTGACAGGACATGGGAGAATGCAGCAAAACTGGAAGTGGGGAGATTCAGCCTGGAGGTGAGGAGGAAGTTGTTGAGCATGAGAGTGGTGAGAGGCTGGAATGGGTTGCTCCTGCAGGGAGGTGTTTGGGGCCAGATCCCTGGAGGTGTTTTTGGCCAGGCTGGCAGAGGCTGTGGGCAGCCTGCTCTAGGGTAGGGTGTCCCTGGGCATGGCAGGGGGGTTGGGACTGGCTGATCCTTGTGGTCCCTTCCAACACTGACTGATTCTATGATTCTGGCCAAAGGCTGGTCTGGGTGGCCCATGTCTCAAGTCATGAGATGTGATATCTCAGCCAAGCTGGTACTTTGTGGTTCAGTGATTCTATGAATTATGCAATGAGTAAACTCGCAGAGGTTGCTGAGAGCACTCTGCAGCAAGGCTGCACTGTCCTCTCGCACATATTTGTGCCTGATGTGTGCACACCTCGAGAAGTTCTGCGACTTCCAGGAAGCCTGAAGAGAGAAGTCAAAAAGAGCAGAATGCTTCTGATACGTTTTTTGACCTTCAGATTTGTTTTGGTGGCAGCAGAAGAGACTGAAGAGGAACACAGACTGAAATGTTGCCCTTTTCCCTGAGCAGAAAAGTTATCTTCACTTTGCATTTGCCTGGGTAAGAAGGATGCTGCAAGCAGCAGGAGGTTGTAGGCCAGGGAAACTGTGCTTAAATCTGGAGATGTCAGGAGATGAATGTATGCAGAAAGCATAAAGCTGTGGCCACCATTGACTCGAGGAGCATTTTAGATATTAGCCTACCTGCAAGGATGCAGGAATCTTTTTAATACAAAGGCCAAGCCTCGTAGCCATGGATGAGCTGTTCAAAACAAAGCGAAGGCTCCTTGAACTGCTGAGGGGTGAGCAGCAGAAGAAAGCTTCCTTCGAGACTAGAAAGCTTTTAACATCCTGTGGAGACTCAGATTGCTCCCTTTTGCCCTCAGAAGGATGTGTTCTTCTCCAAGGCTAAGCTACTCTGTTGCAGTTCAGCTAATCTCATCTTCTCCAGCCAAATGATTTGCAATACAAGCAGGCTCTTTTCTGACCACGTAACATAAATAGTGGTCATGAGAGCTCCTGTGCAGTGCTGCCTGCACAGAGCACTGACAGGTGCAGAAGGCACAGAGGAGGTGACCTGCCCAAGGAGAGCTAAGCAAAGACCTGAGCCAAGGTTCCAACCAGCAACGGCTTCACCAAGGGCAAATCCTGCCTGACTAATTTGGTGGCTTTTGATGGTGAAGTCACAGCAGCAGTGGACAAGGGAAGGGCAACTGAGGGCATCTACCTGGATCTAAGAAAGGCCTTTGACTCTGTCCCACATGACATCCTGGTCACCAAACTGGAAAAACACAGACTTGATGGGTGGACAACTCACTGGATAAGGAATTGGCTGGATGGTGGCAGGCAGAGAGTGGTGATCAAAGGCACAATGTCCACCTGGAGACCAGTGCCAAGTGGTGTCCCTCAGGGGTCAGTGCTGGCACCAGTGCTGTTTGACATCTTTGTCAGTGCCATGGGCAGAGGAATCAGTGCAGCCTCAGCAAGTGTGCAGCTGGCACCAAGCTGTGTGGCACAGGAGACTGCCAGAGGTCAGGGATCCATCCAGAGGGACCTGCACAGGCTGCAGAGCTGTGCCCAGGCCAACCTCAGGACATTCAACAAGGCCAAGGGTAAGGTCCTGCACCTGGGTGGGAGCAATCCCAAGCACAGCTCCAGGCTGGGTGGTGAGTGGCTGAGAGCAGCCCTGAGGAACAGGAGCTGGGGGTCTGGGCTGGTGCAAAGCTGAAGATGAGGCTGCAGTGTGAGTGCAGCCCAGACAGCAACTGTGTGCTGGGCTGCAGCAAGAGCAGCTGTGGGCAGCAGGGCAAGGGAGGGGATTGTGCCCCTTGGCTCTGCTCTCCTCACACCCCACCTGCAGCACTGTCTGCAGCTCTGCAGCCCCCAGCACAGGAAGGACATGGAAGTGCTGGAGAGAGTCCAGAGGAGGGGCATGAAAATGCTGAGAGGGCTGCAGCAGCTCTGCTGTGAGGACAGGCTGAGGGAGTTGGGACTTTTCAGCCTGCAGAAGAGAAGGCTGCCAGGAGATCTTGGAGTAACCTTCCACTATCTGAAGGGGGCTACAGGAGGGCTGGGGAGGGACTGTTCACAAGGTCTTGTAGTGACAGGATGAGGGGGAATGGGTTTAAACTGGCAGAGGGGAGATTGAAACTGGATGTTAGGAGGAAGTTCTTCACAGTGAGGGTGGTGAGACAGTGGCACAGGTTGCCCAGGGAGGTTGTGGCTGTTCCCTCCCTGGAGGTGTTCAAGGCCAGGCTGGATGAGGTCTTGAGCGACCTGATCTAGTGGGAGGTGTCCCTGCCTATGGCACAAGGGGGTTGGAAGTGGCTGAGCTTTGAGGTCTCTTCCAACCTGAACCATTCTATGATTCTATGATTCCTCTCCAGCCCCTGGCAACTGGCTCCTACCAAACCCAGCAGAAGCTGAATGTCTCCCTGCTGCCTGTCAGCTCCCCTCCTGCCATGTCTGCAGATTCCTTGGATCCAGGCCATCCACAGTTTAGATTTACAGTTCCAACCCCCCCAGTTACAGAGAGAACTGGTGCTGGAACATGGGGCTGGGATCCAGTGTTCTGTGGCAGTGATGACTGCTGCCTTAGTCAGCAGTTGCTAACAGCCTTGGCACTGCTTAAGCAGCAGGAAGGTCTTTGGGTGGTTGTGTCAGAAAGGTTTTAGAAGTGCCTAGAGATGGGAATTTTGTAGCTCTGTGTCTGTAAAGGGACAAAAAATCCCACCCATTTCTGACTGGGTGATGACAGCAACACCTCTGGCTGCAAATCAGAATCTAACAGCTCTGGCATGAAAGGGCCAAGACACATGTCCAAGTGGAGACCAGTGAGAAGTGGAGTCCCTCAGGGATCAGTCCTGGGACCAGTCTTGTTCAATATCTTTGTGAGCGACGTGGACAGAGGCATTGAGTGCAGCCTCAGCAAGTTTGCTGAGCACCCCAAGCTGTGTGGTGCAGCAGCCAGGCTGGAGGGCAGGGATGGCATCCAGAGGGACCTGGGCAGGCTGCAGAGGTGGGCACAAGCCAACCTCAGGAGGTTCAACAAGGCCAAGGGCAAGGTCCTGCAGCTGGGGCGAGGCAATGCCAAGCACAAATCCAGGCTGGGCAGGAACTGAGATGAACTTGTGGCCTTCCATTATCTGAAGAGGACCTACAGGAATGCTGGGGAGGGACTTTTTAGGCTATCAGGGAGTGATTGGACTAGGGGGAATGGAGCAAAGCTGGAGGTGGGGAGAATTCAGATTGGATGTGAGGAGGAAGTTGCTGAGCATGAGAGTGGTGAGAGGCTGGAATGGGTTGCCCAGGTAGATGTTTGGGGCCAGATTCCTGGAGGTGTTTGCAGCCAGGCTGGCAGAGGCTGTGGGCAGCCTGCTCTAGGGTAGGGTGTCCCTGGGCATGGCAGGGGAGTTGGAAGTAGATGATCCTTGTGGTCCCTTCCAACTCTGATTCTATGGTACTACATCTGTAGGAAAATGGGGAATTAAGTGAGCTTTGTCTCTGCTCCTCCTATTTGGTGGCAAGAGAAGACTTCTGCTTCTTAGAGGAAGCCAAAATCCATGGCAGGCTTTGCAGGAAAGGCTTTGG
>VWZI01018417.1:16366-21366 GCA_013396835.1 Psilopogon haemacephalus | reverse complement strand
TTGGTGGCGCTTGTGGAAATTGCTACCCTGCGTTGGGATGCTTATTGCTTTCCCCCCGGGGGCCAGCAGTGCATGGCTGGCACGCTTGCCTAAATTAGTTGCTTAGAAGCTGCCTTGTAGAAAGACTGGGGGCCCTCTGGCTGCTTGGGGGCTTTTTAAACACCCCCCCCAGCCAGTAATCTAGGAGCGGTTCAAAGGTGACTGGAACAAAGGGCGCTGGGAGGTGACCTCTGTATTTGCACCTCCGGCTGGCAGCTGCGAGGATAGGGGAAGCTCTGCTGGTGTCAGTTCCACTTAAAACGTGCAGAAAGTCTATATCAGGAGGCAGCAAGATAGCAGTCAGATAATTTATGATTTAATTTTATGCGAGCCCTGCTTTCGGTAATTTGCTGTAAACTCAGGGGAGGCTGGTGCTAACCAGTTCTGTAGCTCGGGGGAGAGCAGCACTCACTGAAGGGTAGTTTGCTTGCTAATATGAGGAGGGTTGTTTTTATATTTTTGTTTTATGGTGAGCTCGGCAAGCTGTGAAGACCGAAATGAAACCGCGCTTAGTATTCTAATCCGGGCGCGGGAAAGTATCCCTTGTAAGGAAAGAAAAAAAATAAATGCAGTGGCCTCCACACAGCAGGGAAAACGTCACCCACAGCAGCAGGGCTTTGTCTTTTATTTGCAAATATTTTCTGTTTGGTTGGTTTGTTGGGTTTTTTTGTTTGTTTGTTTTGTTTTTTTTTTAATGCCTGATACCAACCAGTCCGTGGGCAGGAGCTCAAAGCGTTTGGGTGCAGAAGGTGAGGAAGAGAATGAAGCCCTCTGAAAGAGGAATGGGTGAGAGGAACTCCCAAAATACACTGCTTTGTCAAAGAATGCTTTAATTAGTTCTTCTGCTCCCTCCCTGGATGTGTTCAAGGCCAGGCTGGATGATGTCTTGAGCGACCTGATCTAGTGGGAGGTGTCCCTGCCTATGGCACAGGGGAGTTGGAACTGGATGATCTCTAAGGTCTCTTCCAACCTAAACCATTCTATGATTCTATAATTCTATGATCATAGAATCATAGAATCAGTCAGTGTTGGAAGGGACCACAAGGATCAGCCAGTTCCAACCTCCCTGCCATGCCCAGGGACACCTCACGTTAGAATCATAGAATCAGTCAGGGTTGGAAGGGACCACAAGGATCAGCCAGTTCCAACCTCCCTGCCATGCCCAGGGACACCTCACACTAGAATCATAGAATCAGTCAGTGTTGAAAAGGACCACAAGGATCAGCCAATTCCAACCCCACCTCCACCATGCCCAGGGACACCCTACCCTAGATCAGGCTGCCCACAGCCTCTGCCAGCCTGGCCAAAAACACCTCCAGGGATGTGGCCCAACCACTCCCCTGGGCAACCCATTCCAGGGCCTTGCCACTCTCATGGTGAAGAACTTCCTCCTCACATCCCATCTGAATCTCCCCACCTCCAGCTCCGCTCCATGTCACCATCAAAGCTCTGACTTTGCTGTGCTGGGCAGCCCAGAGGACAGCAGTGAGCGTAATTCAGAGCGAGCAGCGTAACGGGAGCTGTGTGGCTTGATGCTCCTGCTCATTTGAGGTGTCTGTGGTGGCCTGAGGATAACTGATGGGAACAGATCCCGAAGCCACCTGAGCTAATGTCTGCTGCTCCACGCTGCTGTGATCTGGGGCAGGGAGGTAAGCGATGTCCTCTCCCCTGTACTTTCAACTTAGCGCAGCACATTTAAAGCACTGAAGTATTATTCTTCATTTGGTAATTGCAGGGCATTAATGTGTGTGTAATTTCAATAATTTAACCTGAATTGGATGGCTCTTACTGTTTGATTAGTTTAGCTCTTAGAAGCGTGTGTGATTATGACCTGAAAGGCAGATTAATGGCTGGATTATGGTCTTATAGATCATACAATTCATTACAGTCAGAGTGATCAATACCTGGCACTGCTGCAGCCCCACTATATCTGTTTCACTCGCCCCGATGGACAGATCTATAGTTTTGTTACTTTGCTTTTCCACCTCTGTCTCCAGCAAGAGGCTCTCTAGGCTCTCTGAGCTACACCTCTCCTTACTTCGCTGCCGTGAGAGGAGAGCTCAGGCTGCAGCAAGCAGGCATTGCTAAGCTTTAGTTACACACACTGCTCTCCCAGGCTCACAAGCAGCCATTGCTCACTGAAGGTTTCCAGGCTCCTGTTGACCATGGCTACCAAACTCTTCAGAGAGAAATGAAGGGGTTACTGCACAGATACTCCTCTTCAGGTAATGCTTGGAGCAGCAGTGGCTCAAACAAGCTGAAAGTGAGGATCTTAGAAACACTTCTAAGTGGAACAGGGGATGGCTCCAAATTCATAGAATCATAGAATTAGTCAGGGTTGGATGCTGCTCTGGTGAGACCCACCAGATACCACAGCAGCAGCAATACAGAAGCTTTGCTCTTTCTTTCCATAATGAAACATGCTGGGCAAACACTTCACAGAAGCATAGAATCAGTCAGGGTTGGAAGGGATCACAAGGATCATCCACTTCCAACCCCCCTGCCATGCCCAGGGACACCCTACCCTAGATCAGGCTGCCCACAGCCTCTGCCAGCCTGGCCAAAAACACCTCCAGGGATGTGGCCACCAAGACCTCACTGGGCAACCCCTTCCAGGCTCTCACCACTCTCATGCTCTACAGCTTCCTCCTCACATCCACTCTGAATCTCCCCACCTCCAGCTTTTCTCCCTTCCCCCTAGTCCAATCACTCCCTGATAGCCCCAAAAGTCCCTCCCCCAGGGACTTAAAATCTGACCAGGTCCCTGAACCTTCTTCTCACCCTGACCATCTTCTCACCTTTGAGACCTGAGCAGAGCCTCACTGAAGCTGTTGGAAGGATGTCTCCTGCATCCTCTGCTGCTACACCCAGTGGTCATAAACTCGTTGTAATTAACTACTCACTAATTGATGCAGAATTATTGGACACCTATTTTCTGCCACTCCCTGATAGCCTAAAAGGTCCTTTCCCAGCTTTTTTTGTAGGCACCCTTCAGATCCTGGAAGGCCACAAGAAGGTCATCTGGGAGCCTTCTCTTCTCCAGCCTGCACAGCCCCAACTCTTTCAGTCTGTCCTCATAGCAGAGGTGCTGCAGCCTTGCTGTGTCAAAGACTTTCTGTTTATGTAGACATGGAACCAATAAGGGCACATGGAGGGGATCTTTAGCTGCCTGGGCTGCTGAGCAATGTCCTGGAGCTAGGAGGCAGCTGGGAAACGAGGCAGGATCCTGGGAGAGACAATCCATAAATCCATGGTTGGCCTTGCCTGCCAAAGGCACACCTAACCTCCTGTGAGATTTTAGATACGATTAAATAAGACTGACTTGGGAAAAATTGATCTGCCACACCTGAGCATCTATCTGAACCTAAACCTAAATCGATCTCTGCGCCTATCTACATCTACGTCACCTCGATCCCTGTATTGATATCTCAATCCCTCTATTGATATCTCTAGGTCTGTATTGATATCTCCATCATCTATCCATAGCCTCTAATCTCTGATCTATGCCACCTCCCTCTAGACTGACACATTTGCATGCCAAAAGTTATTTGCTGAGATCCAGCCCCCGTGTGCCAGGCTGGAAGGCTGTGGATGCTCAGAAGGAAGGAGCAACAGGGAAGCAAACATCTGGATTAAAAGAGAAATGCAAACTATTGAGAGCTCTACCCCATCACACCTTGGTGTATCTGCACTGAGCAATGGGGGAAGGTGTTGGGGAAGGTGTTGGAGAAAGTGGAGCCCCTGCCCCAAAGAGGTGCCACCTGGAGCAGTGGAAGAGCCTGATGCAGAACAAGCACCAAGGAGGGCTTTGTGGCTTTTTCTTGTCACACAGGTGACAAGGGACCTGTTCATCCCAACCCTGTGGCTGCACTCTCAGAGGTCCTCTGCAGCACCACTCCTCTTTGTCACAGCGATGGTTAGGAAATGAAAACACCTCCTTACAGCAAGCTCTCACTTCTAAGTGGAATAGGGGATGGCTCCAAATTCATAGAATCATAGAATCAGTCAGGGTTTGAAGAGACCACAAGGATCAGCCAGTTCCAACCCCCCTGCCATGCCCAGGGACACCCTACCCTACAGCAGGCTGCCCACAGCCTCTGCCAGCCTGGCTGCAAACACCTCCAGGAATCTGGCCCCAAACATCTACCTGGGCAACCCATTCCAGCCTCTCTCCACTCTCATGCTCAACAACTTCCCCCTCACATCCAATCTGAATCTCCCCACCTCCAGCTTTGCTCCATTCCCCCTAGTCATGGCACTCCCTCATAGCCTAACAAGTCCCTCCCCAGCTTTTCTGTAGCCCCCTTCAGATCCTGGAAGGCCACAAGAAGGTCACCTGGGAGCCTCCTTTTCTCCAGCTTTGCTTCATTCCCCCTAGTCCTGTCACTCCCTGAGAGCCTAAAAACTCCTTCCCCAGCTTTGTTGTAGCCACATCAGATACTGGAAGGCCACAACAAGGTCACCTGGGAGCCTTCTCTTCTCCAAACTGCACTGCCCCAACTCTCTCAGCCTGTCCTCATAGCAGAGCTGCTGCAGCCCTCTCAGCATCTTTGTGGCCCTCCTCTGGACCGGCTCCAACACTTCCATGTCCTTCTTATGTTGGGGGCTCCAGATCTGCACACCGCTGCAGGTGAGGTGTGAGGAGAGCAGAGTAGAGAGGGAGAATCACCTTCTCCAGGCTGCAGAGCTCCAACTCTCTCAGCCTGTCCTCAGAGCAGAGCTGTTGCAGCCCTCTCAGCATCTTCGTGGCCTCCTCTGGACTCTCTCCAACACTTCCATGTCCTTCTCATGTTGGGGAATCCAGATCTTCACACAGTGCTGCAGTTGGGGTCTGACGAGAGCAAAGTAGAGGGGGAGAATCACCTTCTCCAGGCTGCAGAGCCCCAGCTCTTGTGGCCTGTCCTCAGAGCAGAGCTGCTGCAGCCCTCTGCGCATCTTTCAAATAAGGCAGAAGGGACCCT
>VWZI01018415.1:44208-54961 GCA_013396835.1 Psilopogon haemacephalus | reverse complement strand
GAGGGGTGGTTTCTGCAGAAGGTCCTGGTCATACATTCTGGGTAATGCAGGAGAATGGTGAAATCCAGTGTGTTCCACAGATAAATTTAACCCTAGCTGAGAGAATTTAAATTCAGAGTATTAAGAGTTTTTTGTTCTAGGTTTCATCTGGCGTGCATCACAACAGAATCTACAACATATCAGCAGGAACCCAATGTCATCTGGGAGTCCCTGGTCTCATCTCATCTGTGAGGAGACAAAATGTTTCCTGTTTTCTGAGCTTTTGAATCACCTACATCCAAGATACATCTGGAACAAACTGAGTTTGTAAATATTCATTATTGTAAATATTATATTGTTTAGATTAGATAGATAATTCTCATTAAACTCTGAGTGAAGTAGACAGGGGTGGATTGTGCTGGTTTGAATTGGAGGATTTGAATGAGATATTAGACTATTGGCTGACAAATGAAAATACATTGGGTCACTTCACTCACAGTTTTACTGAGAAAGAAAAAAAAATGTTTTAAGAGTGTAACACAAACATAGATAGTGAGACGGTTTCAGACCTCGCTGGGCTGCGACTGCTTCTCTTGCATGATTCCTTTTGTCTCTGCCTTTGGTAGATGATTCTTAGTAATTCTACTAACTTCTTTCCTACTACTAATCTCCCTGGCCAATCTACTTGAGCTTATCTGCAGCATCAACAGGTTGTGAGATAAGATTGGGGAAGGGGGAAAAGGTGGTAGGGGGTGGTTGGTTACCCCTCTTAGGGATTTTGATCTCTGAGAGGGCTGTGGTGTTTCTGTATTACCTTTTCACTGTATATATTTGTAAATATATGTTATACATTATAAATATCTTCTTGTATATTGTGCAAAGCTGTAAATATAAAGCTTTATTTATCAACTTCCAATGTCCAGTCTAGCCGGGGTTATTTCAAAAGGTGGGGGGGGGTTGGTAACTGCTAAACCACCACACAGACTAAAAAAGAAATAGATGTCTCATGAATCATTTGGCAATTTATGATGTAAATGGAATCCTGCCAAGAAATAAGAAAGAAACTGAGGCAGGCACAGGTGATTTAGAAAGCCCAGGAAGCAGCATGCATCACAGGGAAAGCACATTTGTTTGGAGCAGGAGCACACCACAGAATTACCGTCTAGGCAGGACATGACAGTTATTACTGTTTTAAACACTTTTGAAAAGGGATATCAAAGGCTCAGGCAAACATACAGAGTCCGAGAGCACAATGGGGATAGTGCTGCATCCTACCATGCTGCTGAACTTATCAGAAGAACTGAGAGATCACATCTAATTTTAACAGAGAAGGATCTAACAGAAGTCTAAACCCAAAAGTTACTTGAATTAGTGGAGGTTTGCCAAAACATAAAAACAAGAATAAAAGAATAAAAACAGAATTGCAGAGCTAGAAGGTACCTTCAGGGGAAACCTTAAGGCAGCCTTCCAGAATTTAAAAGGGGCTACAGGAGAGCTGGAGAGGGACTTTTTACCAAGGTGTGGAGTAACTGAACAATTTGTAATGGCTGCATACTGGAAGAAATTCAATTTAGATTGGATATTAGGAAGAAATTCTTGCCCATGAGGGTGGTGAGACACTGACACAGGTTGCCCAAAGCAGTTGTTCCAGACTCCAAACCTGGAATATTCAGTCAGGCTGAATGGGACCTTGAGCAAGCTGGTGTACTAGGTGGTGTCCCTAACCATGGCAAGGGCTGGAACTAGATGAACTTTAAGGTCCCCTTGCAGTTCAAACCATTCTATGATTCCAGGTTTTTGGTTTTGTTTTTTTTTTTTTTAAACAGGATACATTGTATCCAAAAACCCACTTCTGACAAATGGCTGTTCAACTTACTGTTTGAAAAGGCCTGAGATGCCACAGTTTTGATTTCATTCCATATTTAACTACACTCTTAGAAACTTTATCCCCTGTCTCTTTTTTAATTGCACACATACTTGTCCCCATTCTTTGCTTAAGTAATACAGTGATAATTTCCACAAGAGTTTTACAGGGCTTCTAATCTTTTTCCCTCTCGTTACTATAAACAATTATTGCACAATATTTAGCTTTCTAATAATTTATTATTCCCCCCTGTCTCTATGAAAATGACGGAAGACAACAATCAAAGACGTTCTCATGCCACCCTGTTTTGAGACATCATTACTAAAAACTCCAAAGACTGAAAATAATGCATATAGAAAATTAACATGGCTTTGAGGAAGTTCACCTCTAAAAGAAAAAGAACTTCAGTGACCAGCTCTCTCCTCAGCCTCTGTTACTTTATTCTAGAGCAGTTATTAACCACAGGCAGGCTGGCTGACTGCTGCTATTATCTTCAGATGAAAACACAGATGTCATGTAATTTGATTTACGTCAGAACAGGACCTTTCAAATCTCTGGTTTATATTAATTGACTAATGAACTTCTTTACTTTATGAATACAGGATATAGTATTTATTTGGTTACATGCAAATGCAGTCTGATAAAATAACTCCTGTATGCTATTTTCATAGCTTATAAATTAATCTGCAGTTTTTAAATGCTGAAGAGCTGTTGCTACAGCTTAATTTCCTTTTACAGCCATCTTTTTAGCACCTGGTGACTCAAAGTAGTTGCAGCCATTGGATGGAGATCTAAGTTTGCACAGATTATTATCACTGTTGGATCCCATGGAAATCATCATTTTCTTGCCATCCTAAAGTTCAGCTCTAATACATTGCTTATATAGATGGACTTAGATCTGCTTTCTTGCTCTTCCTTTCTCAAAAGGTTAGTTGTGTATCATAACTCTAGGCACAAACTGTCTTTAGAACATAAGTACTGGCTTCATTTGGCCATTTCCGTTTCCAATGAAATTCACTAATGTTCTTGTCAAACACTGCAGTGGCTTAGCTCAAGGAGGAGTGATATTCTAGCTCAAGCAGGGCTCAGATTCAGTTAAATGCTGAATATTAAATACTTCCTTCTGAGCCAGCATTTCCACAAATGCTCCATTGTGGACTCACACCAGGAGGTAAAACAGAACTGTGGATGTTTCACAGCCTCACCAAACAATTGGATCACCATCAACAGGAATAAAGAGAAGGTGACTTAACACAAAGCAAACAACACATGGAAACTTGTCACCCTGCAGAAATTCATCTGTGCAAATTGGTGCCCTCATAGTGAGGCAAATGCTCCAAGCAAACAGGCAGAAGAAATGGATATAGGGAACAGTAACAAAACTGCCAGCTGGAAGGAAAAGTTTCGGATGCAAGAGACGGAGTTTCAGACCAGTTTGCGCATTCCAAAATCACTTTGCCTATCCTGTTATATTAAAAACAAGACAAACTCAGAAAACAACCACATATCATTACTTTTCAACAAGAAAAAAAGGAAACAAATTAAATAAGTCTATCAAAGTTAAGACAAAATACTTCAGTCAGCCAACAGGATACTGGGCTAGAGAAATAAAGATTTGCATGGAAAAAAAGAAAATCTGTTTCTAAAATCATCTATAGTTATATCAACTAAGGGGGGGTCTTTTTGTCCTCTTAATCAAGATATATTTGCACTTCTCACCAAAGAACAAAACTCACAGAAAAAAAGCTTCTGCAAGCAGTTTCTTTCAGCACTGATCACAAATTCTCCAGTGTAGGGGCTCTGCCTGGAAAAGCACAAAGAAAGGCAGCAGACTTTCCAACTGTGTCATGCCCATTACCATATCATTCTGTCATAGTTCTAGTTTCTGGGACATATTTAGGAAGTCGAAGCTCCCAGGAATGACTTAGATATTCAATCATCAACAATATTAGCAGCCTGTGATGCTTCACCTCCTGCCATCTTTTCCCTGTCACATTCTTCCAGGCTTCCAAGTGCAGGGTGTGTAACACTGCTCTGCTTGCCACAGCACGGAGCAGTAACTGGATGCAAAAAGTCCCTATAGCCATCGAGAGAGCAGATCAGGTTCTGCTTCATTAGTAACTGCAGGCTACTCCTAAAATTTCCTATCCATAGAAAGTTACTTGCTCCAGAAACTTGGAGAAATGTAATCATACTGCTTTGAGGTGAATTGGAATATTTCAATAAGGGCTGGAATTGGCCAAATGGTATGCTATCATAGACATTGCTAATGCTTTCTTCTCTATTCCCATGGCAAAGGAATGCAGGCTTCAGTTTGCATTCACCTGGAG
This sequence comes from Psilopogon haemacephalus, assembly GCA_013396835.1. Lineage (NCBI taxonomy): Eukaryota > Metazoa > Chordata > Aves > Piciformes > Megalaimidae > Psilopogon > Psilopogon haemacephalus. The sequence goes on along the minus strand of VWZI01018415.1, from coordinate 50,788 downwards.
AGGAATGCAGTACCAGTTCAATTCCCTGCCTCAGGGGTAGAAACACAGTTCAATGATCTGTCACCCCAGAACACATACAATTTATCAACAACATCATTGTGTGGGGCCAAACTGCTGAGGAAGTCTTTAAGAAAGGTAACAAAATAAAGGAGGTTGTGGAGAGGCTGCTGCTGGTCTCTTAGGTAAAAAGTGACAGAACAAGAGGGATTGGCCTCCAGCTGCGACTGGGTAGGTTTACACTGGACATTAGAAATTTTTTTTTCACAGCAAGAGTGGTCAGGCATTGGAATGAGCTGCCCAGGGAGGTGGTTGTGCCATCAATCCTGGATGTATTTAAAGGTTGTTTGGATGTGGGGCATGGTGATACGGTTTAGCGTGCACCTTGTAGAGTAGGAGTATCAATTGGACTTGGTGATCCTGAGGGTCTTTTCCAACCAGAAGGTTTCTGTGATTTCTGTGATTTCTCTGTTCTCTTGACTCTTGGCTGCCTCTGGGAATATATCACATAAATAAGGCACTACTTAGCCAATATCATAAGCTACAGAAATGTTACTTCCAAATAGCAAGACTGTGGTTGCAGCTTCACTTCAAAGTTCTGAACTGTCTAAGTCACATAGTAATGATTCCATCCAGTCTCTAAGTATAACTTCAGGGGACAACCAGGTGGGCAGAGAATATTCATTCATTTGTATGTCAAAAGAACAGGCAACAAACAGAGCAAACCAGAAGATGCCCTGAGGGAAGGAAAACAAGAGTCATCCTACAGTTTTGCATCACATAATTAAAAAAAAAAAAAAACAAAAAAAAATTCCCCAACAACTTTAGGTACATGTTAGGAGTTACTGGTTGCTTCCATGGCCTCTTCTTCACCCCNAATTAAAAAAAAAAAAAAAAAAAAAACAAGAAAAATTGAGTTGTAATACTGTAATTCACTCAGACATCCATCTCCCAGCATGAACCACGACATAACCAGTTGCAAGCTCATACTCATCACCCAAGCTTGATTGGTTTAGTGTTAATGCTCCAAGCTTTATACCAAAGCACATTTTGCACTAAACTCCTAAAACATATGCAAGATATTCTACAAGCAGCTAAATTCACATCAAGTAAAAACTCAAGATACAGCACTAAGTTTGAAAACATCTGCAGAAGGTTTTTATCAGCACCAAACCTTTGCATATATTTTGCAAAATGTTTATTTTCAGACATCAGGCAAGTGCCAAGAAACAGAACTGCTTTATGGCTTGCAGTCTATTGCAGATAATGATTCTAGTCTCATACATAGCAAAAGAATCCATCCACTTTGGGTAAATGACAGAGGCAAAATAGACAATGATTTTCAGTAGTGAAGAAACAGTAGGAGAAGTGAGAACACAGACTGGGAATAAGCTGAATAATGATGAACACACCTTGCCCATCAGCACATCCTGCTGAACAAGGGTTGATAAATATCTGCTAAGTTTTATCAGCAGTAGAATCAAATGTATTTGTGTGGAGATGAAAACACAGAGGTTCTCTAAAGCAGCAGTACTAAGGCAAAATAATGTCACAACTAACAACAGGACAGGAAGACGTGGCCTCAAGCTCCTCTAGGGGAAGTTTAGGTTGGCTATGAGGAAGGTTTTCTTCCCTGAAAGAGTGGTGGTGTCGGAGCAGGCTGCCCAGGGAGGTGGTGGAGTCACCATCCCTGGAAGCATTCAAGGAACAAGTAAATACGCACTTTAGGTCTGGCAGTCACAGAGAAGATGGGTAGAAGGTTGGACTTGATCTTTGAGGTCTTTTCAACCATAATTATTCTATGAAAAGAGTTGATGAAAAGCAGATTTTCTCTTCACCATAAAAATAGCAGCAGGGAGAAGCATGTAACAATTGTCCAGAAGATATAACAAAACCAAATGAGCTTCTAAGAGACTGAAATACTCTAATGTCTATTGAAAATAAATAAAATACTGCCTTGTCACCTTGGCGGTATTTCACTACACAGGAGAACACCAAAACTCTTTGCGGGGCAGAGTACAGAAAATAAAGCAACTGTAAAGACAAATACATTCTTCTCAGTCCTGATCCCTGTTGAGATGAGTGAATAGGAAGTAAGAAACAAGTATGAAAACCAGAGAATAAAGAATTAAGCATCAATATGGAAACTACTGTGAATTTCAAAAATGTAGTCTGCAAACTGATGAGGGGGAAACTGTAGCATTATATGAGCAGTGTGCTTTACTTAAGAAAGGCTGCGAAAGTCTGGGGTTTAGTCCTAAAAGGCAGAAGGGAGTAACCATGCTGCAGTCCCACGCTGAAATGCAACATAGACCTAAGAGTACAGAGCAGCACTTCTGACAAGTCTGGGATTGGTGTCCTCGCTGCAATGGCAACCTAACATCCTTTACGTGTTACATTTGAGCTCAGTGCACATTACACACACCCCATTCCATCAACCGAGGGCTGACCCTGAGGTCCTACAGGTTCATGCTTATCTTCCCTCTACTACAGAGACCACACCCTAGCCATTCTTAAAGCTCCTCATTCACCTCCTCATTTAAAACATTGGTTTTTAAATCACAAAGTCATCTCTGATGGCCTAATTCCTTTTGTTCTAAACACATTTCTGAACTACATTACAAGGCACTCTTATACCTATCAGCTTTCACATCACAACTTGGCTTCTTAGCAGAGATTTTAAGTACTTACTGCTGACAGAATATCTCATTGTTTAGTTAAAATTGTACTAAATCGTGTATTTGTGACACAAATAGGATTCAAAGCCAACAAATGCCAAGGGGAAAGGTATAGCTTATGTACATAAGACATAGAACACATGGCCAGAACACTGAAAGTAGGCACTAGTTATCCACTTAAAGACATTTAGCATGTTTCCTTGGCATCTTATTTTCCAGCAGGATGGCATTAGTGTCATTGGACAGATGCATAGCTCCTGTACAACCTTCTTCCAAGAGTCATCTGCTTCATTGTCACTTGATGAATTAATGCTATGAATATGCATGGAGTCATGCTGTTCTACTGCCAAAGAACCAGCAGATGTTAAAGGAACAGCATCAATCAATGACTGGAGAAGAAGAGCAAGGTCAGCACTCCTGTCAGTGAATCACCTGCCTGTAACTGAAAACAGACAACTCAGAGGTGAGTAGCACTTTGAGTTTCTTCTTTGGTCTCTGTTACCACAAGGATTTTCCTAAGGTACTACCCTCTTCACTACCTGCAGGACTGGTTTGAGGCTTCTCCCCTGAAAGCATAATTCTTAACACTGGGTATGTGTCCCAGGTTGGGAACTATAGGGTTAAAAATTCTCTAGGGACTAGAGAAAAAAATTGTTATTCAATCCCATAATTCTGCTCTCTCTTTAAAAGCTCACTCTCCTTTCCTTCCCCTCCAGCCATGTTTGGTAGGAGCTGTGTTATCAGGATAAACATGCAAGGAGTAAGCCTGGTTTGGGTCTTCCACAGGCTTTTGTTTAGGCCTATGGATGGCAGAGGTGTTGGAGGGGGTGGACTGGAGCAGTATTATAGATTTAGTTTTGGGTTGGGGGAAAAAATTCAAGTGGGCTGCTATGGATTCTGTATCTGCTTTGTAACTTCCTTTCTGTATCTCTCTTTCCAAAATATAATTCTGTTCTCTCTACAATTCATTTGAGGGCTTCATTCTGTCGGCTCTAAAACCACAACAATATCCCATGGCAGATGCTCTCTGTGGGTCTAGAACAAATTTTCAGTCCACATGTTCAAGCTCCGTGAGCAGAAGTGGTTTCATTGGCTTTGAACCACACACAACAAACAGTGTTAGATTTTATAGAGGAAATAAAAAAGAGCATCCACAAATGCTCATGTTCCCTTCCATTCCCTGTAGCCCAACACACAATCCTACATTCAAAATGCTGCTCTTGACAAAGTATAACCACCCTGCTATATTGAGCAAAGAGCTCAAAACTTCCTACCTAATAAGCCAACTATTTACTACCTGGTGGGCTTCTTGCAATAATACTTTTTGAGTTCATCTTTGGCAAGGGCCGTGAATATGATCAGAGGACTGGAACGACTCCCCTATGGGGATGGGCTGAGAGAGCTGGGGCTGTTCAGCATGTAGAAGAGATGGCTCCAGGGAGACCTTAGAAGAGATGGCTCCAGGGAGATCTTCAAGTACCTGAAGGGGCCTACAAGAAACCTCGAGAAGGACTTTTTACATGGCCTTGTAGTTATAGGATGAGGGGCAATCGCTTTGAGCTGGAGGAGAGTAGATTTAAACTGGATATTAAGAAGAAATTATTTTCAGTGAAGGTGGTGAGACATTGAAATAGATTGTCCAGGAAGGTCATGGATGCCCTGTCCCTGGAGGTGTTGAAGGCCAGGTTGGATGAGGCCTTGAGCAACCTGGTCTAGTGGAAAGTGTCCCTGGCCATGGCAGGAGAGTTGGAACTAGTTGATCTTTAAGTTCTTTTCCAATCCAAATCATTCTATTATTCTATGAAATGCAAACATACATTATTTTACTGAACAAATAAATTGCTGAGACTACAAGAGCTCTACCTTCTCTTCAGCTAATATACACTTACCTGAGCTACAAATTAATTCATTAATGACCTGGTGATGACTTAAGAGAGGTACATCATTTATCTTTATTCCAGTAAAGCACCAACCAGGGTGAATTGACTCTCAAACAGCTGCCATGAGAAAGCAGTGTGTCAGATCCTATACCATCCTACCTATAGAGAACTGACAGAAAAAGCATCTTTTTATCTCAACTGCAAGAAGATTCTGCAGGAAGTCTTCAGGCATTATTCATCCTTTCCTTGTTTTCTGAAAAAAAACTGATCACATCTTGCTTATAGCCGCAGTTTTGAGTACTGCATACTGCTCCGATTGTATAGATGCTAGACAGTGTCTTATCTCTGTACCTCATAGAATCATAAAATCAGTCAGAGTTGGTAGAGACCACAAGGATCATCTAGTTCCAACCTCCCCTGTCATGGGCAGGGACACCTCACACTAGATCAGTCTGTCTAGAGCCTCATCCAGCCTGGCTTTAAACACCTCCACAGGTGGGGCTTCCAACCACCTCCCTGGGCAACCCATTCCAGGACCTCACCACAGTCATGGTGAAGAACTTCTTCCTAACATCCAATCTGAATCTACACATTTTTAGCTTTGTTCTGTTCACCCTAGTCCTATCACTACCTGACATCCTAAAAAGTCCCTCCCCAGCTTTCTTGTAGGCCCCCTTAAGATACTGAAAGGTCACGATAAGGCCACCTCGGAGCCTTCTCCTCTCCAGACTGGACAGCCCCAACTCACTCAGTCTCTCCTCACAGGAGAGGTGTTCCAGCCCTCTGATCATCCTCATGGCCCATTCAACATCTGTATTCCTTGGAAGGGCTTTTAGGAATAATTTCAAACAAAGTGATACAAGCAAACTGTGTTCATCACTCATGTTAAATTTTCTCTAAAGCAAATCTGTAGTAAATAAATCTCTTCCTGTAAATTTGTATCCTGTGCTACTGGACACAGCTGCCTGTGTTTGCCTTTTTTTTTTTTTTTAAGACTTCATAAAACAAATGTAAAAACATATTTGGCAGCTCCTAGCTTAAGGAATAATAATTTTTATTTTGGTTGTGTGCTTCGAAATGACACTCACACACTATCCCCATCATGGGCATCTGGCATACCAGGAAAAGCAGACTGATGCATGCTGGCAGCCAAAACACATTTCTTATGCCTACACTAATATTTGGGTTTGGGGTTTGAGTTTTTTCCTGCTGTTATTTTTTGATGGAGTATTTTTCTTTGGATATTTTTCTGTTGGAGGCGGTGGGGCTTTGCTTGGTTTGGTTTTCTTTTTGTTTCTTTCTGGGGTGGTTTGGTTTTCTTTGTTGTTGTTATTGCTGTTAGTTTTTTGTTTGGTTTGGTTCTTTTTGTTTCTTGGGGGGGGTGTTGGCTTTCTTTGTTATTGTTATTGCTGGTTTTTGTTTGGTTGCTGGTTTATTTCCTTGCAGTTGTTTTGTTTTACATAATAAGCATAGGGATGTGATCCCTGTGTACCCTGTATAAGATCTGGTTCCGAGATAGCCACTTAGAACTTACCATATATTTTGCTGTAGTCCTGGTTTCCCTTGCCAATGAAATACACACGTCTTTTCATAAAGACACATTAGAGAATAAACCCACTTAATTTTAGTCATCAATTAGGTTTTGGTGGCCTGAAAGCTCCATGTGGAAATTCTACTGCAGTGAAATTCAGTAGCAAGTCCCCTGAATGTGGGCTGAAAGCACAAACAGATAACTTACTCATGTGGTTTTTTATCCAGTACCCTTTTGGGAAGTGCTTGTACACTGCCTCATGAAAGGAACATCTATTTTTCAAAACAAATATAGAAATAAACCTGTTAATTAAAACCTAGCCACATTACAGCATAATAATTAGAGCATAATAGAAAATAAATAAATAAAGTTTAACAAACTCAAAAAAACCCAAAACCCCCTGTATTGGGTTAAGACTAGCTGCCCCTGAGCCCAAAAGCCCCATGAAAACTCAAAACGATTTGGAAGTAAAAAGGGTAAAACTTTAACAACAA
>VWZI01018415.1:1337-44133 GCA_013396835.1 Psilopogon haemacephalus | reverse complement strand
TTTGGTGCTGAAAGGAAAGCAGGATGCAGGAATTCTATGGCGAAAAGTCTCAGTCCCAATTCCAGGAGAGAATAACGGTGCTCTTCCATGCGGCAGCAGGGAAACACGTGCTCTAGCAGCAGAGAGCAGCGAGCAGGTGCTCCAGCAGCCAGCACGAGGAGAGGAGAGAACGAAGAGAAAAGGGGGGAAACTGGGCCCCCCCTTTTATAGTCCAAATCCTAGCAGGAAGTGGGAGTGTCCAACCATGACACCTGGGAAAAGGGTCAAACCATTCCTTGGGAATAGGCAGGGGGTCCCAGGTGGGCTTAAACCTTGACACCCACCACCAAACAACTCTTAACAACTCAGTAAATGTTTTGGAAGCTGAATGACCACATGCACCAATCACCCTTGAAAACAGTCTCACCTTTCCTTAGTAAACACATAACCAATGGAAGCTTTTAGACTGGTTTGTTTGTGACACTTAGTTCAGCTGTGGGCCTCTCACTACAGGAAAGATATTGAGCTGCTGGAATAGGGGCAGAGAAGGACAACAAAGCTGGTGAAGGGTCTAGAGCACGAGTCTTGAGGAGTGACAGCAAGAACTGGAGTTCTTCAGCATGCAAAAGAAGGGTCTCAGGGGAGACCTTCCCACTCTCTACACCTCCTCTGAAAGGAGACTGGAGATAACTGAGGGTCAGTCTCTCCTCCCAAAGGAAAAAGTTTCAGGACAAGAGCCTCAAGTTGCACAAGCAGAGGTTTTAAGTTGAACGTTAAGAAAAATATCTTCCATAGAAGGCTTGTCATGCTCTGAAATTGGCTGGCCAGAGCAGTGTTGGTGCCCTCATCCCTGCAGCAATTTAAAAGCAGCGTAGATGTGATGTGATGCTGAGGGTCATGGGTTAGTGATGACCTGGTAGTGCTGGGTTAATAGACAAATTGATGATCTTCATGGTCTCTTCCAACCAACAGCTTCCTATGATAAACATGGTATATAAATTGTAAAACACAACTGGTGCAAATTTTCTTAGCTGTGGAAAAAGATTTAAGGTTAAAATTGACCATGAAACTCCATGAATCTTCACAGCACTGCACACACAAACAAGAAAGCTCCATGTAGTTTGCTAACTTCATAGTTTGGGGTCCATAATCTCTATAGTACTCTTAGCTACAGAAAAAAGACCACTGATTTATTTTCTTCACTGTGCTGGTATTTTGTCATGAGGAGAAATGCAATCAAATAAAACCTCACCAGCTCACAGAAGGCTACTCCAAGATGCTATGGCCACTATTACAGCTCAGCAGCAAGTGATGCTTCAAACCATTAGCAAACAGTTCAGAATATGGCATGAAATTAATTACCGTTCACCTCTATTATTAATTTGAGATTTAAATGAGCCTGTTCCTGTGGTCTTCCCTAGCATGGTATTTGTGCTACTGACATCCAATGGGACCTCCTTGGCCCAAACGCAGCTACATCATGGCAACATGCAATTCCAAGGAGCTGATGGAATCTGAAGAGAGCTTGTGCATCTAAAATTAAGCTCTTTCTGCTTGAAGACTAGAGTGGGTAAGAGCCAAAACATTCAGTAGTACAAAGCAAGCACAACTTCTGTTTAACATTTTTACATAAGCAGGTCTGAGTAGTTCTGAAGGCTCTGGGGAGACCTCGTGGCCTCTCAGTACCTGAAGGGGGCTACAAGAAAGCTCAGGAAGGACTTTTTACAAGGACTTGTAGGGATAGGGTGAAAGGCAATGGCTTTGAGATGGAAGTGGGGAGACAGATTGGAGATTAGGAAGAAATTCTTTACAGTGCGGGTGGTGAGACACCAGAACAGGTTGCCCAGGGAATTTGTGGATGCCCCCCTCCCAGAAGGTGTTCAAGATCAGGTTGAACAAACTGGCCTAGTGGAAGGTGTCCCTGTCCATAGCATGAGTTGAAACTAAATGCTCATTAAAGTCCCTTCAAACACAACCCATTCTCTTATTCTGTGACCTGCAGTGGGTGTAAGCTCCATGTGTCTCTCACTACCATATAGTCTATGTAGCAAAATGATCAGTGAAGTAGAAAAAATAGCCTAAGCCATTCCTAGCAGGTACTGAGACAATAAAGTTAATGTAGAACTCAAAGTTCATTTTGAAGAAACAAAAAAAGAGCAACATATCAGATTTCTTTATCCTTTATTTCTCCTTTCCCTGGTTTACAACCACAAAAATGGCAGAACATCAGATTCATCTGCATGCTGAATACACCACAACTGCAGCACTGGAAACCCACCATATACCCAATTTAACTGGCTGCTTAATTGTCTTCACATGCTCTTTTGATAAAGAAACGACTTTGTCCACTGTGCTTTGTGACACTGCATTTTATTTACAAAAATACCCACTCTAGCTTTAAGGAAATCAATTATAGATCTTACTTGAAACATCAGGAAAACAGGGAGAAAAAACATTCCCTCTATGCTCAAAGAAGGGATTTTCTTTTTTCTCCAGGTGATGCCCTTCTCTTGTGAAGAGACTCTTCAAAACCAGTCTCTGAAATGGACCAAAGTACCTAATCTTGAAAGAAAACATCCGGAGACTCAGTTGCTGCTTTCTCTTCAGATCTTAAAGCAGCCCATCCACTTACATGTGCTACATCAAGCAAGCAGATAGTGCATAGCATGCCAAAAACTTCCACTGAGAAAGGCTTCCTCACACAAGCCCTGTGCCTCACCTTTGGAGAACAGATGAAACACATGTTGCTGCTTGTATGACAGTATTAGGAGATGAGAAGCATCTGTAGACACTTCTGCATCTTAAAGATGAAGACTTAAACAGTGAGATATCACTGTTGAGGAAAGATTGAGACAATTGGGTCTTTTTAGTCTGGAAAAGAACAGGGTGGGTGTCAGGAAGATGGGACCAGGCTGTTTTCAGTGGTGCCCAGTGACAGGACAAGGGGCAACAAGCACAAACTTGAACTTAAGAAGTTCCATTTAAACAGGAGAGGGAACTTTTATAATTTAAGGGTGATGGAGCACCAGAACAGGCTGCTCAGAGAGGTGGTGGAAACTCTATCTCTGGAGACATTTCAAACCCACCTGGATGTGTTCCTGTGTGACCTTCTTTGGGTGAACCCACCTTGGCAGGGGATTGGACTGGATGACCTCCAGAGGTTCCCTTCCAACCCCTACCACACTGTGTTACTATGATATTGTAATTTTGAGTTCTATGACTGAAAAGGTACTTGTGGTACTGCACCTCTGTCCCTGAAATGTCAGGTCCCACGCAAAGTGCTACAATTGGCTTTTACTTTACATGCTTCAAACAATCTCATAACTTGTTCAAGCATACAAGGCCACTGAGACACTTCTCCAAACAAACCATACATCTCTGCTGACTAAAGCTGCATGCACTGCAAACATCACTGTGACTTCTGCACTGCCTCGGCAGCTCCCATTGTCCTCAGATGCTCCCAGCTGGGGAAGCCAGATTTCCACACACAAACTTCCATGCAGAGTTGCACGGAGAGGTTTGGCAGGAATGTAACTGCTAAATGAGCAGCAATCAAGTAGTTCACCAATCAGTTCTCTAATTCACCACAACTGCTATAAATACTGAATGTAGCTTTTAAGGGAAAAATACACTTAAGCTTCCTGCAGCATCTAATCTATGGGAAAATTATACAGAACATCCCATTAAAAGCCAAGTAAACACTCTGGCATAGAACTAATGTATGTGCATAGATTACTTGGGTGTACTTCCAGCCTAAGTACCATTTGATGTTCAGATTATCGGTGGATATTTAAAGTTGATTACCCAAGAGGTAAGATATAATTGGTAAACAAGGAACATCTACAGAACAACAACACAATAATCACAAGTTGGATGTATTTCACAATTCATTCCTACACTGGGGACAAGAGTTCAGTAAAGAGACATTTTTTCTTAACTGAGAAAATGTAATCAGAAAGTAATAAAATAATTTTTAATGTAATTGCATGAGGAGACTGAAGGACCTCACTTTTACAGCACCATAACGGATACAGCGACACCCTGAACCTTGAGCTGCACTGCAGACAGGAACAGGAGGAACTGTTAACTGGTAGAGCTTTCTGTGGGGCTGTGCGTGCTCACTGCAAGACTCACACAATACATCCTCCCAGTTTACGTCTGAGAAAAAGACTTTCATAGCCCAATAGTAAGTCTCAGGGCTACACCTAAGACATCTTTCAGGGTTTCAGTATTTCAAGAAAGGAAAACTCCACTGGGTATGGCCAAGGCTGGTATTTATTTCAGCAGCAAAGTGACAGAGATAGAAGCATAAACACACAGACAGATAAAAGGAGAAACAAAATAGATGTAGGCAAGAGAAGAAACAGTCACAGAGGCACATTGGTCTGCTCACCACATTACTTAAGACATCAATCAGCTCTTGGATGTGGGAACATGTTCACTTGACTAACATGTTTAATTACCTATACTATTTGTCCTTTTCAGTGTAAGCACCTTGTCTAGACTGTTTCATTACACTGAGCTGAAATGTGCTCTTTTGTCTTATTTTTAAGATGGCTTTCACTACCCAATATAGTACAACTGCAATTTGCTCCTAGATTCCTGCCTCCTTATCACCATGAGGTACTGACAAACTGCTCTTGCTTCTTTTTTTCCCTCTTAATGACCAGACACAGCAGTGTTGGACCACCTATCTCTCTGATTGCTAAAGTTATACTGCCTCTCAAGATGGAGAGTCACTTTATTTTTTGTGGATGTGGGGTGTTGAACTACAAAGAGGCACTCACTCCCCCACTCCGTTTCAGTACCTGGCAGCCAAAGGGATGATTTAAAAGCACAACCTGGGGAAAAGTCCTTTCACATTGGAAGAATGATTGAATGACAATCAATAACAACAAATAAAACCTAGATTCAAAAAAATACAAAATTATCAATACCAGGTAGGCTATTCAGACAGTGTTCTACACAGCTGCTCATGCTTGGATTATCTGCTAATAAACTGAACAGCCTGACTTGCATTCTATATAAGACACATCAAGATGTTCTCATGAGACCACACTTCCTTTAGAAGCACATACACCCAACACCAGTGACTATCAAAATGGATTCAAGCACTAAATAATCACTTCTGAGAGGAAAGTAGAGTCCAGGATTACAGCTGAAAGATGTCTCTTAGACAACTACCTGATAACAGAGGCACTAAGAGACCTTGGAGCAGCAGTGCGAGCCTTCCTCACACAGACAGGAGTCCAGTAGTCAGACAGATGAAGTTACGAAACATTCAGGAAGAGGGAATGGATTCTGGTTAAATCCTGCCCAGAGAGAAAAGTCTCACTAAAGATCATTTCAATGCTGATAGAAGAAGAGGACACACCCAGACGCAGCTCTGCAATATGAAGATTTACTCAGTTGTCACATGTGAGCAGAGAAAGACAAATTGGAAGACTGTGGAAAAACACACCAACATCGAGACTAAAAATCACATGGCTCAAGGACATAGCAGCAAGAACAAAGCACTTCATAACATATTTTCAACAAGTGGCAGTATATTCACATCTTAATTTTCTTTAAAGGCCCAGCACCAATGGTTTGAATTCCTGCAGGCACATAGGCAAAACCACCCGTGTTAGAAGGGTCGAAAGCTGATGTCAATGCTGGTGTTAACTCCCTGCCTCCACACCTCTCCACTTGTGGGCTGTAAAACAACAGCTATCTCCTAGGAGTGTATCGCCCTGCAGGAAACTACTGCCCATCTCCTTTGTAAAGGGCTTTTAAAATAAAGTCACTAGAAAAACCTATACCTGACATAGTAGGCAGGGTTATGTTTCATACGTCCAGTTGAGAATGCAGGCCCTCTAGATGGAAAACACCTCTGGAAACAGGTTTTGATACTAGCCCTTATATCCAATGCAGACTGAGACAGTTTACAAAAACAGAGAACACAAACCTTAATACTTCCATATGCCAAAAAAGGAAGATAAATCCAAGTCTACTGAGTGAAAACACATTCAAACCTGGACCTGCACAAAGAAACTGAAAAGAAAATATGTAGAAGAGGCACATTTTATTTTACAGATTTTGAGAATTTAAAGAATCTCATGCATATTTTGTCTTGTTACTTTGATTTCATGGCGTATTTAATCAAACTGTATGTGCTTCACTGTCAAGAGAGAAGATGTTTTTATTAAGCATTAATTCTTTTCCTGAATTTCACTCACTGTGTCTCTGCCATCTGTCTTCAGAATCTCTAATTTCATAGTGCTATTCTGAAACAGCAATAGCAACGCAGGCTCTGTTCTCATCATTACTTGCTTCTGAAGGCAGTCAAAGGAGCTATGGTCCAGGTAACAAGTGATCCTAAAATGCCTGTAAACATTTCTGTAGATGCTTGGAATTCAGACATGAAAATCCTAAACCTATTTAGTGCCACTGAGGCTAAACATAGCCAGGTGCAATTCCTGTCTTGTTCCATAGAAGTGGCATGAAAAACATGCTACTGTAACAAAATTCTGCCAACAGCTCCTTCGTTCAAATGATTGAAATTATACCACAAATGGAGAGCTTGCAAGAAATATGGACAGACAGATTCTCTGGTAAGTACAGGACATAGATAATGGAAACCAATGTAATCCAGAAAACCCTGTTCTGCTACCAGAAAGTAAAAACTGTTATCTTCCGAGAAAAATAAAACCAGACAGGCTCAAGAAAGAAATGAGCAAGGGGAAAAAAAAAAAAATCAGGTTTCATAATAAAAAGAACGTTTTTCTGATGTATTTCAAGTAATGAAAGATCTACGATTTACTTAGCAGCTTTGTTTGCAGATCTGAGAGGCACCAAACTCAGAAAGACTACATAGGGTAGGATGGATCAAGTAAGTGTTTGCATAAAACCACCCTTGTCCGTGTCTGAGCATGAGCAAAGCAGGCTTGCGCCATTCATCAGCCTTGGTGTTAAACACAAATGGCCTTCCAGTATGTGAAAACGGCTGATAGCTACGATGGAGACATCCTACTTTCTTAAGTAGGGCTTGTAGCAAGAAATATAAGGAAGACAGTTTTTACAATCAGAGCCGTGAAACACGAACAGGTTCCTCAGAGGTGGTAGAAGTGCCATCCTGCAAACAGTCAAAGTCAGAGTGAATGAGGCTCTGAGTAACTTGATATAGTTAAAGGTGTCCTTGTTCACCGTAGGGAGGTTGGAATGGAAAACCTGTAAAGGTCGCTTCCAAACCAAACTATTCCATTATTGTGTTCTACAATTACAGAACATTTTCTTTCTCCTCACATTAATAAACTAGAGAAACCCTGTTTGCACTACAGTTTAGTTCTTCATTGGCTGAGAGATGAGGAGGAATATTACTCATTGAAAAGAATTCTCACAGCATCTTGTCACACTACTTTCCACCTTTTGTATTATGAAGGAGGGACTCTCCATCTCAATCTCTTTGCATGTTCTATGATTCTGTGTTACATACCCCCAGTTCTCCTCTATGCCAACAATTCTCTCTCTTTTCTTGATATTTGGCAAACATTTCACTAAGTCACTACTTTAACTCCTGCTATGTAGACAGAAAAGATGAAGCACAAGGACGGATTTTGGCTTCCATTAGCCAAGTAAGATGTTTCAAATGTATAGGGATGACCAACCATGCAGCAGACAACACAGGACACTGTGACCCTGAGCCTTCCAGTGTGCACACTATGACATAGTTCTCTTGAAAGGCACCTCAAATTTAGAAAGAGATGAGCAGCAGAGTCCAAAGGCAGCAGCAGTACAGCTGCTGTTATACAGAGCTCCTGGTTTGGTCTAGTTAAGGCAATCATTCAAAGCAGCAGCTCATCAAAAAGACCCTCAAGAACCCTAAGCTCTGTATCTCTGTATCACAAAAGTGATGAAGTAAAAAAAAAAAAATCTCTAATTTGTAGCAGCAGATCAATGAAATGCATCAGTGCATCTCAGCAGACAACAACTGGTCTCATGGAATGCGTCATTAGACAACATTGGTAAGAAAACATCTCCAAAGCAGTGTACTATCACAGTGCCACCCACAGATAATTGTGAATTCTGATATGCAGCATAATTTCCAATACAAAACCAGATAAAATCTGCTCTGAAGGAGAGCTTTGCATTTCTCCTACACACACCTAACATGTAAGTATGCAGTCATGTCTGATTAGCATGTAAGAGCAGCACAGATTTATTAATCATAAACTGGTTTAGTTTACAGGACATTTGTCTTTCTGGCTAATTAACAGCAAAGGAGAAATTTACTATGGATGGTAAGGGTAAGTAAACACTTTTAGACCAGCAGCTTATCATAACCTCATCATGGACTGAGTGGTGCCAGAGAAATGAGAGCACTGTGTTTGTAAGTGGTTAGAAAAGCATGGCATGTAACAGTCACATACATATCACCGCTTTCCTGCCTTTCTTCCCACTCTCTGGAGTCAGGGATGCCCCAGTACCTGAGCAATGGGTACTTTGTGAAGTAGAGAGGACTTGCAGACTATACCCAGCACAACATGCTTCCCCTCCATTCTTATAGCAGTGCTTCATTAACAGGCATTTGGCTATTTACTAGGTTGGAACACATGAATGATGCCTACACCTTTAAGAACCCAGCTTACATTTCACATTATTCACTAGGACTGAAAACCTCATCTCCTTTCTGTTAGCAATATTAGAAAATGTTCCTGACTCTGCATCCCTGATGGGAGATGTGCTTTGGGGCAGGGTGACAGTCTGCCTTGCCTTATGTGCAGAGACACACTGCCCTTTCCTCTGTACCCTATAAGGGGACACAGGAAGCAATCCAGCCTCAAGAAGTGTGCACACATTTGTAAACACACTCTAGGGTTCCTAAACAACCAATCAACAACAATTACTAGACAGAAAAGTTCGAGCCCTGCTCACAACTCTTCAGTGTTGCAATGCAAAGCAGTGCTCCAGCTTTACCAGTGCTGTCTACATAAAAGACAAAGACTGCCTTAAGGGAGAAACCAAAGCTTTCTTAAATGCCCTGACAATTACTGCTTCTGGCTTCCCTCCTCTGGAATAGGTCTCAGTGTCTGCGTTGCTCACACACCGAAAGAGATTTCTGTTGTTACAACATGGGATCAATGAACATTGCTCATTTCCAGGTTCTCACACTCAGTTAAGCACTAGTTACATAGCATTGTGTTTCTCTCCCCAGGCATGAGCTGTAGGGGATATAAACCATTATTGTCTATCCTTGTGGGTTTTTATACACAAAGTATGCTTGTTTTTAATGACAAATAACCTCTTCTGGGGAGTACTAAAAAAATATATCATCATAATGCAATCATAGCAGTGGTTTGTTGGACAATTTAAAACATCAAACCTTACTAGGAGACAGCAGAAAGGTTTTCATGCGATGATAAATGCTACAATCCTAAAATAATCACTGTATTTGAACACAGCTTCAAAATAAACTAGTTTATTATTAGTGACACCGAGGGAATTCTTCCTCTGTGCTAGATAAAAGTGCTGGGTGTTCAGAAGCATAATTATTTTTCTCCTTTTACTCCCACTTTCAACCCAGCAGAAACATAATCCATTAGCTGTTTCACAGTAATTAGTAACTAAGAAATCAGCTCTTTTAACACAGATCCTCTTTTTATATGAAAGAATATAAACTGTCATGGGCAACATCATTTATTGAAAGGGTGAAANATAATTCCCGACAAATTAAAATAAAAAAAAAAAAAAAAAAAGAAAGAAAAGAAAACCAGAATCTGAGCAAAATTACACTCTGAGCGTCTCAAGTGTCAACCAATTTCACTGCATGTGTCAAATGATAGATTGGTTATTACTGTCTCACACAAATAATTTGCTTAGTGACTTCAAGAAGTGTTGTTTGGAAAGACAAAGACCAAGAGAAAAGCCCTTATTATTTACTAGGAAATCTCCTTCAATCTTTTATTTCACTGGAACAGGGAAAGGAGAAAAAAATAAGATTGTATGAGACTTGCCAAACAGTACAGGTATCAGAGTTAAAGCAATTCTCAGAATTTCACAGATTTACACAGATTGCATTACGTTGGAAGGGAGCCTCAAAGGTCATCTTGTCTGACCCCCCCTGCAGCAAGCTGAGACACCGCCAACAGGCTGCCCAGGGCCACATCGAATCTGATCTTGAACACCTCCAGGGAAATGGCCTCAATCAGGAATCCAGCAAATCCAACACAATCACATTTTTAAAAATAAACAGCAAAATACCAGGTCAGAGCAGAGTAGCAAGCTGTGCTGGTTTGAACTAAGTGGAGAATTTGAGTGAGAAATTAGGCTATTGGCTGAGAGAGGAAAACACAGTATGTCACTTCACCCCAGAGCTTTACTGAGAAAGAAAAAAAAGTTGTTTTAAAAAGTCATAACCAAAATATAGATAGGCCAGACAGTTTCAGACTGCTCTGGGCTGCAGCTGCTTCTCTTGCATGGTTCCTTTGTCTCTCTGCCTTGGTAGCTAATCCTCAGCAATACTACTAACTTCTTTCTACTGCTAACCCCCCTGGCCAATCTACCTCTGCTTATCTGCAGCATCAACAGGTGGTGAGATAAGATTGGGGAAGGGGGGAAAGGCAGTAGGGGTGGTTGGTTACCCCTCTTAGGGATATTGGTCTCTGGGAGGGCTGTGGTGTTTCTGTATTACCTTTTTATTGTATATATCTGTAAATATCTGTTATACATTGTAAATATTTGCTTGTATATTGTGCATTGCTGCACATATATGTCCCGGTATGGGATGACAAACACCCTAGAATTGATCCAGTTCCTGGGCTCTCTCCTCCCCCTACCGTCCAAGGTCCGGTAGAGGTTGCGGGGCAGGGGCACCCCACGTGGCCCCGGGAGCCAGGGGGGACCTCGGGCGGCACATATGCGTGGAGTTTTTGAATCAATTGGTCAGCTAGAGAATGCTGAGCACCTGTTGGTCAGTTTCACGAGCCCCCGTAAGGTATTTAAACAGGGATCAGCAGCCGTTAGTTCTCTTTTCCGCCCTCCTCACTCTCTTCCTCGTCCGCGGTCGTCTCCCGCAGTGGCGGTGAGGAGCCCAGCCACGTGCACAGCAACAGGCAGCTGGCAGCAGGCAGCGAAGCACGGCAGCTGTCCCCAAGCGGCAAGGNCACGGCAGCTCTCCCAAAGCGGCAAGGCTAATATCTCTCTCTATCTCTCTCTCTATCTCCCCCTCTCTATTTCTCTCTCTATTTCCCTATTCCGGGCTAAGTCGGTTTTCCCTTCTTCCCCCCTCGTGGTATTTTGTAGACGCGGACGGGATCTATTTTGTATGTAACCTCTCTGTTTCCCTGAGTTCTGATTGTTAAAGTGTTGCACCTGGCGTTTGAGCAACACGTGCGTTTATTTCTGCCGACCGGAACCCAAAAGAACCTCGAAGGGGGATACTAGGACCCCCTCGTTCCATGGGATATCGAGCCTAATTAAGCTTTATCCCATTACAATATAAAGCTTCATTTATCAGCTTCCAGTGTTCTGAGTCCTAGCTGGGGTTTATATCAAAAGGTGGGGGGGCAGGTAACTGCAAAACCAGTACACAAGCTCAGCACCTTTCTCTCTGGAACAAATTTCTCCCCAAGATGAACACTGCCTTAGAGTGTGGCTCACAGCCTGTGTAAATACCTGATTAAACCCCAGCCTTGCCAGTTGTGGTTTTGGTGGCCATCATGCCCTCCAAAGTATCAACACTCACTGTAAATTTAACATATTTTCTGGGGTTTTCCTCAGAATTCTACACCCACACGTACTGCAGTGCTGGCAATAATCAGTTACAGGTGCTCTCAGCAAAGCTGGCTTCCTCATTGATAGAGCAAATGCTAACTAATATATTCAACTAGCTTGCAAAGTGCCACCACTTTAGGAGCGCTGTCTCTTCCGTGGGCTTGGCTGTTGTGCTGCAGTAAACTGAAGGCTGCTCTGGCAGGGACAGAAAAACATCTATCTTATTAGGCTCCAACAAAGCACTTCAGAAGTGGTGCTTGGAGAGACAGGATACCTGAAATGCTTGGAGTCTCAATGCACATGTGCAGTAAGTGACTCATTACAAGAACCAGTATCCTGTTAACAGCAACATAATCTAGGATCATGGACAGGAGTGAAGGCAGCTGGGGTGTCCCACCACATCAGACAACACCCCTCAGCAAGGGCTGCAAACCTGAGGCTCTGTGACAAAGCTGACAGCCCAAAATCATGGGGTCATTACTCGTTCCCAAATTCCACAAGGGGAAATGCAAAAACCCTGCACCTGCAGAGGACAAATTCAACAGATAGACCCAGAAACTTGTGACATGTTTACAGCTCATGTCCTTTCTGACAGATAATCTAATACAAAATATTTTCACTACCATGTGTCAGAGAAGGACCAGGCAGCTTAGCACTCAAATGAGGACAAGAACATCAGAAGTGCTCAGCCATACGTGGTTATTACTCCATGTTCACTGGCATTCAGAAGCCAAACAGGCTGCTTAAGGGCCCATTTGTCACAATTCAGAAAATGAGGAAAAGGGAAAAGTGCCATGTTAAAGATAAATAGTATTTATTGCTCCAGTTTAAAGGGTGTGCTATTTTGGCAGTACTGCTTGTGAAGGTAGCTCTACATGCTACAGCATAAAATAGCTATGAAAACAGACAGGCAGTTCAATTAAGAGCCAATTTCTCTTCACATTCATTAACTAAATAAAAGAAGTGACTGTCTTCCAAGTGATGAAAAATTAGGATATCAGACTTCAGAGACCTGTTCCGACCCTTCCCTGTGATATCACAGACTACTCTTACCATCCCCATGGATTTATCTAATGCAATATTCTAACTTCCTTTAGACATCTCAGCTCCATAAGCCTAACCACTATCCTCAGATCTTTATGACATGCAGAAGTTTCCACTGGGTAAGAGTTGGCACAAAATGTGGCTGATTCAGACCTGTATTACTTGAATGGGCAGCAAGTGAAATACAGGAAGTAGCTGTTGTATCATAAAAGTCTCTTCCAACCCAAAGCATTCTAACACTGAGTCAAACTATCAAACTAACACCACCACGCCCATTAAATCAAGTACTAAAATGCCATGTCCACACTTTTCTTGACCACATCCAGGGACAGTGACTCCACCATCTCCCTGGGAAGCCTGTTGCAAAGCAGGAAGGAAATTTTTCCTGATTGCCAACCTAAACCTCCCCAGGCACAACCTTGGGCCACTTCCTCTCATTCTATCACCTGATATTAGGGAGAAAAGGTCAACTCCCACCTCACCACAACCTCCTGGAGCTGCCCAGGTTGGTGGTGGAGTCACTGACCCTGGATGTGTTTAAGGATCATTTGGATGCGGTGCTTAGGGACATGGTTTAAGGTGAATTTTGTTGAGTAGGGGTGCAGGTTGGACTTGGTGATCCTAAAGGTCTTTTCCAACCTCAATGTTTCTGTGATTCTGTAATGCTTTTCAGGGAGTTGTAGGGAGCAAGGAGGTCTTATCCTGGTAGGGCATAAATCCTGCCCAAATTGGTTCAAACTCCTGGCTCTCCTCCTCCTGTTGCAAGGTGTGGGAGTTTGCAAGATTGAGCAGATAGTGGCAGTTGAACGAAGAAAACCCCATGGAACGTGAACAAGTCAGGTGATCTGTGCTGTCCCTCAAAGCATTAGGGTGAACCTCTAGGTTGCAGAACTTTGAATCTACTGGCCAAAACAATGGATTCTAGTGCCTATTGGTCAGTTTTGCCCTTCAAAATACGGTACTTAAAGGAGGGTGATTAGAGCCGTTGTATTGATTGGGGGCGATTGAAGAGGCTGAAATTATAAGTTATGTAGCTTTTATAATTTCCAAAAGCCACAATCACAATCTGTGTGTAAATTAGTTTNCCACCCACAATCTGTGTGTAGATTAGTTTAAGTTTGGGTTCTAATTCGGTCGGGAAAAGGCTTCACGAGGATGCCTTTTCTTGTAATTCAGGAAAAATCAGAACATTTGGAAAGGTTTGGGCATGAAACAGCTTTGCCCTACTTACAGATGGGAGACTGTCTCTTTCACGGCAGTGTCCGGAGTCCAGTGCCTGCCAGAGTCCAAGACTGCTGTAGGCATTGCTTTCACGAAGCCACGATCGTGAAGCAAGGCAGGGGAAAGCCGGGGTGCTCTGCAGTATTCCCACAAATGGCTGCAGTTTACCGTTAGAGGCAGGTCCTGCAGCAAGAAGCCAGGATGCTCCTCAAGGTCCGGCTCAGAGTTGTGTGAGGTTCGTGTCTCCAGGTCCATGTTCCGATCCCGGTGCAGGTCCCAGTGCAGGTCCCGGTTCAGGTCTGAGTGCAGGTCTGAGTGAAGGTCCCAGTGAAGGTCCAAGCAAGTCCTGCTCCACTCTGTCCAGCTGCCATATATATACTGAGGTGATTTGTTGCCTCCCTGCTCAAGCCCACAACTGGAATACTCATAATTATGGAACTTTCAGCAGACCATACAGATGTGTATTATGACAATCTTTCGTTTCTCAGGAATGAAGGAGAGAGTTCCAATAAACAAAACCAGTTTTTACATGTTTTTCAGGAATCTCTGCTTTCCCTCATTCCACCACACTCTGGTATGACAGGAAAAAGAATGTGGGTTTGCAAAACATCTGAACCAGAGAAGCCGATGAGCACTGTTAGAGGGAATCAGCCTTCTGCACATGAGCTTTCTGGTACATCCTGTACAAGCAGCAGAACAGCTAATGCAAAGATAGTTAATGCTGTGAAGGAAATGAGTACATGCTCATCATTGCAGTTTTACAGAGCAGACACTTTACACAGCCAGTCTAGTTACAAGAACTGAATTCTCCCTCTGAGACAGCACCTTTATCAACAGAAGATCAACATGCAGTGTTAGTAACCACATTAATCTGCACACCCTTGATAGTGTTGAAACAATAGATAAACATGGAACTTTTACTGGCTGGTGTGCTAAAGAACCATATTTGCTTAGGACATTATGCAACACCACCTTAAGGTCTGCCAGCACTGACTCTTCTGGCCAACACAATGAACAGTAGAACCATAGTGCAGCTGCCTTCACAGACGACACCACATCAACACTCATTGTTCATTCACTCTGTGAATTAATTCTAGATCAAATGATCCTCACAGTAGGTACTTCCCATCAGATGTTTTTCTTGTCTGAGCAGCTGGCAGACAAAGTGTGTCCTGTCATAATTTCATAGCCACATTACAAGCCACCAGCACCCCTCAATGTTGAAAAGGTGAACTGTGTTCATCACTAGATTTTTTTACAGCTCTTGTGCCATAAGAGCTGACTTCTCTACTATCATTTCCAGACCAACTTCTTTGGTAAGTAAATTAGTTATATTTTTCAAAAACCAAACCAAACATCAGTGTGGGCAACAGCAGCTAATATTTTAATTGGATGCTGCCTCACCAGCAATGCTCCTAGGTTAATTTGTATTGGGTGTAAGCTAGTTACCCCTGAGCCCAAAAGCCCAATAAAACCTCAATCTGATCTGGAAGTAAAAAAGGTATAAAACTTTAATAATAAATAGGAGGGAAAAGTGTTTTTTTTTACAGAAGGTGGGAAAAAGGGGAACCAGAATGCAGGGTATGGGAAATGAGGGAAAAAAAATACAGAAGTTGGAGAGAAGGGAAAAAAGGGGGAAACAAAATACAAATATAACCCTTGGAAGGCAATTGAGTCCAAATGCTGAGGTGGATTGTTTTGATGCTGGATGAAGGCAGAATGTAGGAATTTTATGGTGAAAAGCAGTTAGTCCAAGTTCCCAATAAAAAGTAGTGGTGCTCTCCATGTGGTGGCAGAGAGCACGTGGTCTGGCAGCAGAGAGCAGCAAACAGCTGCTCAGGCAGTCAGGATGAGAGGAAAAGACAGAGAAGGCAAGATGGCTTCCCCTTTTTATAGGCAGGTCATAGCAGGAAGTGGGAGTGGCTAACTATGACACCTGGGACAAGGTCAGACCACCCCTTGGGAGGAGTCAGAGGGTTCCCAGGTAGGCTTAACCCTTTACAGTGAGCTTCCATTTTGTTTCTGTCTTCAAGGCACTGCAGTGCAGTGGAATTAACTTCTGAAGTTTGAGGTTGCTCTGTGCTGCTAAGCACATCACTCTACCCTTCCACTGTTCTCTTCATTTACAAAAGGAAGATAATGGTACCAGCTACACCAACTGCACAGCAGTGCTGAAAGGATTAATTAGCTAATATCTCTGCAGTCTTAAGCATGCAGAACATCACAGATGCCCAGTGTAATTACTATTATTAGGGGGGTAATTTCTTTGACTCATGAGGACGACACACATTTTATCTGTCATTTTCCCATGGCACAGAAGTCTACTGCCAAATATGCTCAGCTAAAAAGAGACTTGAAGAACATGGCATAAACTATCCACCACAAGTCTTCATCTTTTTCCAGAATCTCATTTCTCATTAGTTTCGAGAGAGAGAATTTTGTGGACTGCTTCCAAACACAATGCCTTAAAGTGCTGACAAAATGCACTATCTACTTGCTAAAGGTAGTATCCTCCTAAAAGCCACATTCTAAACAGAACTATGCTGGGTCTGCTTTCCTTGGCTACTAGTGATGGCCATAAAAGCTTCAACTGCTAGCCAAAGCTTAAGTGTCTAAAGCGACTCTAGACATTCATTTCCTAGACAGCTCTCCTCCTTAGGGTAACCTGATGTGGCTGAGATCAGTAAGAGTTCTAGAGCATCCACCAGATTCAGTATCTTGGTCACAGACTTTGAAGAATGCCATAAAAATTTGGATTCCCACTCTTCAGGCCCCAATGAATAAATCCATACAATCATTTCTCTTGGAAGAGTTATTCAAGACTGATGTTAATTCAGAGCTGCCAGATCACTGCTAAAGCCTGTGCCTCAGCACCACATCTACGTGTCTTTTAAACACCTCCAGGGATGGGGACACCACCACTGCCCCGGACAGCCTGTTCCAGGCCTTGACAGCCCTTTCTGGGATCTTCTTCCCTAACGTTCAACCTAAAAGTCCTCTGGCATAACTTGAAGCTGTTCCCTCTCATTTTATCATTTGTTACTTTTGAGGACACCCAAATCCCACCTTGTGCTAACCTTTTTCAGAGAGCTGTAGAGAGCAAGAGGGTCTCCCTTGAGCCTCTCTCCAGGCAAAACAACCCTAGTCATCTATACTCGAATATCTGTATTCTGAGAGCTCTGAGACCTCCTGTAAGGTTTAAGTGTTTCCTAAAAAACCCAGAGAACAAAGGGAAGCCACCACACACAAATACAGCTCATAGTTACTGTAGACTCAAGAGTAACATCTGCAGAACGGAAATGGAAGTTGAATTTTTGTGTAAATCCAACTTTGGCAGAAGCAGAGGTGAGAAAGTTGTCATAGAACTGAGCAGGGTACTCATGTGCATGTGTCAAGTGTGATGCTAACTCAATTCTGCTAACTTCACACTGAGAATGACAGATGATTCCAGGACATCAGTATTCTTTCTCTGGAGTACAACCCATTGCTTTTCACAGAAATTTAGGTCAGCACACAACCACAGACACAAGCTTTCCAGAACACATTCAGGAGCAATGCTAACCCGAACAGCCTAAGAAATACAGCACCTAGAGATATCACCAGAGATCACAGTACATCCTCTCTCTTGTAGATTTGCTGTTGTGTATACAGTGCCACAAATCTTTACTGTTCTTTAAAGAAAGCATAGGAACAGAACTACTCAAAGTAACACAACTGCTCCAGGCACTTCAAATCACAGAATCGTCATCTGGGAAGAGATATTTAAGATTATTAAGTCCAACCATCAACCTAACCAGTGCTCTCACCAGTGCTGAGTACAGGGGGCAATCACTTCTCTAACTCCTGCTTGCCACACCACTGCTGATTCAAGTAAGGATGCTGTTGGCCTTCCTGACCATCTGAGTACACTCGTGGCTCATGTTCAGAAGGCTGTCAACCAGCACCCCTAGGTACTTATCTGTCAGGCAATTTTTCAGCCACTGTACCCCAAATATGGGGTGGTTGTGACCCAAATGCAGGACTTGGCAGTTGGCTATATTGTCTCATACAACTGACCCTAGTCCATCAATCCAGCCTGGCCAGATGCCTTTACAGAGCTTTCTTACCTAAACTGGGCATGACTTCTTATGTTACAGCCCAAATACAACAAAAATGCATGAGGTTGGTGGACTGAAAGTAGTCGTATGGGGATCTCCCAGGAGCAACCCCTGGCAGAGCTCCATTTCCCAGGGACACATGCACTACAGCGAGTCACACTGAACTGTCGCCATCACAGCTCACTGGCAGATGTCCCCAGTAGCAGTCAGCTGGGATCACTGAAATCAGCTGGAATGGAAACACTGCAGCACAAAGTAAAAAAGCAAAGGGTTGTTCTCGCAGCTTCCTGCTTCCACCAATCTGTCACCCACAGAAAGCTGCTGGCAGAGCCCATCAGTCACAGCTAGAATCCCAGCCCATCAGCTAGCATTAGCTAAACCAAATCAGTGGCTTGACTGCATATTTGCCAAACAGAACAGCAATTCTAATACATGCATTAGAATGATTAGACCGTTTGCAACTTCATTACCGCCTCTGAAGATACATGAAGGATGACCCTAGAAGTGACATATTTAAAATGGCATTGAAACGTAGAGCTCTCCTTTCTTCAACACAGACTGCACGACAATTTCACAGGTGACACACTAAGGCGAAGCCCATCATGCCAGTCTCCTACGACAGCCTTCACCACACCATCATTAACCTGCCTCAAAGTAAAAAAATCAGAGCAATTTTGGAAGTACTTTGAAGTAGCACTCTCAATCTCATTAGACTGATCAGTGCTTCATCACCTGCACCTCCTAGTAGCGGTAGGTAGGTAATTACCGCTTGACACATTATCACTCCAAGGTGAAGGTGAGAATCTTCAGTGTGGCACAATCTGCAAGCGGGGTTCCTGAACAGGGAAAATCCAGGCAGGACCAAGACAGTCCAGAATGATAGAATGGTAGGGACCTCCTAAAACCACTGAGACCAACACCCCTGCCAAAACAGAATCACCCAGGGCAAGTCACACAGGAATACATTCAGATAGGTCTTGAAAGTGTCCAGAGAAGTCCACACAACCTCTCTGGGCAGCCTGTTTCAGGCCTCTCTCACCCTTACAATGAAGAAGTTTTTCCTCATGTTGAGGTGGAATTTTGTGGGTTCCAGTTTGTGTCCATTGTTCCTTATCCTATCACAGGACATCACTGTAAAGAGCCTGGCCTATTCTTCTTGACACCCATCCTTCAGGTATTTATAAACATTAACGAGATATTTTCTCAATCTGCTCTTCTCCAGCCTAAACAGCCCCAGGGGTCTCAGCCTTCCTCATCGGACAGATGTTCCAGTCCCTTCATCATCCTCATAGCCTCCAATGGATGCTCTCTAGTATATTCCAGTACCTCTTGAACTGAAGAGCCCAGAATGAGATACAGTACTCCAGAAGGCCCATTTCATACAGCAGCAACTGATGACACCCTAGCAAGGACAGAAGCAATGAACCCAAGCTCTCCCCTCTTCAGGTATAAAAAGAACCCCAGACCCTCAGGGAGTGATAAGAACCAGGAGCACCACAAACAGAACATGGCTCATCAGTAAGGGCACAGCATGGCAGTCAGTGTGACAGGACAGGAAGGAATGGCTCTGAGGCAAAAGTGAGGAGGAGGGTGACTTAAACTCAAGTTGTGTCAAGGCAGCTTCAGTTTGCATGTTAGGAAAAAAAAAATCTTCCCCACTAGATTTGTCAAGCCTTGGAAAAGACAGCCTAGGGCAGTGGTGGAGTCACCATCCCTGGAGAGATTTAAAATTCAGTAGATGTGGTACTGAGGGACATGCTTTAGTGGTGGCTTGGCAGCATTGGGTTAATGGTTGGACTCCATGACATTAAAAGTCTTTTCTAGCCTAACTGCTTCTGTGATTCTCCCTGATCAAAGTGGCAACACAATTACTAGTTTTATCAATGGAATGACTGAGGGAGCTAGGCTTGTTTAGCCTGGAGAGCAGAAGGCTCACAGGTGATCATTGCTGTCTACAACTACCTAAAGGGAGGTTGTAGCTAGGTGGCGCTGGTCTCTGATCCCAGGCACCCAGCAACACAACAAGGGGACAGTCTCAAGCTGTGCCAGGGGAGGTATAGGTTGGATATTAGGAAGAAGTTCTGCACAGAAGGAGTGATTTGCCATTGCAATGGGCTGTCCAGGGAGGTGGTGGAGTCACTGTCCCTGGAGGTGTTTAAGAAAGACTGGATGGAGCACTTAGTGCCACTGCATTGGGCTGGGCGTTAGGTTGGGCTTGATGATCTTGGAGGTCTCTTCCAAACTGGCTTATTCTGTTCTGTTCTGTTCTGTTCTGTTCTGTTCTGTTCTATTCTATTCTATTCTATTCTATGCTATGCTATTCTATGCTATTCTATTCTATTCTATTCAGTGTGCCAGAGTCTACTTGAGCATCAGTAGGAGGAAAAAAAAAAAACAAACCACCAAACCAAACAGCAAATCAACCACAAAAAAAAAAAAATCAAACAAACAAAACCANCAACCACAAAAAAAAAAAATCAAACAAACAAAACCCAAAACAAAACCCCAACAACAAATAAACAAACAAACAAAATTTCCAACAACATCAAATAGGACCTACAATACAAAACTGCCATGGCAGGAGACAGGCATCACAAGAAACAGCCAATTAAGGACTCATTCTTTCAGCTAATAGCTGACTGACCACACAGAAGCAAACTCTCCAGATACACAAAGACCAGTATTTTCAGCTACAGTGCTGAAGGGTTTTTTTAAAACTAAAAGCAGCTTTTGCAGACAGAAAATTATTCTTACTTACCACTTGTGAGGTGAAAATTAGCAGGTGCGTACAACTCTAACCACTGTAAGGCTGTTTAGCAGAAACTTGTGGCTTTCACTTCATGTAAAATCCATGTCAGAATAAAGATAGACTTGAATCAGTCCTGCAGTCTGAGCAGCAAACTGCATTTTACTAAACCACTATGCTTACAATTTTAATGACAGCTCTTCTGTTGCATCTTTCTTAAACTGCTGTTCTCCAAAGGCAAGGGAGCTTCTACAGATGTCTTTTAATACACATTCAATAATTCAGCAAACCACTTTCTTGCTATGTGTCACTGTGACACTCCCAACATAGTTGCATGCTATAGAAGGAACTAAAATTACAGCTTTAGCACTTAAATGCAAAGTAAAGACTCATCTAGTTTAAATAATAGAATGGGGGGAAAAAACAAGTGCTTGCCCACATCTAAACTAACTTCCAAATGCTATCTATACACCAAATAGTGAACAAAAGCTTTCCTGTATAGCCTCACCTTGTGTGATTGTTTAGCAGTTGTCTGGGGCCCCCCAACACTTTGAAATAACACAGGCTAGGACTCAGTCAGCTGGAATTTAATAAATGAAGCTTTGCACAATATACAAGCAGACATTTATAATGTATAACAGATATTTACAGATATATACAGTGAAAAGGTAATACAGAAACACCACACCCCTCCCAGAGATCAAAATCCCTAAGAGGGGTTTCTAACCACCCCTACTACCTTCCCCCTTTCCCCGGTCATCTCACCATCTGTCTTCTGCAGCAGATAAGCAAAGGTAGATTGGCCAGGGGAATTAGCAGCAGGAGAAGAATTTAGTGGAATTATTCAGATTCAGCTACGAAAGGAGAAAGCCATGCAGGAGCAGCCACAGCCCAGAGCAGTCTTAAACCTGCTGCTTAAAGTCTGACTTTTCTATATTTGGGTTACAACTCTTAAAACATTCTTTTCTTTCTCAGTAAAGCTGTGAGTGAAGTAGCATCATCTGTGCTTTCCTTGCTCAGCCTATAGTCTAATTTCTCATTCAAATATTCCAATTAGTTCAAACCAGCACACCTTGTCAATAGCTATGCACATATTAAAAGTTAAATGTAAAAGGTACAGCAGTTCTGGACATAGCCTGCAGTGAAACAGCACTGTTGAACAGGAAAATCTTCTCAAAACTCAGAATAACATGCATTACTTGAGGTGTACTGCTCTGATTCATTTATGCCTACCTGTACTGAAAAGATTCCAGTCTAGCTAATTGCAGTTAGGTATCATTACACTGCAATATTTGATGATATCAGTCATCACTGTTAATGGAGTGATTTCAGGTATCAGTAACTACAGCGTCTGCAAAATTATAACAAAAGCTTCTACAATAAAACAACCATTTCAGCTAATATTTTCTGACTGAAGCCACTCTCAAACATAAAACAATGATTAAGCACCATTAGGAAGATTTAAATATCAGGTGCATATAGCTTACTTACTCCAGAAAGGCTCTGGCAATTTGCTTCAGTACCTGATACCATACAACAAGCCACAGGCAGCTGAGCTACATCACCTGCAAACTGCCATGTAAACCACCCCAACCTTATATCTGTGTGTAGTCACAAGCAATTGCAGCCACAGAATTTGGAGTGAAGAAACTGCAAAGCGAGTCCTGGCAGTGAGCATGCCTGTGCTGTTCTTATTTTGCAATGGATTTCATAGATTCACAGAATGGGTTTGGTCAGAAGTGATCTTCAAGACCATCCAGTTTCAACCCCCCTGCTATGGACAGGGACACTTTCCACTGGCCTTGAACACTTCCTGGGAGGTGAACAGTCTCTCTGTTCCAGTGTCTTACTACCCTCACTGTAAAGAATTTCTTCGTAATATCCAGTCTAAATCTGCCCTCCCTCAGGCATCAATCCATTCTCTCTTGTTCTGCTACCACAGCAAGCGTGAAGTCAGGTTTCTCAGCCCTTACGCAGCACTGCACTTATGTGATGAAGTGTTACCAAAACAAGAAGAAAAGACAGCAGGGACTTGAACCTTAACATTGTGACTGCAAGCAGCTAATGATATTGATCCTTTTAATCTCTTTGACAGCTTAAAACTTCAAAGAATGCAATCACATATAAAAGGTCTGGCATTTGCAGCTGCACTGAATTCCAGCACAGAATGTTCACAACTTCTACATTAACTAGCATTTAGTTGACAGAGATATTGGTAATTCAAGGTTGAATCACACTACAAGACACACTGGCATCTACTTCTCACACTCCACCACTTAGCTGTTCTCCTTTAGATGTCATAAAAATCTGTTCCACTTGTGTTGTAAAAATTCAGAGCCACGAGCTCTGTCTATAATTCATGTAAGTCTAAGTCTGCTTAATATCTGCAAAGTCCCTGCAGATGTTAAAAGCTGTCATTGAAAACAGTCACTAAGTCATACAAGAAAGATAGAATTATTTGTTGCTACAACAATCAATCGGCTTCTGAAAAACTACCCCCATTAATTAAAGCTACTGGAAGAAACAGAGTTGCTGCTGTCAATGTGGAAGCAAAAAAGGAAGGCCAACATAACTCAATTCTTGCATCATGAACTCAAAAGACAGGCAGCTATGTCTTGTCTACCAGCTGGAACATTTGTAGCATCAGGAGGACCTCCATCATCATCTGAGGTGCAGCTGCATCTTGGTCATTGAGTAAGTACTCTGGCAAACAAGCATTAGAGAAACACCTATATAGCAATAATTTGCCTCTTAATAAAGGGAAATTCAAAGCCTGCTAAATGGGGTGTCTAGCTGCAGCTGATTAACATTGCAAATTTGGTGCATTGTGATGGTGCAACATTAAAATCATTAAAAAGGCAAAATTAGGAACTGGCTACACACAAGTAGGCTAACCCAAAATTAAGCACATAAACTGCTAAGGGAAGCCTAGGATTCTCTTTCAAGGCTGGAGATTGGAAAGAAAAAAAAATTAAAGGTACTGAAACCAAAGAGTAATTCAATAAAGTTAGAACTGTGTGGTATATAATAACCAGGGAACAGTGGAGAAACCAAAAAGAAACAAACAAACAAAACTACAGAAGATTTGATAGCTCTCTTGTGCCACATGATGCGAGATGCCAGAAAACTTCTGGAGGTGAAGCTTTCTTCCCCTCCTTATGGAATATGGTATGTCTATTAATGTGTTCGAATTTTTTATCTTGAAGAATTGTGGCCATCTCTACAGCAACCTTCATCACAGACAACATGAAGCTTCACTTTGGAGAGAAGTCCCTTTCTCTCAGTTCTGTCAGAATAAGTCTGTTTTGGACTGGGAAAATCTCTTGCTTTATGTCTCCTGGAACACAGATACGGAACAAAGTATTATGTGATGGCTGCAGAGCCATGGACATATAATTAAACGATCCACTTGCTAAAAGATCCCCTTCGGTGGACCCCTCTTAGCATGAGAAAAGTAGGTCTTGGGAGCACACCAACTGATAAGAGGGAGCTGGATGAAGAAGAAACGAAAACATCTTGGGCAAAGCAGCAGATATACATCAGAAGAAAAGAGTGTGTGGACAGATAAGAATTACCGATGAGAAATAGAACAGCGTGAACTGGGAGAGACTTGGGCTATATAACTTGTGCTGATTTTACAATAAAGCAAACAATAATCTGATCATATTGGTCAGTGGTACTGATTCCGAGCTTCTTCGTGACACAGCATCACTCAAATTTTATTTTCTTCCCTTAGCCTACGAAAACTTTGAAGATTGCAATTGACACATCCTTGACTGCATCTTCTCTTTAAGCCTTGCCTTTGTAAACACTTTATTATTGCTCTTGTGAACCTCTTTCAAATTATTTTGAGTAAAACAAAGTAGATATTCATATACTTCCAACATTTATAAGACAATGCATTTTTTTTTCTCAAATAAAAACAACTGATAACCAAACAAATTTAGTGAAGCTAAATGAAACAAATTTAGTGAAGCTGAACACTCCAACTTGTCAGAGGTCAAAATACTTATGTACACGCAAGAAAAATGTTGATCAGTTTTTCACATGTACATATAATACCATGGTCTGGATTGGTCAAAGCCTTGAACCTCTCCAGGGAGGGGGTATGCACAATCACCCTTAACAACCTCTTCCAATGTCTCACCACACTCACTGTAAAAAAGTCTTCACCTTTTGTTAACAGTGTTATTAATACTGAACTTTTCATCATAAATGCCTCAAACCAGCATTTTTTTTCCTGAATCATAATGCTTTAATTAGTTCCATACTTAGAGCACCATGATCCAGCAATGTGCTCTTGTGACCAGGAAGACCAATGCCATTCTGGGGTGGATTAGAAGGGGTGTGGTTAGTATGTCACAAGAGGTTCTCCTTCCCCTCTACTTTGCCCTGGTGAGACCACATCTGGAGTACTGTGTCCAGTTCTGGGCCACCCAGTTTGAAAGGGACACAGAACTGCATGAAAGAGTCCAGTGCAGTGCCACCATGAAGATGATGAAGGGAACAGAACATCTCTGTCATGAGAAGAGAATGAGGGAACTGGGGTTCTGCTGCTTGGAGAAGAGGAGACTGAGAGGTGACCTCATCAATGTTTATAAATATGTGCAGTGTGAGTGCCAGGCTCTGCTGGGTGATGCCTGATGACAGGACAAAGGACAATAGGTAGAAGATGAGGCATAGGAAGTTTCATGAAGAGGAAGGTTTTTTTTTCGCTGTGAGGGTGACAGAACACTGGAATAGGCTGCCCAGGGGGGTTAAGGAGTCTCCTTCTCTGGAGATACTCAAAACCCACCTGGACACGTTCCTGTGTGATCTGGTATAGGTGATCCTGCTCTGGCAGGGGGGTTGGACTGGATGAGGTTTTGAGGTCTCTTCCAGCCCCTGTGAATCACAATTCTGTGATTCTGTGTAAGCAGCAAAACAGATTAGACTAACAGATTTTTAAAAGCTTTGTTTTTTTCACTAGTCCTCCCTACAAGTAACTGTATCTAAAGAGCAGTTACATGATATCTCCCTGAGAAGTCTGAAAAGTGGTAGTCAAAGGCTTATGAAAGAAACAGATCCATCTAGTGGCAACACTAGTTTTATGCTAATTCCTGAGCCAAGCAGGAGCAGGGAGGATTGGGAGCTAAACAAAGATGCTACATCAGGCCACCAGAAACAGCAATCAAACATTCACTTTCAGTCAAGCGGGGAGAACATTTCCTCTGCTGAACAAGCCTTTTCAAGTAATCTGGTTTACAAAATATTAGTAATTATAATTCACTGAAAAGAGAGAACTGCATTACTCACACACTCAGAGTCTGATTACTGCATAAAAAATTCAACTAATGAGGCCAGGGAACTGCTGGAATACTCTTCAGGAACTTTAATTCGAGTTCAAAGTATCTTAAACTACTCTAGAACACCTTTTTAATATCAGACACAGAGTACACACCTGTGTCTAAACACATGTCAGATTTGTGCAACAGTTTGCTGTGTTCATCTGGTCCAGTTGGGTAACCTGGTAGTGCTGAGCGGGAATAGTCACAGGGGTGAAAGAAGTGCTAGGAAAGCTCCTAATAGCTCATCTACTAATGAACTGACAACAACAGTAATATTAGCATCACTGGTCATAATTTCATGGCAAATAGAGCTTGTCAAAATAAACAATTTTGAACTTCTTCAATGGGAATCTTAGACTTGGTTAGTTAGCATCTCAGGCCATCCTGATCAGAAAACCAAAGCACTGCCATAATATAATAAATGTGTTAAAAACTGGGATGGGCCTTAACATACAGCTGCAAAGGAAGACAAAGATGCACACCTTGTTCCAGGGAAGCAGTTTCCCACCTTGTCCTAGCTCCTCCTCTGTCCTCAACTTTGCCAGAGTAGTGGTGAGGACACAATACTATTCATGAGGATGTTTATGGGTAACACACAAAAAAAAGCATGCAGAAATATCAAGTATTAAACACTTCCACTTACTACTGATGTGGCCTCACATGAACCCAGGCAGAGAGGGACCTGGAGGTGCTGGTAGATAGTAGGCTGAACATGAGCCAGCAGTGTGCCCAAGTGGGCAGCAGAGCCAATGGCATCCTGGCCTGTATCAGGAAGAGTGTGCCCAGCATGGATAAGGGAGGTTATTCTGCCCCTGTACTCAGCACTGGTCAGGCCACACCTTGAGTACTGTGTCCAGTTCTGGGCCCCTCAATTCAAGAGAGATGTTGAGGTATTGGAATGTGTCCAGAGAAGGGTGACAAAGGTGGTCAGGGGCCTGGAGCACAGCCCTGTGAGGAGAGGCTGACAGAGCTGGGGGTGTGCAGCCTGGAGAGGAGGAGGCTCAGGGGTGACCTCATTGCTGTCTACAACTACATAAAGGGAGGCTGTCGCCGGGTGGGGTTGGTCTCTTCTCCCAGGCTACCAGCAACAGAACAAGGGGACACAGTCTCAACTTGTGCCAATGTCCAACCTAAAGCTCCCCTGGCATAGCTTGACACCATATAATCTCATCCTGTCAACAAGAGAAAAGGAGGCCTTAATCTACTGTCCCGGACTATTGTTTCCTATTAGAAACAATTAAAATTAGAAGCAAGGCCTTGTTCACCAATTGAGATTGGACTGAGGAAAAGAAACACTGAAGGAAAAAGCAGTAGCAGTAAATCCATGCTCCCACACCCAACCCTTTTCCTCCTAGCCCTCTACCATGCTTCACAAGTCTGCTCCACAAACAACCAACTCAAAAGTTACTCTTTGGTCCCTTGTCAAGAAAACAAGCATTAGTGGGTCATCTCTCCAACAGCAAAGTCTTTCAAGAGTGATTTCAGACTAATCCCACCAGCACTGAAGGAAAAGGACCTCTCCATATTATACAATCTCTGAACCACAGTTTTCCCTCACCCATACAATCTTGTCAGCTTGTGGCAGTACAAAGGAATAATCCCTTCACCACCCTAAGGTCTCCACAAAGTTAATTCTCATTCCAAACCCTAAGTGTAGTAGCTATGAACTGAAGTCACAAATAATAAATTGGTTCTCAGTTCAAAGCCTGTCAGGTACTGGAACAGACTGCCCAGGGAGGTGGTGGAGTCACCATCCCTGGAGGCATTCAAAAAACATGCAGACATGGTTTAACAGCCATGGTGCTCTCAAGTGGGTGGTTGGACTCGATGACCTTAAGTCTTTTACAGCCAAAATAATTTTATGATTCTACCATTCTGTATCTTTCGGGACATTGTGAAGTGACAGTTACTGGA
Organism: Psilopogon haemacephalus; assembly: GCA_013396835.1. Taxonomy (NCBI): domain Eukaryota; kingdom Metazoa; phylum Chordata; class Aves; order Piciformes; family Megalaimidae; genus Psilopogon; species Psilopogon haemacephalus. Next base: position 16,054 of record VWZI01018415.1, on the reverse strand, counting down.
GGAATAAGGAGGGAACCACAAGCTCAGTCAGCTAGGGGTTCCCTGATAAGATCAGGCTTCTCCTATAGGGCTTCTGCCCAGACAGAGGCAGCAGTAAGGAAGTCAGTCTCAAACCCAGAGCACTCTTTTTGTCCCAGAGACTTTCTAAAAAAGAATATAAAAAGCCTAGAGGGAAGTAATTTGAGAGTAGTGAGAGAAAGGCTCCCGTCAAAAGCTGTCTGACAAATAATTTTTCTGCTGCAGAAATATTCCAGTGGAGTGACAGAGATAAATTAAGCACAGAAATGGTGGCCAAAGGAAAATAAAAATGGAGTAACCAAAGGTAAAAGAATTGCAGTAACATTTTTTTAAGTAAAGACAGATATGCTTAGCTCTCACTGGTGAAATATATTGCCAAAATGAATTTTCCTATTAATTTTTCTGTAAATTATAGTCATAGTGGTGCAAGACGCCAACAGTTGGGTTAGGAGAGGAATGTTATTTATTCACACATGGCTAATGCTCACTATGCAAAAGAAGAATGAGAATCCCTGTGCCACAGGAAATCTTTAACTGCGTAACTGGAGTCTGGACTTAAAAACTGGCACAGCAGCATCTGCACTGTCAAAACTGGATTTGATGATTTCTTCTTATGAAGCGTCACTCCCACTTCAATTCTTAAGCATCCTTTGTCACAACACTCACAGATAAGTGGTTAGTATTGTGATATTCACATACCTGCTCTTCTGTGCAATAAGTGTGCACAACTAGTAGAGTGGACCACTAAACAAACAAGTATTAGTAATAAAATCAGAAACTATCAAGGACTGAAATAAAATCCAATTATGACTACTAAAATGTCTGCAAAGGGACAACTTTTTGGTGCAACCCTTAAGTATTTCATAGAATCATCCCTTTGGAATGGAAGGGACCTTAAAGATCATCTAGTTCAAACACCCCTGCCATGGACAGGAACACCTTTTACTAGACCAGGCTGATCAAGGCCTCATCCAACCTGGCCTTTAATATCTCCAAAGAGAGAGCATCAACGATCTCCCTGGGTAACCTGTTCCAGTGTCTCACTACCCTCACTGCAAACAATTTCTTTTGAATATCCAGTTTAAGCCTACTATCCATAGGAAAAAAAAAAAATAATTCTTTCCTATACTTCACGTGATGCAATTCCTGGCAGAACGAGCTGGAGGGTGTAGCAGGAAAAAAAAAAGAAAAAGGAATGCATGATATCAGAAGTGGCATTAATGCACAATGCTAACACAATCTTGATCATACCTATGATTATACAGTTAAATGAAAAATGGATTTAACATGCCTTTACACAGTGATCCACTGGGACTCCTGTGTAGTTTTCTGAAGCAAGCTGATGGGTCTGATTAAATCAAATCCAAAGTTGAAGAACTTAAATGACAATAAGGGAAGAACAGCCTTAAAATTCAGTGGCAGAACAACAGAGCTGCAGAAGGAAACTGCTGAGCTGCAAAGTGATTGACGTAGGCTGGTGGAAGTCACTTCTGGGTCAGTTGCCTCCTGCTTTAAGAGTTCTGAAGCATGTTTGCTGTCTGTAACTGTTTACATACACAACATCTAAGTGGCTCTGCTGTCAATTATGCAACGCTGGCTTAACTGCCTAGAAGTACCGGCTCTGAAAACTCCATGCAGGAAAGCAGCAAGAGCATGCTAAAGGCCACCTTTTAGCGTAGCTGCTGTTAACAGGAAGAAAAGGGAGTGACATGGTGAGCATGAATTCACATAGCACTTTAACCCTGGAACAGGGTTTTCAGACACCATCTGAACTTCATGCCAGATAAACTCAACTCCTGTACAACATGGAACACAACGCGCTAGTAGCGAAGCTGCCAAATTACAGCTACTCCTCACAGGTGACAAAACTGGAAGGCTTGTGAAGCTGGGGAACTAAGTGCTAAGCTCTATGTATGTATATGTAGCTACACAGAGAGGTACTTATTTACACACACAGAGTAATTTCAGCACTGAGAGGAGCTACTTTCAGTTCTTCCTTCTATTTTTCTTTTCCCTATACAAGAACTGCTGTTTTGTTTGTGTATTCTACAATTATATTTTGATTCATTTGGACGTGCATTAAAGAGCCATAGAATCATGGTGTGGTTTGGTTGGAAGGAGCCTTAAAGATCATCTAGTTCAAATTCCCTTGAAGTGAGGACATGTTCCACTAGATGAGATTACTCAGAATCCCATCCAAACTGTTCATCCTTGAACACTTTCAGGGATAGGGCAAAGCTGCTTCATAACATGCAAACTTTAATCACAAAGATGACAGCATAGCAGATGTTATGTTTTGAGATTTGATTTGGGGGGGATTTCTTGTGCTTTTTCTCAAACATATTGATTAGTTGTTACAAAGCAATGCATGAATCATAGTAACACTCTGTGATGCTGATCACAGAATGTCAGGGGTTGGTTATCATTGAATCCAACCTCCCTGTTAAAGCAAGATCAACTACAGCATGTCACACAGGAACGCACTCAGATGGGCCTTGAAAGTTGCCAAAGGAGGAGACTCCGCCACCTCTCTGAGCAGTCTGCTCCAGAGCTCTGTCACCCTCACATTCAAGTTTTTCCTCATGCTGGGATGGAATTTCCAGTGTCTCAGTTTCTATGCATTGTGCCTTGTCCTGTCACAGGACACCAATGAAAAGAGACTGGCATCTTCTTCTTGACATCCACCCTATTCTCAGTCTTCCCTTCTCCAGACTGAATAACCCCTGATCTCCCAGCTCTTCCTCACAAGGCAAGTGTTCCAGTACTTTAACCATCCTTATAGCCCTAAGCCCTGACCATCTGTTATGAAGCAATGTAAGATCAATAGTAACTTTAAAATACTCTATCTGGTATTTTGATTAGCTCTGCAAGCAGAGTTGACAAAAGCAAGTAAGACAACATGTTTTTTCATCAGATGAGCAAGGGAATAATTTTCATTCTCCTTTGTGTTTAGGCTCAGCAAGACGAAGAAGAGACAGTGCCCATGTGCAGAGAGCTGGTTCTTTCCTTGGGTACTGAGCTGATATCCATATTTAATATGAAATCTAGACACCTACACCAGGGTGCAGCAAGGTGTAGATGAAACTGTAAGGAATTTTGCTGTGACAGCAAATGTTAGCCTTTAAGAAACAGACCAAGAACAAGTGCAGAATCTTGATTTTGCTCTGAAGCCTGTTGCCAGCACCTGCCCCTATGTAAGCCACCCCTATGATGCCAGCCATTTGGAAGCACTACAGAGTGCAAGACCAAGACCTTTTATTAAAGCACATAGCATCACTTACACGGGTGCAGCTCAGGCTCTGGCAAATCAATATATCAGCACTTAGTTACTGTCAGTTGATCTCTGAAAGGAGGATGAAATAGAGTGGTGTTTAACCACCATCCTACGAATCTAACGATAGAAGAAGAGCTAAACTGAAAAGGTTCTTGTAAACACTAAACACAAGTCTTGTATGTAATTCTGAAAAAAAAAAATTCTGTCCTACTTAACTTTGCCTAAGCACAGAACAGATTCCACTCTTTCATGAGGCACATGAAGCCTCAAAACTCATTACTTCAAGATGCTTAATTTTTAATACATTTTTATACAGTGCCTTTCAGAGACCATCCACACAACTATTTTAAAATGAAGTCTGTTAAAACCAGTGGTGACATGTAAGCCACAATTCTGTGTGTTGCTCTCAAAGACAGAGTGCTGTTTCCTTCCTTTTTTACTTTCTTCTCCTTTGCCAATAGACAAAACCCCAAACTCACAGTTAGGAGCAGTTCAGCTAACTCCCAAGCTTGGGCAGCCTGCTCAGGTGAGAATTACTTTCCTTTCAGTTGTCTCTAGGCTTACACATTTGCACTGCAATGGGATCAAGGAAGATAATAAACTAAGATGTCATTCTATTTAAGCTGGAGTAGTGATCCCTTGCCAGTTGTATCTTTCTTGTTCATGAAACATCTCATCCACCGCTGACAAGACAGTGCACCCACAAAGCTGTTATTAACTCTTTCCAGTGCGGTTCTCCTACTGACACTGCACTGATGTGTCCAGCTATTTAAGGTAAGGAACTGCAAGAAGGCAAGACCCACAGTAGACTAGTCTCTGATAACAGAAGCAGTGTATTTTCAGAAATCTCCTGTGGGGATCACATTCTGGCTATCCAAGTTTCTGTGCCCTTACTGAGATGACTTGCCCAGCTCTATAAACAGAGATAGATTGTGCCTAACGAACCCATGCTGTTTTCAGAGAGTTCCTTTCCTTTATTTCCATAGCTAAACAAAAGATAATGATGCAAGATAAAAACTTAGTCACAAGGACAATAGGAAAAAATAATAAATTTCATGCCTCCCTCTCTAGGTTGTTATTTATCTTTCTTTTCCCTCCATTTTAAAGAACAAAGAGCTTCAAAAACCCTATAAGCAACGGAATACAACCCAAGCAAAACCAAAATTAACGCTGTTGATTCAGTATGAAAAATCATCTTTCATAATTTTATCTCCAAGCCAAAGGACTTTAAAAGTCATTTGTAACTACTCAGAGAACCACAGACATGCTTTCTCCACCACGTGGGTGCTGATAAGAAGAACAAAATCCATCTTCTTTGTTACTTTAGTCATATAGAACTCATACACAGAGTTTTATCAAGTTTGTTTAGTAAGACATGTAGTAGTCTATAAAATTCAGAGTTAGATTTCCTACTGATAGCACCCTCTAAAGTGGTTTATTTTTCAGCTGTGTAGTTTAGGGGCTTAGCTGTGTGACTTTGCTAGGGGGCTGGTTGTTTGTTGTGTGGTTTAGATGTTTTGAGGTTGGCTTTTGGGGTGTTGGTTTATGGGGTTTGGTTTTATTTTTTTTCTTAGCAGGTTATTTGTCCAGTTTTGGTCAATTTGAGTTATTTTCCTGTACTTCCAATGCTTTGTTTTCCCACCTTTCTAAAACTACTCTGCATAGGAAGGAATTTCAGCTACACAAAATCATTACAGTGTTAGACTTGTCGCGAAAGCAAGTCACAAGCCATACACCAGGTATCTTGATTGGCTGTAACAAGTCCTACCACCAGCACACCTTCTCAGTACTCACCCTGACAAAAAAAGAGATGTTTGTTCTGCAAGAGTTGGTTCAATAAATTAAAAAAAATCAGGCTTTTAATTATAAAGTTGACAGTAACAGATATGGACATTTAGTATCCTAGAAGGTTAAGCAATAGAGTAATATATCTCAGACTAAAAGTTAAGTAGTATGACTACACTGTATTGTCTTTACATCTCCAAACTAGTTTCCAAGAACCAAATATAAGTTTGTGAACTCACAGCTATAACATACTCCAGTCTAATACTTCCCTATAGGCAAAACTACTGCTGATAATATTTTGGCTAACTATACATGATGTAGATCATTACAATAAAAGACATTAAAGAACAAATTTGAGCTATTACCTGCTCAAGCCCCCTCAGAACACCATAACTGATCACAAGGGTCAATTTAATTATCTTAAGAAATATCACAATGTCATGAAGAAAACTTTAAAAGTAACCAGTCTGCCTTTGGTATTTCAAGAAATACCATCTCTTTGGTCCAGGAGACGAAATGTTCAGGAAGACCACATCACACACAGGAAATGTGGAGTACTCAGGAAGTAAATTCACAAGAGAACTATTTATCAAGATTTCCAGAAGGCAACAAGTATTTTTTCATGTCTGAAAGTCTTCATAACGTCACTTCATTTTAGTAAATACCCATGGGATTAGTCACAATTACAAATCACTGTTGAAACTTCTGCTCTTTATGCTAAAAAGCACTGATCAAATAGAAAGCCTGTTAGATTATAAATATTTTACTATAACCTAATCAAATGAGTTGCTCTTAATAGAATTTGTATTGCTGTCTGTAATAAAAATGACAAGCATGTGTCATTTTGCAGTTCTGCCAAGAAATAGCACAGTTCACCCTGCAATCTTCCAGAATAAATTAGAGTCAAACATCACATATGGGTAAGGAAGTGGAGATCCCAAAGGCACAAATAACAAAACTGAGATTTATCCTTACTCTTCACTTATAGTTCCACACCCTAGAAGGCTGAGACTCTTCAAAAAGAGAGACTGAAAGCAGAGGAACACTTCCCCACAATCCCCAACACACAACTATCACTCCAAAATGAAGCAATTTCACACAAGGGAGCTGACATTTTCAATTCTGAGTGGTCACAAGGATGACTGCCATCCTGGATGAGGAGAGACAGTGTGACTTGTGGCTTCTGAAGGCACAGAAAATGCAAAGGCACACCCCATAAAACAGGCAAAACCCAAATCAACTCTTTACACCTCCACAAGGACTCTGGCAGAAAACATTTAAGGCAAGGGAAGTCTGGAAGTTTCTACTCAAGAGACAGCTAAAGAAAGGACCACCAAGTGTCAACAAGCATCAACATCCTGTCAGGGATTATTTGTTTTTCACCTTGGACTCAACTAAGAACACCTGTCAATCTGTGAGCAACCTTCATCTGTCATTAGAGGCATTCACATCTCTACAGCAGAAAGTTATATCTGCATGCTTTGCTTTGCCATCACTTTGGAGCTCCTGCTGCCTATCCTTCAAAAATGTAAATGTCAAAGGGAGAAGTTGACAACCATAATTCACTATTGGTCTTAAAATGCAGCATTGAACCAGGACTATGAAGCGCACACAAGAGTTTTCTTTATCCCAAGAAGCCCTTGCAATCTTCTGGAGAGACTGCAAATACTGCCTACCAACTTTGAAAAGGAAATTCTTAGCTGTCATTTTCTACTATTTTTGCAGAACGACACCACATAAAACAGATGGGATATGTGATTTTATCTTCACTTTAGCATCAGAAGACTAAAAAAGACCCACAAGACTAACATTGTCTGCTGATCAAATAAGGGGAATTATAAAAACTCAGTCCTTCCTTTTGAAAAACAACTAAAATATCCAACCAAAGAACAACAAAAAAAAGGCAAGAAAACAAATCTCATACCAACCATCCAAAAGAAACAAAAGGCTAACCACACCATAAGTATACAACAAACTACGAAACAAACAAAGAAAAAACAACCAGCAAAATCCAAAGAACAAACACCACACAAATAAACCCAAGGCATTAAGTTTTTTTCCAAAAAACAACACTTTGTACTCCATCCTACCTGCTGTAAGATGACGTGAAACTATTCATATTGAAAAGTACAAGGAAAAAATATGTTTACTATTTAGGAAAGCTAATTCTCTTGATGTAGAAATAGGTGTTCTGCCAGATGTGGAATCTGGAAGAACCCACATCCAGAAGCAAACTAAGGAACTTGGGAGTGTAGAGAGATTTTCTAGGTTTGTACTTAATTATCTGCTGACATATAGTTGAGATGGTTGCTTTAGGAAGACTAACCTCAATTAAGAGCATAGACAGATCTGTGCTGCTCCTTGCCAACAGAAGCTAGAAGGGGAGAAGAAACATACCCAACCACAAAACTATATGTTCTAAAAATACAACCAGAATAAGTTGAAGAATTCAAAGTTCAATAACAGAGGTCACCGTTACCTATAGAAAAAGAGAAGTCCAAAATCAAACTCAAATTGAGGTTGGGAGGATGAATAGAAACACCACAAGACCATGGAGATGAGACTGTGATCTGCTTTGGTAGATACATACATTTATTGAGGTCAGCATAACAAGAACAGCTCTGTAGTTAAATCTGTGCCTTTATTTCTAGTGAGTTAGTTTTTCCTTAGGCACAAAAAACTTGCCTGGGAGAAACGTGGTTAATTAAGCTGCCTCTGAAAACTCGGGCGTTTAGTTTTGTTGGTTTTCTTATCAGCTCGAGAAGGTAGCTGTGAATTTGTGAAGCATCTGCCCTTGCCCAGGCAAGAGTTCCTGATACTGGAGACACCATTACCTAAATGGTATTAATCACCAAAAAAACCCAACAAAACAAAACAAAGAGAAGAAAATACCGGGTACTATAAAAAGCTAGAGATGGCAATGCTCCTTTAATACACACTACTCATTTGTTTGTCCTGATTATAAGCAGCTTTCATTTCTCTTCAACTACTCTAATTTATCCCATGAGTAAACAGAAGAANCATATATTAAAGGAAAAGAAAAAAGAGAGAAAAGGGAATGGCATTTTAAAGGAGATTATAGACACAACATGGTCATTTTCATATGGATGTCCATAGCAATTATGTGGAAGAAAATGAAACTTAAATGAACTAGTAGAATGTAAAGTGCTTCATCCCCCACTCCCCAGTTTCCTTTCTATAACACCACTTCAAAGCAGTGTTGTGCTTTGTTATCAGTCTTGTCTTAGATGGTAAGAAAGCCTGTCATCTAGCACACACAGCACATATTATCCAAGAAACACATGACAGAAGCCACACTAACAGATATGAAACAAAATATTTTCATTATTTACCTGTCTTTCATACTGCCATTTCATTGTTTTGCATCCTAAATTTCTAGAGGTGAAGAGAACATGCAGTGAGAACAAAGCTTAGAGATAATTCACCAAGCACCATGCAGTTAGTGGAGGGTGATGTCTTAGCCCTGGAGGGACACAAGCCACTGGAACTCTTAAAAGGTCATAATGACCTTGCACACGGTGCTGGGGATGTTGAAAGCGGGAACTGGGCAATGATTGCGGCATTAGGGTCATTTGTCTTGGGCTCCAGTTAAGGTGTGGGTCCATGTGCGGCTGGCGTGGCCATATTGTTTGACCAATCCCATTGTTGAGAGTGTCGCATGGACACTTAAGTTAGACAATGGTTAAAGGGCAAGTGTTTATGTTAACTTATATAAGTGGCGTGTTCTTCATAATAAAGTGACAATTAACTTGCATCAAGTTGCGTCCCATCTCTCAATTGTAGCAGTTAGCAGAGTCCAATACTACTCACCACAATGAAATGCTGGAATAATAATTTGTATTGAAGACGGAAGTGAAGACATAAACCTTCTGCTATGAAAACAGCTGTCATATAGAAGGTACAGAAGGGGACCAGTTATTTTATATCTTACTGACATTTGTCAGTCTTTCAAGATGTGAAAGCTTTTATTGACTTTTTTTTTTTTTATATAATTCACATAACAGAGGAGCATAAAACATCTCTCCAAGTATCACTACAAGCAAAAACATCTCCCATCAGCTAAGGAATGAAGTAATTTGATTACTCAATTGACGACCCCCTAATGGTATTATTCCCACATTTTCTGTCAGTTTTTCCAAAAAGTAGGTTGTTACAGGTTTTTACTTTTACTATCACTGCCAAGTTCAGAACGTGAAGACAAAAACTCCCACAAGATAAATACATTTTCATTTGTTAATTCTACAAGTAACTAACTGCAAATCTTGGAATCTAGATAAAAGTCTCAATCTTCATGTCCTTTCTTGTGAACTCCCATGAGGTGGTACCTGACAACATAAGATTGTCTACATGAAGATCAACAGAAAAGCTGTTGTCAAGAAGAAGCAGAACTATGGAGATTGCCTAAATGACACTGAATTCAAGAGGAAAATGTTTAATTGGCACTTCAGAGAAGTTTCAGAGCTAAGATGCATTTTTTTTCGAACAGTTTCAAATAACCATAAGTAAGAAGAATAGGCTCCACTAATACTTGTTTTTCCAGACAGAAAATGCTTTAAACCTTTTAGATTCCATCTGGGTCAAATATAAGGTACTTTTAAAATGCTATTTCAAGAAATATTCAATATTTCAAGCTAAATCACTAGGCATGCCACAATTATTTTGCAAGACAGGAGCATTTTCTAGATTATAGTATACATTTTGAGGGCTGTGACAATTCTATCAAAACCAAGAAGTACTTCAATCCAAAGGACAAAGCGAAACATAGCAACAGACCAAGTAAGAAAGACAAACTCAGATTCACATAAGTTTATAAACACAGAACTTCCCATCATCATTACAAAGGTGTTCAGTTCTCTACTAAATTTCCTTCAGATTTCAGTGACAATGTAGGGCACTGAGTTAATCTTTGATTACATCCTAACAGTAATTCCCTGCCAACCTCCTGGTCAGGCTTTTGTTATTCAGGAGATGCCACACTATTCCCAGCACACACAACATATGTGATCTTTTCAGCAGCTTCACAGCAATGACAGGTGATTAGTGAATTCTAATTACCTTAAAACTACTTGTTTTCCCTCAGAGCACCAAAATAAATTTATCAGAAGCTCCACATGGCCACTAAGCTGAAAGGACATGGAGAATCACAAGTGCTAAATTCAGACCTTAGCCTCATTAACCACCACCACTCCCAACCCAGGGACAAATTTTAAATATTGATTTATGCTAAGTAATTTAGCATGGCAAGTGGTATGGGCCCTAAGATACTTTTCTAAGTTCCAATGAGGGATATTTTATGTTCTTCCTACTACCAAAAGTCCTGATGCAGCCTCCTACATCAGGAGATCTTGAAGTGTTTTATAACTGAGTTTCTCTATCACTTGCCCAGCTCCAGCAGAGCACAGAGTGCTTGGTATCCACCAGTTTCTCAGCTAGGTTGCTCAGCTCCAATTCACACTGCTAAAAAAATAAAGGTAAAAAAGCTTCACTCAGTGTTGAAGTTCAGTGAAGTTCAGCAATCTGACTTCAGCTGTTTAAGGCATTCTTCATAACCCTTTTTCTGAGGGCCATTTGCTTTTTGCAGATGTGGAGAATTATCTTGATAGGATGTGCTAAAGCACTTCCCAGTCAAGCTCTCAGGGTAGGAATAATCAGTTAAGATCTGACTTGCCATCTGTTCCCAAAACCCAGAAGGAGAGCATCATCTGTAAACATAGTTATCAAGCAAAATAGTTCTGCAAGAAGGTCTTGGGGTCATGCAACCAAGGAAGATCAGAGGCACTGGCCTGAACCCAGACATCAGGCTGGGTGGAAATAACTCAGAGTTGTATTAGTTTGACTTAGTCTCAGTCTGCTAGCACAAGATACAGCTCACTAAGAACATCATCAAGCCCTCTTTCTGAACTCAGTCTGATGCTGTCAGCACCCTCCAATGTTAATAGTTCACCTCCTCATTCCCTTTTCTGTTTTACTGAAGTTTGCGTATTGCTCATGTTCATGTAAATTGCTGTATGCATGTATCCAAACACCTAAGAAGGTTTCAAACTAACACAAAGGGACTGCAGATGCATCAATTATATTAAAAACAACAAGCCTCCAACCCATTCAGTATCAGAACTCAGTATTTGTGGGATGAACTCTGATACTTACTTTCACACTGCTGATTTCTTCACCCACTTATTCCAACTGGAATGAATGCACTGCCCAGTTCTCGGGTGGTCACAAATACAAGCTTCAGTTGGTACTTCGATGGACTTAACTGTGTTGACTGGTGGTATAACCATAAAACAAATAATTCCCCCAAAGAAAAAACAAAAGCACAAAAATACCACAAAACCAAACATAACACAAACCCCAACTAAACAAAAAGCCAACAACCAACTATTCTTCTTGACAAAATATTGCTGAATATACAAAAGATACAGAAGCACAAATTCAGGCTGGGTGGTGAGTGGCTCAAGAGCAGTCTCAAGAAGAATGATGTCAGTTGATAAGAAACTCCCCAGATGTCAGCAATAGTTGCTGGCAGTCCAGAATGCAGCTGTGTGCTGCATCCAAAGCAGTGAGGATAGCAGGAAAGGGATTCTGCCCCTCCACTCTGGTGAGACGCCCCACCTGCAGCACTGCATCTTGCTCTGGTGTTCCCAGCACAAGAACGACATGGAACAGTTGGAGTGGATCCAGAGAACCACATAAAACACCTCAGTTCATTTACTCCAACCTCCCCTGCCACGGACAGGGACACCTCTCAAATAGATTCAGCTGCTCAAGGGCTCATCCAGCCTGGGAGGAGGTGTCCACAACCTCCCTGAGTAACACATTCCAGAGTTGTCTTCTTAAGATCCAGTGTAAACCTACTCTCCCTCAGCTTAAAATCATTCCCCCTTGTCCTATTGTTAGAGACCCTTACAAAAAGTCCCTCTGCAGCTTTCCTGTAGGCTTCCTTGAGGTATTGGAAGGCAGCTTTAAGGTCCCTCCAGAGTCTTCCCTTCTCCAGGCTGAACAACCCCAGCTTCCTCAATCTGTCCTCATAGTAGAGGTGCTTCAGTCCTTGGAACATGTTTGTGGTCCTCCTCTGGACTCTGTCCAACAGCTGTGTCCTTCTTATGATGAGGAAATCAGAACCAGATGCTGCCAAAACAATGCATTGTCTAAAAGCCACTGACAAGAGGAGGCCATGAAGATGATCAGAGGGCTGGAGCATTCTCCCTATAGGCACAGACTAGAAGAGTAGAGGCTGTTCAGCCTGGAGAAAAGAGGGAGACCTTAGAGCATCCTTCCAGTATCTTAAGGGGGCTACAAGAAAGCTGACGAGAATTTTTTTACAGTGAAGGTGGTGAGATACTGGAACAAGTTGCCCAGGGAGGTCATGGATGTCCCCTCCCTGGAGTTGTTCAAGGTCAAGTTGGATGAGGCCTTAAAGCAGTCTGATCTAATAAGACGTGTACCTGCCTATGGTGAGGGCATTGGAATTAGATGATCTTTAAGGTCCCTTCCAACCCAACCCATTCTGTGAATCAATAAGTACTCCTGCTATATAAATCTTTAAGCTGCTTGTGCCTGTCACCAAGTTCTAACTATTCATAGTACCTTCAGACTGCAAGCTTGAAAAATTATAGACAGAATGCAGAAGGAAAAATGGAATAAAAGCCTACTCATGAAAAAAGAAGATAAAGGACCTGCAAGCCAAACTCTCAGCTCACTGGAAGTTCAATTCAAGAAATGAGGGGATCACACAGGATGTACCTTGATTAATTCTGCCAGAGATCTTAGCATCAGACTTGTCTTGTGGTGGTCTACAATATCTTTTCCTGTCAGCATACTGGCAAGAAAAATACTATGAACAGATCACCTTAAATTTCTCTACTTGACTGACTAACGGTGGCTATGAAACAGCTCGAAAATAGGTGTCCTGCCAACTTAGTTCACAGTCATTAGAGAGCTTCAGTTGCTGGATAAACATTAACACAATGCTCCACAGGCACATGGGGCTCTGAACAAGGGTTACAATCTGTTACAGCCTCTGACTGCATGCACCAGTAAAGTGAGTGCAGTTGACTGGGAAGAGTGATCTTTAAAATAAAGCCAAATGAGATGGGCCATTGGAAATCCTTACCTGAGTTTTCTTAAATCTTCAGTATTAGTGCAACAAGTAAGAAATCTGACACTAGAAGTAGTGAAAGAATTAAGTCTTTTCGGAAAGAGTTCAGAGGTTCCTCCTGGTTCTGATAACCATGACAGGACTTCTAGGAGAACATACTGATAGCCTCGTGTGGTTGGACACAGAACTCCACAACTTCTATTACTCTAAATCCAAATGCAAGTTATTTATCACTTTGTTGATTTGTGTCTTGAAAACGAAGTGGAAAAATAATCCAAAGAGTCATGGATTATTTTTTTGGCAATTTTTACACAGAGGCGTGTCACTAGTAAGGCTACAGAAGCAAGGCTACAGCTGCAGCCTCAGTGGCAATGTATATGCTATAAGGACTTCAGGTTCTTCCATACTATCATCAAATCTTTCATAAGTATCTTTAATGTTATGAAGATGCCAAATTAGGGTGGTGTGTAATTGCAATCAGAACTCCTTACTGGGTATTTCAAATAGCAAGCACGTCAAATGAGAGTATATAAGATAGATCCATGCTGCTGTTAAATTGTTTCTATGTTTGGACTCACCAAGGCAAAAATCAACCTCAGGGTTTTTTTGGGTTTTTTTTGTTCAAAATTATTATATCAAATTACTTCAGCTTCAATAAAACCTTTCAACTGCATGCTACAGAAATGTATTTTACTAAACCGAAACATTTTCCACAACTGATGCATCTTTAACATTCTAAGAGACCACACTGGTAGATTCTGAAGAGCTGAGAAACACAATTCTCAGTACTGGGCCACATATTTTGTGTTTGTGAGCCCCACCATATGCCTAGAAACCATACTTTGAGCATGAAGGCTTATTTGGAAGCCTAAATTTAGATGTTCCTAAATTTACCTTCAGTAATGAAAGCTAATTCAGTCTTTATTTTGGTGAAAGTTCTCTCTAAATTTAGATTCAGAATCTCATTGGAAATAGTTGTTCTTTGTGAAGAAGTCCCAATGACTGCCAGTTCTTATTTGTGCATTAATAGAGAAAAAGTCTACTGCGGAAAGGAAACAAAATAAACGGACACCACAGATCCAATATCGATGATAGAAAAGTGCCGATTTTATTATAACATGCGCGCGCTTATATAGAAAGTGAAATTATGCATTCATGTTATGCACAGGCTACTTCTCGCATTGGCTAAAGCACTGAAGGTTAAATTTACATGTGTACACCTACTTGCGGTTTCTGCTTTTTGGCTAGCTTCCTCTTTCCATCTGGACCGACATCCTCCTTAATCGTTTATCAGTTGGCTCGGGCGACTTTCCAGGGGGACTTTCCAGCTTGGCTCGAGGACACCCTGACCTCATTGAATCATTGCCATGCTAGGGGCCCACTTTAAACAGAATGTGCTATTGTTAAGGTTTACTTACATCAAGTCCTGCTACACTAGCAGCCTCCAAATAAGCATCATTCTGCTGGCCCACAAGCTGTATATAGTTGGGGTGACCCCTGCGCTCAAGCCATTCTCCAACA
>VWZI01018414.1:407261-421211 GCA_013396835.1 Psilopogon haemacephalus | reverse complement strand
TTCTAATTTATATATTATTACTTTGTACAGATAGCAAAAAGGGGGTATGAAAATTGAACCTTTGTTGTGATTATTAATAAGCAGTTATGAGTATTATTTTTATTGTTATTATTAATAAAAATTTCAGGGAAAATTCCCTGAGATTCTTTGGGTGTTTGGTCATTAAGAGGTTATTGCACAAAGACTATTTATAAACATAGAATCAAACAGTTTAAACGGCTTAAACAGTCAGAACTTGGAAAACAGGGAACCTGACAAGAGGGGAAATCTTAACTTCACCTAATACTCACAGACGTGATAGGTACAGTGTTCCCAAAAAGAGGAGGAGAAAAAGATTTTGCCTTGCCGCTGCTGTAGGCTGCAATGCATGCTGCAAACACATGGCCACTGTGAAAGAGATGCAAATAGACATCTGGTCCTGATGGAAGGCAGCAGGAAAAGAGAGCAACGGCTCCAAATCACCATTCTTTAATAGACTATTTTGAAGGGTGAAACTGGTCAATAGGCACCATTGTCTGATGTTTTGGCCAATGAATTCAAAGTCCTGTGCCCAGGGGTCCACCCTAATGCTTTGAAGGACAGCACAAAACACCTGACTTGTTTACGTGCCACGAGGCTTTCTTTGTTCAAACTGCCATCGCCTGCTCACCTGCAACCTCCCAGACCTTGCAACGGGAGGAGGAAAGTGCAGAAGTTTGAACTAATTTGGGCAGGTTTTATGCCCTACCAGGACAACCTTGAAGTAAAATACAAGATAGACTCTTATCCTCAGGGAAAGTTTTGGATCCTGTGAATATTATAATGCCTGAGAATATTTTACTAAAAAACCCGGAAACTATCATTTCTAGGGCAAAAAATTCTAGTCCTTCCATTTTATAAAATTTTATATTGAAGGGAGGGCACAAGAAGAGATGGATGTGAATTCCACTAATTCTTGAAATAACCACTACATCTAAATTGAAGTGTTTCAAAGAAGCATAAGAGACTATTCCTGATTGCCAAAGGTGAGGCATTCTCAATTACCTCAAGTACTATTGACCTATACAGGAAGGATTAGAAGCCTCGGTTTTGATGATCACTTCAGAAAGAGGTTTTTAATAGATTGGGAATGATCCTGAGCTTGAAATGTACGAATACTGAAGACAAATTACTTCCATCTGATAGAGAAGTAATAGTGGTTTAGGTTTTTTTGGGGGCTTTTTTTTTGGGTTTTGATGGTTATATAGATCATATTTGACTTATATCTGTAAAGATAATGATTACTAGGTAGCAGAATTAGTTTTGTTGAATTACAGGCATTTTATTGGTGTTGCATCTTGGATTTGAAATGATTCAGGCTATAAAGTAAAATGCAACCTACATCTATTCTGAACAAAAAATATTGAAACATGGGAGCTAGTGATAGTACAGAGGAAGAGATTTAGCTATTCTTTTTACTTCAGTAAAGATTTGACAACTGGATGCTTAATTTTCTCATGAATTGAGTATTTCTTAGAAATAGCTGCAGAGGAGAATGAACAAATAAAAGATGCATATTAAAGTTACTTAATAACAAACTAATATGTCAGCAGTTCTTAATGCTGAAAAAATTTATAGCTACATATTTTAGCACTAATAATACAATTAATGTTCTCCCGGCTATGGAGAAGTTAGAGCAAAAAGCATTCCACTATTAATTTGTTGCAGTTCTTTGCCAGCAGGAATCTACTTAATTATATCTTAATTTGTGGTTTTAGTGAGTGGCATTAAATTGACTTTTTTCCCCCCTATTTTTCCTTAAATACATCAATATACTTACTAGATAGCTAATAATTTTAAATATATATAGGTATACAATGCAAATCTTAATGAAAACAGCTTTATATTATATTATATGCAATTATGCATCTGCTATGGCCTTAAAAGACTTAAGTTGCTACCAATTTTTAGGAGGAAGGAATAGCAATAAGGCTATCAAGTTCTTATCAGATGCACTTACCTCTCACATTAATGTCACTGAAATCAGTCCATGATAAGAAACTTCTCAGTATAAGAAAAATAGGCAGTACATACAAGGCTACCCTAGACAAGTCTGTTAGTTTCATCTATTAACATATCCAGAAAATGGTAGCGAGACACCAGAACTTAGTTGCAGGGGAAATGAAATTATTCTTTTGATTGATGTTTGCTGGTTCTTGTTGCTCTCTGATGAAAGAAAATACAGTTTTTTAACTCTACAAAGTCTGCAATATTCATCCACAGTGTAAATGGCTCCCAAATGATTATTTAAGCCAAACAAGATTGTTGCCAAAGAGTGGCAAATGAAAAAAAAAAACCTTAGGATTTGCATAATAATTGGTTTTAGCAAAGTGATATTCCACACAGTACTATGTATGCAAAGAGTAATGAATATGGTAGACACAGTCGGTGAGATCAGTATCAGTGCTATAATGAAAGCTAAGCTTTTTTAAAGTCTTTGGAGGTTTTCAAACATCCATACAAGCTAATGAGCTAATTTAGATAAGCCTTAAACATGAATTTAATCACATTACTGGTAATTATTAACAGATATAATATGAAGGCCTTTTAGATTCATTCAAAAGTTATGATTAACCATTAACAAAGTAAATTGTTTGACCTTATGCACTACATATAGATGACTCAACTGAAGACTTAGATTTAATAGGGTGCTTAGCTTAAAAAAAAATTTCCTTATGTATTAAAATTCTTTTTTTTCCTACATGTATTTCAAAAACTTACAGAAATGAACCTGAAAACCAAACCTACTACCTAAGAGTATACAGAACATGGTTATCTGATGTGTCCTCAATCCTGTGCCATCTCTTATGCTGGTCATGAGTTAGCAGGTAAGCATATACTTCTATTAACCTTCTCAGATGCAGTGGTTTGGGAACTTACTCCCCTGCTGCATTGGAATGGGGTTTGATTAATTAATGTGAGATTATTTTTCAAAATTAATATTGTTTATTAATCTGGATATTCAAACTTTTACACCCCTGACCACTAATTTTAATAATAAACTGGTTTTATTGTAATGGTCAGGGAATTAATTACATAAATGATATCTAAATCTAATATTAACTATCAATATATGTATGATAAAATTCAATTGAAATCAAGCCACTTTTGGTTAATTACCGCTTGGCCACTAGATGGACTCAGGGCCCCTCTGCATAGGGCAGAAGCTAGGTAAATGCAAAAGCTTAAGGTATTTACTCACAAATATTATTTCTTGACTTGCAAGGCTATCAATATTAAGACAGTACTCAAAATGCTTGCAGGGAATTCTGTCTGTTGCCTTTCTGGCCGGTCTGGCTGCTGGCTGCTGCTGAGATTTCAGAGTTCATTCCCAGCACCACAGCTGTTGGGGGAAGGGGCAGACAGTTTCTGACCTGGTCCTGGCTTTCAATGATCTGTGTGCCTTCAGGGCTTTCTCGTCTCAGGAAATGCAGGCAGACATCTTGTGATGTGTCTCAGCAGGTGTGTGTCACTCTGCCTGTTGCATGCAGCTATCGTATGAAAGCAATTAGAGTTGCTCCTGGTAAACTCAAAGCAGTTCCAGGCTGGGTTATAGCTTATATTGCTATATATAATAAGGCATTATCACTGCTGGTGGTAGAGAACAGGCATGGATATAGCAATAGAGCACAGAATAATGGTAAAGCACAGAAAAATGGTAAAGGCATGTTGTGCTACCTGCTTATCTTGTTTTATATCAATGCCTGAGACTGGTTGGGCCTTTGGACATAATAGCTTAACCAACCAGCATAGCAGTAAGCCAAGTTTACCATATTTGGGTGAAACCACAAGCCTGCTATGTCTATATTTGAGGAGGACACATAGGCCCAGCACAAGCTTGGCACAAGGCAAGTGCATGCACCTTGTTTACCACAGGATGCAAACAGGAGAAAAACAATTTGAGTAATCCAGAGTGCTCAGACTCCATGGCTCCAGGTCTTTTGTCTTTTTTCCAGCAGTTGCTTCTCCCCATACAAGAAGGAAGGAGAGCAGAAAAACATGTACTGGGCAAGCCAGCACATGTATACGCCTATTTTTGACCCCTCAGATCCAGCACAAGAGCCAGAACTGAAATTTACCAGACCATCTCAGATGGATTTGAAGTAAGATAAAGCTATATTTACAGCAAAGCTACATTTACAAGCATATATACACAATATACTTACAAGTGTTTACAATTATATACCATTTAGAAATAATACAGAAATCCAAACTTCCCTTCTGGACAAAGGAAAAAAGATAGCCAGAAAGGGCCCAACACCACTGCCTCTCTCCCAGACAGTAAACAACGAGCAAGGCTTACATGTTATCTGTTAGCCAAAGTTAGTGGAAGATACTAGAAAGAGAAGTGAAGGGATCCAACACTCAGAAGAAAAGAGAGGAATAGTTGTTTATACTTCGGAGTTATATCCCTTTTAGAAAACCAATGAATGATAAAGACTTTATAATTATTTTCCTTTTACAACCAATGATCTAATTTCTCTTGTTATAATATTCCTATGAGCCTTAAACTAGCACACCAGTGTGGTGGAAGGACAATATAGGCCTAATACATGTCCTGGCTTGCCCAGGCATGGTCCCATGATCCCCTTCCCTCTGCTGAAGGAGAGGGGAACAGAGCATGGGAAAGAAGGCAAAAGATTTGGAGTCACTCAGTTTGAGGGTCCAAGACTTGCCTAGACTTGTTCTGCTTTGCAGTGGTAAACAAGGTGCATATATTTGTTTATGCATGGCCTGTGTCTTCCCAAATAAGGGAAAGCAAGGTCCTGACTTCACCCAATATGGTCAGTTTTGGCAAAGTGCCATTCTGATTGGTGAATCTCTGTGGAAAATAGAGCCACTGGATTTGGGAAATCAATAAATGGAGCTAAGTTGCAAGCAATGTGCTTTTGTCTTAACACTCTCTGCTTCTGCTGTGCTCTGCCCTGCCACATTGTGCTTTGTCTTACGCTCTTTGTTATTATGCTCTTTGTCAAGCTCCAGACCAGCACTGCTTTGAGCTTTTCCACCTGGAAACTTTGCTGTGCCTCAAGTTTACCAGAAGGCATTAAGTGCCTTCATGCCATAGCAAGAATTAGCCATGAGCAAGACATCATGTCTGCCTGCACACTGTCTATTCTGGAAGGAATCAAGACCAGGCCAGAGACTGTGCTAAACCACAGCATCCTGCTAGAGCCCTGGGTAAAATTCCAAAGCCTCTAGTGGCTACTGACAGCAAATCCTCTGTGTGCTTTGGGTATTGCCTGAGACTATAATGAAGCCCTGGAAATTCAGAGATACTATTTTGTAAATAAATATTCTAAAAAGCCTCTTAATAATTAAAGTTCTGGTTCTGTAACTATAAATTCTATTGTGCCTTCTGCCTTAGCAGAAAAGAGTCTCTCAAGTCACCCTAGAGGGCAAGCAGCATTCTGACCACAAGATTCTCTTTCCAACCATTTAAATTGTTTATATTTTTGCTAGTTTCTTTAATAGTTTAAATTGCCTGTTTTCTCTGTGTAAATACCCAACTGTAGTGGGTTTGCAGTGACCTGCCCCCCCCACCTTTTAAAACCCTGGCTAAAACTCAGAAAAACACACTGGAATTTAATAAATGAAGCTTTATATTTACAGCAATGCAAATATACAAGCAAATATTTACAAGATATAACAGATATTTACAGAAATATACAGTAAAAAGGCAATACAGACACCACACCCCTCCTGGAGACCAAAATCCCCAAGAGAGGGAAACCAACCCCCCCTACCACCTTTCCCCCCTTCCCCCAGCTTTATCTCACCACTTGATGATGCTGCAGATAAGCTGAAGATCAGGGAGATTAAGGATAGGAGAAGAAATTAGTCATTTTAGTGATTTAACTCTGAATTAGTTCAAAGGCATAGAGACAAAGGAAAATGCTGCTGAAGCCAGCACTGACCCAGAGCAGATTGGCCCCGCAAGCACACTGGCTTATCTGGATGTTTTCAGAACATTTCTCAAAACATTTATTTTTCTTCTCTCTCAGTGAAACTCGGTGAAGTGACACTGTATATTTAACTCTCCCTCAGCCAATAGTCTAATTTCTCACTCAAATTCTCCAATTAGCTCAAACCAACACACCAACCATGTGATCAAACCTTGTAAATATTTTTTCTGGTGATAATTAATGTTAAACAAATTTTCACAGTTATAATTTTCACCTGGATATCAATATTAATATTAATTTTGCATAAGTCATAACAACAAAATACATGAAACTATTTACAGTTGTCCTCAAGTAAGACTTGGCAAACACCATGCAGACAGGCATATCTGGCCCAAAGGCTTGAGAAAGCAAAATTTCCTACCTTACTGCCTACTTCAGGCAAGGACCTATACTCTCTATGCATTTTGGTTGCAAAAAAATATTTTCTCAAGTATAAAAAATATATAAAAATCTTATATAGAAACATTTTGAAATACAGTTTCCAGTCCTATAAACATGTGATTAAATAAATATTTGTGCTTATTTTAAAGGAAAAGTAGCTGTCACACAAAATCTTGAAGCTGATTTATCTAAAGATTGAGCCCTGAAGTTACCATTCTGGAAAAAACACCCTTAATCTAATTTCAAATTACTGAAGTGAACTGGGTTTTTTGGTTGTTTTTTTTTTTGAAAGCTTGCAAATGATAATGACCATTTAATTTCTCTGAGTCATTGAGGGTGAGTGCCTTATTATTTAATGGAGAGTGAGCACTTTTTTTTTTGTTTTTTCTCCTATTTTTTAAATGGACCATTGCTCAAAAGCACATCTTCTGTGCTCATGTTACTCTGAACTTGCACTTTTTCAGTAATATTGAAAAATGAAGACATATGTGAAAACAGATAAAATGCCCTTTTTTTTTCCCCTCCACAGTAGATATGAAATTACTGTCTTTTAAGAGGTTTGTTGAAAGTATAGTTAATTTTTCAGGAAAAACTATTCACCCAATTCTCTGACCAGCCTTATCTATTCCTATTTCTAAGCTGAAGACTCTTTGGGCTTTGGCAGGCCACCTGTCACACTAAGCTAGAATGTATTTTTTGCACACAACAAAGTGAGTGAAGAGGAAGCAAGCCAAAGCTACAATTTTATTCTCAGAAATGGCTAATGATATGGGCCAAGTGTAGTATCTTTCCTCTAGTACACTTAAATCTCATGTATATTTTCTATGAAAACTCACTTCCAGCCCCCAAACCTCGCAATATTGTCAGGTAGAAGACAAAGTAATCAACAGGTTTTGGACACTTTTTTCTGCTGTGTAAAATTTTTCTGAGGCTTGCGACTCTTTCTCCTTTCTTCTCTGCTTTAAAACATGTTGCTCTCCTCTGTTTTCCTCTGGTGAACTCACTCTTTCTTCCTTTGTTACTTTTCCAGCTGGATAATCCTTGCTAAATAAAACATTCCTGACACATTATGGAGCCATGATGGCTCCTACAATTGCATTCTTCAGTTTATTTATGTTACACATCTTTCTCTTATGATGTGTGTTTAAGCAATTACAACACTGGAACACACTATCTATAGGTTAATTAAAATTTACCGTAATAAACATGACTATTATAACACTTGATATAATGCAGTACAATGACAAAGGAATGGTCATTAATAACAAACACTTTCTATTTAGTAGTTAATCAAAGCTGTTCATTAATTTATTTGAAGGACAAAGATTAAAGGAACATGCCATTCACATAATTTACTGTAAATTAAGAAAAAAAAAATCTTCCAAGGAAATAAAAATTTTTGTGAAGCTTTGTGGAGTGCATTAAGGGACTCAGGAGGGGAAAGCTACCCCTGTTTAACGAAAAGGTTCTTCATTTAATTCTCAGTCAGGGCACTCAAGCTCTGTGGTGTGTGGGTGAAATGACATTAGGCAAGTTTAAAAAAGTATTCTGTTTTGTGCACTCTGACTTCCTGGGAAGCATATATCTTGCTATGATTTTTGTGCTCTACAGTGAATGGAGATGTGCCATTATCCCTGTGTCTCATTGTGATGTCTTTTGGTTCTGTTATGTTTAGATAACATAATACATAAAACAAGGAATATCACCTCCTTGCGAGAATATAAAATTTATTTTAGAAAGAAAACTGTTTTTGTTGTTGCTTCAGGCATGAGTTCTCCATGAAACTGATTTTTCCATCCTACCTCTTGGAATTGCCTTATGCAACTATTACTGTCTGATTCTGCATATGCCTTCCACAGTCTGTTTTTATGATATTTTAATTGCACTTAGATACACTTCTGGGGTTTTTTTCACTATGCCAAATGTAGGTATGAACATTTCCTAGCTGTTAAATACTCAGTTTTAGTTAAGAAGCATATGATTTTGTCTTACATCTTATAGTTAGCAAACATATAATTTTGTCTTATGTCTTTCAGTCTTCATCAAGAACCTAAAGCATTTTGCTGTTTAGTAATAATACTGGGAAAGCACGAAATGAAATGAGAACATGTAATGATACCTCAAGAAAGAGCTTCTAGAAAAATTGCATATATTAAGAAGTTTGCAGGCTTTCCTGGTTTTAACAATTACCATCTTGCATAGTGTGGAAGGGCTGCTTGTCACAATTCGAATGCTGAGGATGCTGAGCCACTTTCCAGCAATGTGGTGGAAAATTTGCTCAATATACAGCAGATGACACTTCATTTCCACTGCTCGCTGTATGGCAGTCCATGTCTGGGTTGTTGAATAATGAAAACTAATGTATTTGAAGTGTGTCAAATGTACTGATGCACTGAATGACTTTGGCTGAGTTTATTAAAGAGAACACCACTTCAGGAATATTGTCCCAGACCATGAAAACAATTTTTTAAACCAAAATAATCAAAATGTAATTGTAATGAGTAATGAGTGCCAGCTAAAGAAATAGTCCAGTGTGGTGTTTTTTCCCCAGCTGGGTGCCAAATGCCCACCAAAGCTGCTCTATCACTCCCCCTCTTAAATGGACAGGCAAGAGGGGAAAACATAACTGTTACAATTATTAATAATCAGCTACGAATTATTAATAATATTTTATGAGTTTAAAAAAAATATTAATAATAAAAATTTCAGGAAAATTTCCTGAGGTTCTTTGGGTGTTCAGTCGATAAGAGGCAATTACACAAAGACTATTAACAAACACAGAATCAAGCAGTTTAAACAGTTTAAACAGTCAGAACTTGGTAAACAGAGAACCTGATAACAGGGGAAATCCTAATCCCGCCTATACTTACAGACGCAATAGGTACAGAGTGTCCCGAGGAGAGGAGGAGGAAAATGTTTGCCTTGCCACTGCCGTAGGCTGCAAGGCATGCTGCAAACACATGGCTGCTGTGAAAGAGGTACGAATAGACACCCAGACCCTGTGGAACGCAGCAGGAAAAGAAGCAATGGTTCTAAGTGACTCTCCCTTAAATAGACTATTTCCAAGGGCAAAACAGGCCAATAGGCATTAGTGTCCATTGCTCTGGCCAATGAATTCAAAGTTCTGCACTTAGGTGTCCACCCTAACATTTGAGGGACAGCATAAGACACCTGACTTGGTCATGTGCCACGTGGCTTTCTCGGACCAAGCCCTCATTGTCTGCTCACATCCTCAACCCCCTGGACTTGCTACAGGAGGAGGGGGAAGAGCAGGGATTGGAACTAATTTTGGCAGGTTTTATGCCCTACCAGGACAATAACAAAAGCCAGTCATAAGATAGAAGTAATTTAATAATGATAACAAGCAGGGTATTAGACTGTGAGGAAGCAAAAGCATAGAGAGAGATGTTAATCTCTACTTCCCATCAGCAGGACGATGTTTGGTCTCAGGAAGTAAGGTTCTCTAGATTTGGTGGTTATTTTTGGAGAACAGGCATCATGGATGAATCTTCCCCAAACTTCCTTTCTTTCACTTCTTTCTTATATCTGAGCTGATGTCATATGGCATGGAATATCTCTTTGACCAGTCTGAATCAGCTGGTTTGTCTGTGTTCTCTTAGCATTTTGGGGAGATGTTGGAAAAAAAACAGCCTGGGGTGCTAGCTGCAACACTGGTGCATTATCAATGCTCAGCTACAGCACCTCAAAACACAGTGTTAAAAAGATATTTTGAGAAGAATTAACCCCAGCTCAACCCAGTTCAAACTTACTACATCCAGTTTTGTTTGTTTCTTTTTATTAGAAGTTGTTTCATTCCTGCTGTAGTCTATGTTTTCACACTTCCAAAGCAAAGAGTCTGACCTTTGTAAAATGTATTATGAAAAGGATTTATATTTGGTCTCTCTGGACTTAAAATTTTCTTTTCAAGTTATAAAATTTGGATGTGGACTCATTCAAGTAGTTCAGAATGTGGTAAAACTTTAAAGCATTCCAAACTCATCTTTTTAAGTCCTCCATGGTGCACTAAGTAATTTTCCTGAATCGTAACAGATGAAGAAGTGAAATTTCAATAGCATTTGAGATTTGTGGTAGAAATTATTTATTCATCTGTATGGCTTATGATTACCATTCTGAAGTTGGGGGTTTATAAGCATTGGGGGATATAGGGCAGGTATTCCACATTAATCCATGACAAAACCATGTTAATATTTATGTCATGTTGCTCCAAAATGCTTCAGGTAGCTCTTTTGGGTTTTTTGTTTTTTTTTAATAGATATAATTTTTCTGGGGAAGGGTTGTTTGTTTCTTTGGGGTTTTTGTGTGTGTGGTTTTGTTTGGTTTATTTGGTTGGGTTTTTGTCTATGTGAAAGGCACTGTGTAAATAATAGTATTTTTTCTTGTTTTAGTGAGTCAGTATGTGTAATAAAAGGTGGAAGGAATATTCCTATGCTATGCTTAGCATCATCCTCCTCCCTATCTTTGCATCAATCAGAAAAAAAAAAAAGGTTAAATCCAGAGTAATTTTGACTCATGTAGCTCTTTCTGTCAGTTAAATTACAAAATATTGGATGTCAATGGAAGCAGAAGGTTCCAGTGGGATCTGTTCCTATTATGAGTTTTTGTGACCTCTGGATGAGCAGAAAGTTGGGCATGAATATGTACTAAAGCAACAGCAAAGCAGATGTTACACTTACTGACCTTCACTCAGTGGAACTGATAATCAATTTGGCTGTCATTCATTGTCCTTTTGAGGCTTTCTTCCAGCAAATGAATGTCAGGGAGATATGTCTGATCCTGCAGGTCCTGACAGATATTAGGTTTGGACTTGGGTATTTTGGAATGAATCTGAGTTCAATTTGACAACAAAGGTAAGGCTGCTGCAGTAACACAGATGACACTTCTCAATCTGTTCATATGCTGGAACAGGGAGACATCAGGGCTTTTTCCGGCCTTTCATTTAGCCATGCAATTCATTTATACAGACAAACTGGCCACTGATGTTGCACCTATGTAATCTAATGAATAGGGCACCAGTGTTTCACTTAATAACAGGTAAATTGTTAATGACCAGCATCTTCTGATTCATAGTCTTGAAATTAGAACGGGACAAAAACACACATATTAAATAGTAAGCTAAACCTTCTCCCTTCTCCAGTAGGGTCTTACATACTTGTGGTGGTTTGGCCCTGGTTGGAGGCTAGATGTCCACCAAAGCCACTCTATCACTTTATTTCTTAAATGGACAGGGGAGAGACAAAATACAACAAAATTGCAGGAGTCAGGATAGAAACAGTTTAATAAAATGCAAAGCCAATGCAAAGCCAAAGCAAAGGCTGTGGCAGAATCAAGAGCAAACAAAGTTGCTATTCTCTACTTCCTCTCAAGATAGATGATGTTCAGACTCCTGGGAAGCCCAAAGTGTATAGCTGTTGATCTGTAGGACACACCATCAACAAATGTCCCCATACTTTCTTCTTTCAATTCAAGATGCTTTACAAATACAGGATAAACACATAAGGTGAATGCCATAGTGAAGCAAGAATCAGCCATGAATGCTGCAACATTCATAAGCACATTTGATCATTGAGTGTGTAATGTAAAACCTATTTTGTTCATACTATATGAAATACCAGTATTGGTGTTGCATATTAATTCTAGCATGGAGAATATTTCACACAATCATAGGCTTACATTCCAAGTACAAATTGCATCTTAGTATTTCAATATAATTTATTAGAATGATACTGAGATAGAAAACTACCGTACTAGACTTCTTTCTTTTTTTCTGTCTTCCCCCCCCCCCCCAAATCTGTTTATTTCAAAGTATTTCTTTTGTTTCTGTTTTGATTAAATGTATTGATAACCGTAGCACATTACCTTCAATAAATGCTTTCTGAGAAGCCTTCCATTAGCCTGCCTCGTCTATCAGTGCAAAAGTCTGTCCTATGCCTGTTGTTGCTGTTGGTATTTTTTCTGAGGCTGCTTGGATGTAAGCTGAGTTACAGTTAAGACCCTTCTATAAAAAGATGGCAATGACCAGGATCTTTTGAAGTTCAAAACGAGTGAGCATCCGCTTTGAGGCCTGTGTATGTAGATGTTACATTCTGCTACTGCTCCTAAACTGAACCCTCCATGGCTGTTCTAAATTTCCACAGTACTTGGTGCCATATAGGCCTGTGTCTCACAGCCATCTAGAAACTCAGAAAAGTGAAATAAGCTAAATGTAAGATAAAACTAGAGTGGGAAAAAAAATAAACATGAAAAAGAAGAGAGAAACTTTATTAGTGCTGTACAACAAAGCTAATGTTGGTATGTACTGGAATTTAGACTACAGGACTCTAATTGCAGCTTACAGCTGAGGAGCATGCAGGGCAGCTCACTGGGAAAATCACCTTGGCCCTTTTTCTATCTGCAGTTTTGTCTAGTATGTGCTGATCTGTTTTTCCAGAATAAGTGTACTTTGTCAGGAGAGCTGTAGTGTGCTTTGCTATCTAGACTGTATTGAACAGCAGATCTGTCAAAGTGAGCCTGTGCAAGAAACCTTCTTCCTCTGCCCTCACACTTTCTCAGAAGAACATGATATTACTTCAAGAATATTAAGCCTTCAATTGTTTTTCCATTACAAACAGTGGACCACTAAAATACTAGACTTAGGAAAATACTCACAATCCTCTTTCTAAAAATACTGTAGTGTATTTCTAAGTTACTAGATGTCCTTTATTACTGTGTTGACCAGTTGACCTCTTGTTGTTACAATGTCTTTGGAGTGTTGTTTGCTTTGTTGTGTAAGTTTACGTCTCAGAGCACAGCCACAGTTGTCAGTGACCTGGGTAGTTAATAGTGCAGCATCCAATTTTGACAATTTAGTTTGAATTTGGGCACACTCCCTAGTTGCATGAGTTTCAGCATTGCTTGCTAACCCTGAATATTTGTTATTCTAGAACTTTCAGCCTCTGTTTCCATGCTGCTTTGAGTGTAGATGTGAGATGTGTTGGTTTAAAAGGTATTCAGAAAGATGAAAGGAAATAGCTTCCACTGAATCCTCTGAATCCTGCCCTACCTGAGACCTTAATCTTGGCTTCAGAATGAACAGTTTGTAAATATGGAAGACAATTTTATCTCTGAAAAATTTTGATCCTAGAGCTTTCTGCAACACAGCCTCTCAGCTACAAAGGAAAAAGGAAAAACCAGGAAAACACTTCTGACTGTGTGCAACTGAAAATTAGAAATGAGGTAGAGTGGTACCAGAAGAATCTAAGACTGCAGGTTAGAAAACTCAAGGTCAGTTTTCTTTGGCAGGAACTTTGACTGAAAAGAAACACTGTTTAGTGTTTGCTTATTGTCCACATATTATACTTTCCAGAATGACATACTGCTGGCCACCAAAGTGTGAAGGAGCTTGCTTTGTTTATATTGACTGGGTAGTACTTTACACAAGAAATGCTATCATTTGGCCTGTGCATGCAATTAAAGAAAGAAATTAGTTGAGAATTGCTTACTGCTTGCAGTATTAAATGTAACAATATAAGCAAAGAAAGATATAAAATAACATCATAGTATCTATCAGCCTTCTTTTTTTTTTTTT
>VWZI01018414.1:377155-407232 GCA_013396835.1 Psilopogon haemacephalus | reverse complement strand
TTTTTTTTTTTTTTTTTTTTTTTTTTGGTTGAACTAAGCATCATTAGCAGCTGTGAATCTCAGAATAGTAAGGGTTAGAAGGGACCTCTGGATGTGATCTAGTCCAATTCACTGATAAATCAGGTTCACCTAGAAGGTCACACAGGAACACATCCAGATGAGTTTTGAATATCTCCAGAAACAGACACTCCACAGCCTCCTGGGGAAGCCTGTCCCAGTGTCCCATCAGATGGAACTTCCTGTGTGACAATTTTGTGGCTGTTGCCCCTTGTCCTGTCATCACTGGGTATCACTGAAAAAGAGACTGGCCTCATCCTCTTGACATCTGTCCCTTACATGGCATCAGTAAGATCCCCCTCAGACTTTTCTCATAAGAGAAATGTTCTAGTCCCCTGTTCATCTTTTAACCCTCCACTGGACTTTTTCTAGTAGTTACAGAATGAAAGAATCACTATGGTTGGAAAGACATTCAAGATCATCCTGTCCAAACACTATCTAATTCTACCAGGGCAAATACTACACCCTATCTTTGAACACCATATGTAGACAGCTTTTAAATACATCCAGAGATTCAAACAATTTCCTGGACAACCTGTCCCAGTCTTTACTAACCCTTTCAGTATAGAAGTTTTTCCAAATGTGTAAGCTAAACCTCACCTTGTGTAATATGTTATTTCCTTTTGTCCTTATGCTGGTTTGAACTAATTGGATGATTTGAATGAGAAATTAGACTATAGGCTGAGAGAGGAAAGTACTGATGATGCTACTTCACTCATAGCTTTATTGAGAAAGAAAAAAAAAATTGTTTAAGAGCTGTAACCCAAACATAGATAAGTCAGATGGCTTCAAACAGTTTCAGATGATTTTGGGCTGTGGCTCTTGCATGGCTTTTTCTTCCTGACTCTCGTAGATGAATCTGAATAATTTCAGTAAATTCTTTCCTGCTGGTAACACCCACCCTAGCTGGTCTACCTCCACCTATTTACTGCATAAAACAGATGATGAAATAAGATTGGGGAAGCGGGGAAAGGTGGTAGGGGTGGTTACAAACCCTTCTTAGGGATTTTGATCTCTGGGAGGGGTGTGGTGTTTCTGTATTACGTTTTTACTGTATATATCTGTAAATATCTGTAAAACATTGTTAATATCTGGTTGTATATTGTGCATAGCTGTAAATATAAAGCTTCCAGCTGGTTGAGTTCTAGCCTGGGTTATTTCAAAGCAGGGGTGTGGGGGTTTGGCAGCTAACTGCTAAACCACCACAGTCCTATCAGTTGTGGATTGTGAAAAGAGACCCATATCCACCTCACTGTAACCTTCTTTCATAGAATCAGGTAACAGTAGAGAGCCAGTAGGGAGAATGTCTCCCCTCAGCATCCTTTTCTTCAGACTAAACAACCCCAGCTTCCTAAGCTGCTCCTCATAATACTTATTTTCAAGACCCTTTGACAGCCTTTTTGTTCTTTGGACCTGCTTCAGCACTTTGATCTTTCTCTTATACTGTGTGTGCTGGTTTGAACTAATTGGAGGATTTGAGTGAGAAAAATAGACTATAGGCTGAGAGATGAAAACACATGATGTCACTTCACTCACAGCTTTACTGAGAAAGAAAAAAAAAAAGTGTTTTAAGAGTTGTAACCGTCAGACTGCTTCAGACCACTCTGGGCTGTGGCTGCTCTTTTTGCTTGGCTCCTTTCTCCCTGCCTTTTGTAGCTGATTCTTAATAATTCTACTAACTTCTTTTCCTACTGCTAACCCTCTGGTTTATCTACTTTCACCTATCTGCTGCATCAACAGGTAGTGAGATAAGATTGGGGAAGGGGGGGAAGGGTGGTACAGGTAGTTAGAAACCCCTCTTAGGGATTTTGGTTTCTGGGAGGGGTGTGGTGTTTCTGTATTACCTTTTTTACTGTGTATGTCTGTAAATATCTGTTATACATTGTAAATATCTGCTTATATATTAAGCATTGCTGTAAATATAAAGCTTAATTTATCAATTTACAGCTTTCTGAGTCCTAGCCTGGATTATATCAAAGGGTGGGGGAGGGGTGGGGGGGCAGGTAACTGCTAAACCACACTGTGGTACTCAAGATGCTGTCTCACCAGTGCTGAGTACAGTGGGATAACCACCACTCTAGTTCTACTGGCCACACTATACCAGATGCAGGCCAGGATGCTCTTGGCCTTGGCCACCTGGGCACACTTCATTTTCAGCCAGCTGTTGATCAGCACTCCCAAGTCGCTTTCTGCCAAGAAGCCACTCAGCCCTAAACCTGTATTGTTGCATGGGGTTGTTGAGGATCGAGTACAGGAGCTGGCACTTGGCCTTGCTAAAGCCCATGTTATTGGCCTCAGCCCATCAGTCCAGCCTGTTCAGGTTCCTCTGAAGAGTCTTCCTATCCTCCACCATATCAACACTCCCACCTAATTTATTATCATCTGCAAACCTGCTCATGGTTCTCTCAATCTCCTCATTGAGAACACTGTGAGGAACTCCAAATCCCTTCTCCCTCCCTTCTCCAGAGGTTTGAATGGGGGAAGAAGAAAGCACAAAACTCTTTTGCCCCCATCCTTGTGGGCTTGATGAGTGGAACAGCAAATGGTGCCTTTTCCACGTGTGTGCTAACTCGTGGGAAAGCTCATGCTGAAATCAGCTAGTGATTGGCTGGATTCTCCGTGCCCAGTATATATATGGCAACAGACACAATGTCTAAGAAGCTTATAGAGTAAGGAAAAAAAAAAAGTGTGGTTCCCACTTTCTCACTGTTCTGTGCAGTTTTGCTCTAGTCCCACTCTTGCACAGTTCTGCAAGTTTTGCAAGTCCATAAGTCCATTGGGGAGAGAGCTGTCAGTGGCATCTGGACCTGGCTTCTCTCAAGACCACCATATCCTGACATTCTGCTTGCTACCCCAAGCTGGGGAACACAGCAGCAGTTTGGCTTTTTCAGTTGTGCTGCTAAGACAGTGCTGCTCCATGATCTTTGCCTCGTGGAAGCTGTGTCTACAAACCCTTTGCACTTTGGTGGGTTTTATTTGCATTGGACTGAATGCCTTGTGGATCCATGGTTGGATATAGCTTGCAGTTTTAGAGGCTGCTGCATAGAAATTCAGCAGGAATCATCTCTAAAGTCATACTTCATCTCTGCTGTTCCCTAGGTTCTTTGCTCAGCCTGATTTCTAAGTGGGGTAAAGCTGTCCAGGGGCTTAGCCTTTTCCATTTTCCCTAAATTTCTAAACTTGCCCATAAACATCCTTGTGAAGATTTTCTGACTGAACTAGAAACTGTAGGTAAACCTTAATTAGGTCTGTGTATAGTTTGGGGGCAGGGCTTTTTTTGTGAAAATAAAATAATAACTCTATTTTTATAATTCCTGCCTTGGCTAATTAATTCACAACCAAATCAAACATTCATAAAGATATTAACCAGAAATCATCCCAGCACTGAGCCCTGGAGAACACCCTTGAGAATAGCATTCAATTGGGTTTAAATCCATTCATCTTTGGGCCCAGCCATCCAGCCAGTGTTTGATCCATCAGAGTGTATGCCCACAGCAAATTGTTTTCATGAAAATGCTGTGGGTGACTGTATAAAAGACTTTTCTGAACTCCAGGTAAACAACATCCACAGCCTTTCCCTCATCCACCAAGTAGGTCACCTTGTCATAGAGGGAGATGAGGTTCGTTAAGCAGGACCTGCCCTTCATAAGCCTATGCTGACTGGGCCTGATTGCAATTTTCTCACATTCTACTAAGTGTCTATTTTGTTATGCTTAGCTTGAGGACAGTTAGTTATGGATGAGAAAAATGCTAAGAAATGGGAATTTGAGCACTGTTCTGCACTTGCCACAGCGCTGGTACTGAATATTTATTTTAATGTGAAGAGGGTAATTATGTGTCCAAACAGAGATGGCAAAGAAATCTCAGCCATCCTCAGAACTGAATGCACAGAACCATTTCTGTATAAGGTAGGATAAGTATAGGAGTTATGTTAACTAATTCTGTGGTGATGTACTCTTTCCAAAGTGATGCTTCTGAGTCTTCATTGAACTGTGTGGCTCTAGTATACTCAGGTCTACTCCAATCTGAATACATGTTTATATGTGCTCCCTCTTTGCACAGATCCTATGCCGAAAGTAATATGGACATATTTAATCAGAGGAACTGTCAGGTCCTTTGCTGAGGAATTATTGCCAAATGGATAATATATTTATTTTATTGCTTCCCTCTATTTAGTAATAATTAATCACTCTCCAATATACAAGTGGCATTAACACAGTGGTGTATTATATAAAATTTGTAGATCAAAAGACACTGTCACGCTGGGGCCTTAGTAAGTGGTGGGAAGGTGGAATTGATTCACTCCGATTGCCAGAGATGGAGTTTCAGAAGTGCAAGCCATTCATCCTGCCTAAGACGAAGGTCATCCTGGCCTTGGGACTGTTGTAATTTGTTTGATTTTCCTGTGGTCTGGTTGTTCCCTTGGGGCAGAACAGTGCATAGGAGGTATTCACAGTCTGCAGTTTTCACACTGGGTAATGTGCAGACAATGTTAACAACTGCATTGCAGTCAAAAGGTATCATATGGTAGTGAACTGCACCATGGAGTACCTCTTTCTCTCTTTACCAGGCTAGAGAACATCAGTGGGGTAATCCACATTACAGAATACTCAGCTGATGTTACTCTCTGAAAATATCAGTATACAAGGAATGGTAATTTGGTATGTTGGCATGGGGAGGAATATCTTTTGTTTCAGTACAAAGTGTGTTTCGGCTGCAACAGAAACATAATAGAAGGTGAAAAGCTCTTATTTCTTGGCAGCTTTGGGATATCAGAAAGCAGTATTGAGAGCAACACAGAATCAGTCAACACAACAGACCAATACCATAACAACCTAGAAAAAGGCCAATCCTGTAGCAGAGCCTGCTGCAAAAGACAGCACTGCTTAAAAAGATTGCAGTCATGTGAATTCCCAGGGACCAATTATTTTTTTTTCAGCTGTGCTGATCTCGTAGCCTAAAGGCACCTGCTGAACTATTCCTACTCTCCTTTTAATCCAGAAAATTCAAAGGTGGTTCATGCTAGGTTATGTGGACCTTCATAATCATCATTTTGATGTTAGTACTTCTCTGCTTACTGTACTTCAGTACTTTGATCAGGGGACTGGTTTTCCTTGTAGTCTAGTCACAGATGGTTGCTGTTTGACAGGCTGACAGGCAGAAAGTAAATAGAATTGAAAATAAAATATTCCTTTCTTTTTCTTGAGTCAGGCCAATGTTGTGTGAGTAGACACTGGTTTGTAATCCTCCTGGCTATGTAAGAATGGTGAGAGGCTATTATATATAACAATACACCTGAGTCTTACATCATTCTCTGGACTGTACTTTTGAGGATTTAAACCAATCTGAGCTTACAATGAAATGCCACTGTTACTGTTTTTATTTTTTTATTTTTTTTTATTAGGGTTGTAAGCATTGCCATTACATAGCTCTATGAAATTTCAAGGAGTTCGTCCGGAAAAATCCCATCTGTCAAAGATGTGATCTATCCTGCATATCAATGGAAGTTTTGAGCACAGATCAATAGCAGGATGAAATGCTACATAGTTACTGCATGTCTGTGCTTGTATTTGCTTGCCTGCATTTGCAACAAAAAAAGAAAAAAAAAAGGAATTATGGAGAAAACCCTCAGAAGCTCATGGCATCACCAAAGATACAGATCCTAATATACCAATAAATGAGTTACCTACTCAGTAAAAATGTTTATATGAGAAATTTCCTTATTATGAAAGAGAAATCTAATGAATCAATAGTGATTGTGAAATTGATTAAATACTTTGGATTAAGGACTGTTCCATGACATTTGTGGCAACTCAAAGAGAAGTGATATTTGGTTAGTGAACTCTCCTGAGGTAATTTTGCAGGATCAGAAATCTGGTTTTCTGTAAAGAAATTGTTACTGACCTATTGATGAGATATGACATTGCTTACTTTTCATCATGTTAGTCAGTAATAGAGAAGGTTAGTCCCACCAGCTCTAGGACTGGTCTCAAGCCAGGTAAAAAAAAATAAAAAGAATTCAAAAAGGAACTGGTGGTCTGGCCCCAGACAATAACAGCATGACAAATTTCTCTTCCTTATCATGTATCAATAAAGGTGAGTCTAAAGCTGCATTTTTCATTTTTGTCTTTATTTTATCTGAAAGAAATAAAGCTACCAAGAAAATAGATTTTGGTTTATAAATACATTACTGAGTTAAAGACCAACTCTTTATATTCAGTATTTGTAACAAATGGCATTGTTAATGTAAATAATTGATAAAACACTCCATTACCAGGGAACTTCTGTGTACAGTTTTATCTTTTCTGTTTTCTGAATGTTTTTGCTGGATCAGGTTTAGCCGGTTAAAGAAGTTCAACAGCAGTTCATGAAGCACTTCCACTAAGAAAAATTTTGAGCTTGTTTTTTGTAAGAGCATTGGAGGGGAGGAAGGAATAAATTGCTAATTTTTATAAGGGATTTAATAATTTTTGGAACCTAGTGGTGCATCAATACCTATGGGTCTCAGCCTGTAGTTCCAGATTAGGACCTTTGAGTGAGATCTCACTACAAAGATTCCATCTCCCATCAATCTAGAATTGATAGAATAAAATACATTTTAGAGGTAGCTTCAGGCACTAATCTTTTGCCCAATACACCTTGTGGTGACTTGGAAGCCTGACCCCTGAAGTTCTTCAGCAGGACTGATGAGCAGATGAGAAATGTGGTAAGAGGGGACAGCAGCAGCATTCTCAAGACTATGATTGTCCACTACCCATTTGTGACTGCCCCCGGCCAGGGCTTCCACAGGTCAACCTGCAGCTTGGGTGGCACTTGGCTTCAGCAACATCCCGGGACTGACAGCTTTATGTGTCCTGCCAGGCAGAGCAAAACTTATCAACAGAGAGTGGATTGCACAAAGCTGCTGAGCTAAATCCTGAAAGCTTTCAGGGTGAGGCAGACACCCCAAAACTCTGTCCGCATCTGAGGATTCCTAGAAAATCCTTGAACTGCAACAGTTTTGGGAGTGTTTGTCTCTATGTTTTGGCCTGGTTTTGTAGTTCAGATTCATTGATCTTCATTTCCAAAGACAGTTTGCAATAATGGTGGTATCTATAGCCACTGTAAACAATGGTCTTATTTTAAGGAAAATGCTTTAAACCCTTCAATTTCTTTTGGATCATAAATGTTGTAATTTTTTTTAAAAAATGCATTTACCTTGCTTTATGTTTATAAAATTCCAATAGACTATATTTCATTGAGAAAAAGACTAGGTAGAAATGGCACACTGATACTGATATATTCAAATGTTTTGCTAATGAATTTGTAGCTTTTCTTCAGCTGCGTAAATGCATACCTCTGGGCTAGCAAAATTATGTCTATCAGTGGATTCATCCATAATTACATACAGAAGTGAAGTATTTTCTCAAAAGAAATTCCTTGGTGAACGCTTGATAATACTTTTTATTTCAGGCAATTTAAGGTCAGGGCAGACTGTCTTTTTATAAATGGGCAAATGGAGAACACAAAATATCTCATGAAGAAATAACCAGCAATTATATTGTAAAAGCATAAAAAATACATACAAAATGCATACATTGAGATTTATTAACTATTTCCTGGATATATTAAGTAGGTGCTAGTACTCAAATTGCTTTTGATCTCAAGTATTTTAAAAAGTTCATGCCATCTCTGTCCAGCAATAAGTATCTGAAATAAGGCTTAATCATGACTAAGTCACTCTGCATTGGAAACTTTTATACTTTTTATTTTAGTATTTGTGCTAGATTTTGCTATTCTTTCTATCAAGTTCTGTTTCTTCTTCCAGAATCTGCAAGAAGCAGATTCCACAATTTTCCTAGCCCTATGTTATGAATGAAAAGATATAGTAGAAAATAGCTGAAAATATGAAAGGTTTTATTACCAAATTGTGTTACAAAATATAATGGTTGAAACTTTTCTGTGAAGTATGTAAGGTTGAAAACAGATGTGCAATCATTCATGTAGGCCTAGGTTTTACTTCTGAGTAAACCCAAATCCTTGTTTGCCAAAGCACAGTTGTCTTGTACTTGTGCCACGTCTTCAGTTTGCCTTCTGGAGAATGTACACTGCAAATCTCACTTAGGTCTGTGAGAGAAACTTTCTAATAGAAATAATCTATCTTTGGATGTGTCCTGTGGTACATTTAAATTTTTTTTCCTGCTGCTTCAGTTAATTTTCTCTCCCTCACCTTTCATAAAATTTATATTTTCTTTTGTGAAAAGAAAATAAACTCAAGTGACTGAAGCACTGTTATTATTTAGGTTTAAATATTGTGACCAAGCTATTTACTTCAGTTACTAGTGGAAAGAGCAACATCATTTGTTACCACCTGACCTATGAAAGATGCCCAAGGGATGAAGTGGGGCAAGTGGACACTGAAATGGCTGAAATAACTGTATATTTATTGGTTACATGTTCATGCAGATCACTTTGATTATACAGTTGCCCTTTAGACAGGATAGGTGATTACCTATTATGAGTCAGAGAGAGAGACAGAAAGAAACTAATAGAGAGAGAAAAGAATGGAGAGGTAAGAGTAGGGGCAAGAGGAGAAAAGTATCACCACTCTGAGTTTCAGTAGCATCCCTGAATGCTGAGCTGGAGTTAATTCTCCTTGAAGCATCCTTCTAGTGCTGTGTTTTGCATGACTGTAGCTGGGTGATGATAACACACCAAAGTTTTGGCTACTGCTGAGCTGAGCAGTCAGGCTGTGCTTTTGCAACATTTCTCTGAAACTATGCTGAGGAGTGGGCAAAATCTTGGGATGCAACACAGCTAGGCCATCTGACCCAAACTGGCCAAATAGGTATTGCATGACATATGATATCAGCTCAGATATAAGAACAAAGTGAAAGAAAGAAGTGTGTGTGGGGAGGGTGTTCATTCATGGCTTTTGTCCTCCAGTGGACACTATGCATAGAAAGCCCTGCTTCCCATGTCTGCAACACTGTCTGCTGATGGGAAGTAGAGAATAACATCTCTCTGTTTTGACTTGCATGCACTATCACTTGTGCTTGTCATTGTTAAATTGCTTCTACCTTATCACTGGCTTATGTTCTATTTTCCTCTCTCTCCTCTCTCTAAGAAGGGGAGTGATAGAACAGCTTTGGTAGGCATTTGGCCCACCATCACAGTCCCACATGGTCAATGTCTTCTTCGTGGTGGATGCACATCTGGCAGTTTGTGGAATTGTCTTTTATCTGCAAGGTTCTCTTTGTTCCCAGTCCAAGAGGGTGGCTGGTAGAGGTGCTCGCAAAGCAGGGAAATCATGCACCACTCATGTGATGACACAGAGGCATTAGAGCCCCATTTTGGCTGAATCAGTCTTGGGGCACCTGTGCATGGCACTAGAGCGGTCATAAGATGGTGAACACCCTCAGTATTCCCAGTGACTGTTGCTTCACCTTTATTTGTACAAACTCAGTTGTATGATAAGGTGCTGACAACTGTCTTGAGGTGGTGCCATGAGCAGAGTATGAAATTCAATGTCCTGTTCCAGAAACAGACCACAGGATCATAAATGGTTACTTGAATACAAAAAGAAGGTAGCAGAGAAACACTCTGTTTGAGACAAACATCGTGTCCCTGCCCATGGCAGGTGGGTTTGAACCAGGTGATCCTTATTATCCCTTCCAACCCTGACTGATTCTATGATTCTATCTATGGCAATGAAGTTTTCATGGGCATCATTCATCCTCTGCATTGAATAAAAAGATGGGTTTAAATTAATCTTAATTTTTTTTCTCTCTTTTTTTTTTTTTTTTCCCCCACTTCTGGAAAAAACATGAGCCAACATTGTCTCTCATTTTAGAAAACTGAAAATGAGAAAAATAGTTCTGTTTGTTCAGCTAGTGTCTTTGCATTAAATCAATCTTGATATAATTTAGCCTTCCCATGAGCCTTCCAGATACACAGATCTCATTTATGCAGCTTCTGTGCAACTTTCTTCACAGCTTTAATTTGATTTGGTTATCCATGTGCTTCTGCATGCTTACATTGGATCCTGGACTTAATGGGATACATGACAATACTTCATGATGTTTAAGATATGCTGAGTAAATAAGATGATTAAAATATAGCTTAAACTAATAGTACACCTGGAGGATTAAAAAAAAAATCTTTCTATGTATTAAAATAAGTAAATTTGTTTTCTTTAGCAACTTCCAGAGCATTGGAAAATAATCAGATTAAAATATACGTGGAAAACCAATATTATATTTGATTTATTTTCCCCTAAAGCTAATAGTTTTGATTCCCCTATCCTCATCTTCATTTAGGATTTGATTTGAAGCAGGAGCAATCTTTTTGTATTTTGTTTGCACAGTGTCCTGATCCATGACTGGAGGCTCCTTGTTGCTGTTGTTACACAAATAGACTTGATTTGTAATCAGAAGCTTCATTAAAGAAATATTATGCAATATTCCAGTCTAATCAAGTTTACATAAACTAAGGCCATAGACCTGGATTTAAATGTCCTGGGTTAACACAGCCCACTCTCACAAGCCCTCCCCTGTTCCCCACACATAGATGGGGAGGAGAAGGATCTGAGAGGCAGAGATCTTTGTTGAGTTAAGGATGTTGGCTTATGCAAAAGAAAGCAAACAAACAAAAAGCCACCAAACCCCAGTTTATGAAGCATAAGGAGGACTGACAGAATGTAAAACCACCTGAGAACACACAACCGAGAAAATGGAAGAAAATGGATGCATCCCTGCCTGAAAGCTGAGCAAAAAACATTAAAACATGGAACAGGAAACTCTGCAATCTATAGAAAATACTTCAAGTCCCATAAAACCTGATGAGCACATTCCTGTTATGCAGTAAGCATGATGTTAGAATGGTGTAGAATATACAATCTAGCTGGCATTGGGCCACTGCAAGATGGGGGATTGGGTTGCTGGTGATGGTGTAGCCCTGTCCCTTGTCTCTTCTACTGGGGCTAGTTAGCTTAAACTAATACAAAAATGAAACAGAAATTCGTGTCCATGATAAAGAGCATTTGAATATATTTTCTTTGACATATGAAACAATCTCTGCAATCACTGAAGCATTTCTCTGATTCCATCCTGATTCCAGATACAGAGTCTTCTAGGACCTCTTGTGCCTTGTGTGCTTTTAACAGAGACAGACAACCCACTTGCTCATATGGCTGATGTGCTTCCTTGCCGGTCAAGAGAGCACACAGGTATTGCCTTTCTGAGCCAAACGCAATGCTCAGTTTCCTAATTCCTGTTGTTTACCTGCCTTTTCTCAGCATGGCAAGCTGCTCCCTCCCTGTGCACTCTGGTGTGGAAATTTCACTTCCAACTACCCAGAACATGGCTGAGTCTAAACTCAGGTGCCAGAGCACACAGGGGCATGTTGTAGAGTCCTGGTATCTCACTCTCCAGACCAGGGTCATCTCTCTTTCAGCCTGTGCATGTTATATTTGCTTATCTCTTTGTTTTACATAAGAATGTCTGGCTCTTGCCCTGGAAGGGTACTGAGAGGCAGTCCCCAAGTTTGTGAATTAAGAAGTTCTCTCAGGTCAAATTAATTGGCAGGGAGACTGGTTCTGAGGAGAGCTGACTGTAAAGATAGAAGCGAGAAGCTTTCTGCTAACTCTTCACCACATCAAAGGTATTACATTGTAGTTCTAGGGGGAAATGGTATCATGGAGGATTGGGGCATCACTAAATGTGCATTTCATGCACAAAGTGAATGAATCCTTGCAGAGACATTAAAGATTCTTTATAAATCAACACCAGTACTAGGTATTTCTTAATCGAGATACTAGTTTTAAGCAGGCTGAAAGCCAACTCAGTTTCCTGTTCCACTGTCATTCGTCATTTGAAGTAGTTCATGTTTGACCTTGCTCTGTTGCTGTGTTAGGTAGATCACTGCTCAAAGCTTTAATCCTTTAATAGAAAATTGAAGTCACATTAGCACTCAAATGATGCTATGATCTGCTACAACTTTATCAATGTGAACCATGTCTTGCTGTCTGATCCTTAGGCCAGCCTGTGAAGATGTACTATGAGGACTGTACATGTACCTCCTACATGCAGCTTATGCAGAATAGCTAGCACTAGACACTGCCCTTGAGATTACTAGCTGAGACAATAGAAGTGTCTGTGTGAAAGAACAATCACTGGAGATACTGCTTCAGAGTTTAGCCTTAGTACTTCTCTTTTAAAGATAAACACAAATGTGACACATTAAATTATTGGACTAATCCAGTAAAGGAGAGGAATTTCAGCACCAAATGAAAAAAGCATTTAAAAAAATAAAATAAAAAGACAATCAGAAAAGATGATTGCTCACAGTTTTGCTGATCCTCAAACAAATATGTAAGCATAAGCATGAAAAAAATAAGATAAATCAGAAAGTTATGAACTCTCTATTTATCTATCACCACAACTTCCTTCAGTTCTACCAGCCTGACTCTAAACTAACAGTGGACCTTAAGAGTGTTAATGATTCTGGCATGTGAAAAGCTGAAGAAAATATAAGATCAGAAAAAAAGTAATAAGCTTAAATGGTAAATTTCTTAGGAACCAGACAGGGAAAGAAACCTGAAGGCTTGGTCTAGACAAATATTTGGGCTTTGTGTTTTGTTTTTAAAATTGCATATCAGAAAATACGCTATCAGTTTTCGTAAGTGTGATGACTCAAGAGTTACCTGCCCCCCCTCCCCTCATTTAAATTCACCCAGACTAGACTCAGTCGGCTGGAAGTTAAGGAATAAAGCTTTATATTCACAGCTGAGCACAATATACAAGCAAATATTTACAATATATTACAAATATTTACAGCCATATACAGAAATATACAAGATAAAATTAATACAGAAACACAATACCCCTCCTAGAAATCAGAGTCCCCAAGAGGGATTCCCAACCACCCTTCTACATTCTCCCCACCCTTCAACCTTATTCCAGAATCTGCTTTATGTGTAAGGTGAATTAGAAGGATCAGTGAGGGGGGTTAGAAGCAGAATTCCATTAGTTTGGTTACACAGATCAAGCTGAAGACACGGAGAGAGAGACCAACAGACAGAGCTCAGTCTGAGAGTGACACTGTCTTATTTATGTTTATGTCGTTGCTTTTATACATCTCAGCAAACCTATGAGTGAAGTAGACATCACCATTCTTTTCTTTTCACACCCTATAATCTAATTTTTTCTCATTAAAGTATTTCAGTTACCCTCAAACCAGCACAATAAGTATAGAAATAGTGTGGTGATATCTTAATCCAAGAAGAGATGATGAGATTTGAAATATTTTCCATTCATTGGTTTAATGCCAAAGGTGGCTTTTCCAGATCTCACACACTGCATACCTGTGCAGAATACGATAGGAAGGCTTGCCAAATTCTCTTGAGAAGTAATATTTCCAGGAAGAATTTAATGGTGCAATACGATTAGCCTTTTGGTACTGTGCAAAAGTCTTCACAAAAATAGCTCACTGAGTTCATGTTCATTGAGTACTTCAAGTGAAAAGCCTTTAATTCAGTGGAACTAAATTAAATTATTGAATTCAGTGGAACTGAATTAAAACCACAGAGCCAAGGTCTCTCCTGATATAAATCATGTGCAATGCCATAGTAAACCAACGTGTAGCAGAAGCAATTCTTCATATCACTGAAGCTGGGCATGGCATGGGAGCTTGTCCTAGAATCCAAATCTTGCTGTTTCAGCTTCAATATTTCTTAGCATGTAGAAAAACCTGAGCTACAATATACTGTAATAATTTTGTGATATTTACAAATAAAATATATGTGACTTAGGATCTAAAAAGCAAAAAAAAATGTTGGGATTTATCTTATTTTTCTTTTTTAATGATCTTTGTCATGCTAATAAATGACATTTTCTCATCTGTAAAATGTAGTAGATGCATTGTACCATGTCCTGATTTTATCAGTTAAAGCCTTTGCCTTTTTTTGTAATCATAAAATATATGTCAAGCATCATGAACAACTCCTTTATGTCTTGCTTGCAGTGCTGCAATTAGGATCATACTGTGTCATATCTGAAGCTCAGTGACTGTTAAATGTGCTATGCCTGCATCACACTACTGTATCAGTCATTTTAGATGACCATCTTGAAAACTGCTGCCAAAAGTTTATATGTCAGAAATCACTTTCAAATGCTTATGAAGTGAAGAATTTTCACAGCTCTTTACCTACTCAAATACTAAAACCTGTCAGTCAATGAAATCAGGTTTGACAGTTTATATGCCTGGACTCACTACTCAAGGATTTGCTTGAAAAAAAATATTCCTATCATCTGTCAGCTATTGAGTTCTCTGTTTAGTTAGTTGCTCACTTTTATATTGTAGTAACCACTGGAAGTTGATAGAAGATCTGCCAGAATCCTTGGTGCCATTTTCAAATGGGATGAATCAGGTGCATGTACATCAGTATTGCAGTACCTCCCTGTCATGTGAGCTGGAAATTTGGTTCTCTGGCCCAGGGTGAAGCTGTTTTTTTCAGAGCTCTGCACTGATTCATCAGTGTGTTCAGTCCCAAGAAACAGCAAAAATATGACCCAGGTACTGAAAGCACATATGTTTACAAAAGCACTTAAGAACTGATGATACTTTTTGAGAAGGGAGTTTAAGAGTTTTTAGTTTAAAAAACTTTAAAGTTTTAAGAATTTGACCTGTATACTTATCCTATACATCCCAAGGATGAGATCACAGGATCACAGGATATTAGGGGTTGGAAGAGACCCAAAGAGATCATCCAGCCCAACCACCCCTGCCAGAACAGGACCATGCAATCTATCTCAGGTCACAGAGGAATACATCCAGATGGGCCTTTAAAGTCTCCAGAGAAGGAGACTCCACAATGTCTCTGGGGAGCCTGTTCCAGTGTGACCAGCCTGTGACCCTTACAGTAAAGAAGTTCTCAGTCTTCTCCAGATTAAAAAGCCCTAGGTCCCTCAGCCTCTCTTCATAAGGCATGTGTTCCAGTCCCCTAAACATCCTCATAGTCCTTTGTTGGAGTCTCTTGAGCTGTCCCTCTTGTCCCTCTTAAAACTGATTTCATTAAAGACTGAAATTCTATTTTAACTTTTAAATTTTCTGAGAAAATACATTTATGTGCTCTGCTTTAGGTGAGACTTTACTAGCATGGCTTAGGTCAAAGCCCAAGACTACAATCTATAGGCTACATTTCAGTGTTTGTCTATTTGATAATAACAGTATCCATCAATACTGTGCTAGGAGTAATTGTCTGTAATTAACTGCTGCTAAATAAAAGTGATCCACTCTTTTATTTGTGAGTTCAAAGCTAGATCAAAATCCTCTTAGAATGAATGGCAAAAGTGCCCTATTGCAAATCTATACCAAAACTTTCAACTTCTTTGTTTCTTAACACAATTTCAGTTTTACTGGGAAGTTTCCATGTTGCCATTG
Organism: Psilopogon haemacephalus; assembly: GCA_013396835.1. Lineage (NCBI taxonomy): Eukaryota > Metazoa > Chordata > Aves > Piciformes > Megalaimidae > Psilopogon > Psilopogon haemacephalus. Next base: position 391,755 of record VWZI01018414.1, on the reverse strand, counting down.
GTCATTTTACTCAGCCTAGGAAGGTAGGGAATCTGGGTATTGAGGATTGAGAAAGCAAGCTTATTGGTGCTCACAGTTGTCAGCAGGACCTGTCTGACAGACCTATTCAGAGCATAATAAATATGTCTCTGTGACTGTGTTCTTCACTAAGCAAAGTCAAAGCACAGTTCTGCTGCAATCATCTGTCCTTTGCATATTAAAAGGTAAATTCATTTCTCTCCTAATTCATAAAGGATTTAATTTCCTTTTTTTGGTTTTTCACAAGACGACTCAAGTTCTAAGTCAAGGACAGGTCTTCACATCCTCTACTAGGAGGAGGTGAATTCAAACCTAAAAGGGAGATCTCCGTGTTCTTGTCTTTTGATTGCACCTACCTTTAGCATTAAACTCTAATGAGAGAATGATAATGCCACCAGAACCCTTTTTAAACCATTGAGATTTTTATGGCTTTTAAAAGAGTGCTTCCTAATTTTTCTTATGGGGTAACTGATACTGAAAAAGAACTAAAAGATGTTTCTCAGTGATTTAAAGCAAAGCTTTTCTTCTGTGAAATGAGCTTTCCATCCTCAGAAAGTGTAGTCAGTCACCAGGTCATCCCACAAAATGTACTGTCATGCCTCCTGCAGGAAGAAGGTGCTATATCCAGAGAACTGTCCCCACCAAATGCTCAGTGGCAATCAAGTCTTCTTGTAAATAATAACCTTCCTCTTAATATGGTAAGTCTCTGTGGCAGTTACAAGCATGTGCATATATTTCTAAATATATTTAGGTATATAAATATTTATGGCTATGACAATATAGGCATAAATGTCCCCAACTCTAGGTGATGAATGTATAAGCTGTGCATAGGAATGTCGGTGGGAACATCTTCACTGACTTTAATGGGCATTTAATGAATCTCCCCCCAGAAAAAAAGAGATTTTGAGATTCTCTGATGAGTACAGAGACTTCTGGGAGCCAGATTGCCCTTTGATATGAGTAGAGACAAAAGCATTTCTAATGATCTGCTTTTGTTTTTCTGTAGTGTAGTTAGGAGACTTTTGGCTATCTGACTTAGCCATTTTACACACCAAACCTCTGAATGGTATTTCTGTATCTTGAAACCTCATTTCCCTGTCACGGTGTATTAGCCATACTCTAAAACGCAGGCATCCACCAGAGGAATTTCTCAAAGAACGGAGCTAGTATATTTTTAATTATAATGAAATTCTGTTGTATCCAATATTCAGTCTAGATACTTCTCCCTTGGCGTCATAAATGTGTGTGACCTTTTATTGCAGATAAGAGAAAGTATGTTTTAGTCAAAACCAAATATGTTAACTATATAAAAACAGTCTAAAATAAATTACTACTAAATAGAAACTCTAAATGAGATGAAGCAATTTTTATTTTTATTAGTCAGTAGTGACAATAGTGCTTGGGATTTGCTCAAATATATTGCTCAATTTAACTGCTATGGTGGGGTTTTTTTTTGGCCAAAGAATGCTGCAAACCACCACAGAATGTCTGTAACTTAGAATTTGCTACAAAGGTTTTGAGGTTACTGATTACTTCTGTTGGAACTGCCCATGAGGAAATTAAAGTAAGTCAGATTAGAAAGTTGAATCTCAATACAACTGGACTTCTAAACCACTTGTCTTATCTATCTCCAGTGATAAATCTGCTTGAGAGCACAGGAATCATTCAACACTTTTAAAATGATTTTCAAGAATCTATGTGCCAAGTGCATAATACAAATATGTAATACTCTGTGTATCCCCCAAAGTATAAAAAAAATTATAACTCCAATAGCGAGGCCATCACCAGCCCTAATCTTGAAGCTAATGCAGACTTGCTTGAGTACATCTTGTTAGGATGAGAAAATAATCTCAGTGGTGTTGATGAGGAATTTTATCATGGGGAATGTAGGCTATTATGAAAAGTTATTTTTTTCTAGATTAAATTGCACAAGATAAAGAAGTAAACCTTAAATAAGCAGGGCTAATTTGAGAATTGTTTTTGTAGTATTATCAAAGGTCGTATCCCAGGATGAAAAGTACTATCAAAACAATATTTACCATAGTTAATTTCTGGCTAGAGGGCTATTTTCACTTTTGTTCCTTTTTTTGATCATACCTTGATAGGGATCAGGTCTGGGCTGTCATTGATCTTGGCAGACAATGTAAATACACTTGTTATTTGGTGTGGGAAATCCCTGGAGCAGTTCAAACATCCACTACTGCTTTTCAAGCTCATAGCCAGCAACAAAAATGGTGACCAGTGTCTCAAAGCATTGCTTAGTGGTGAGACAACAACACAATAACAATGGCCACCACCAAAATAACTACATTCCTGATTATTTAATTGAGACTATCCTGATCCTGCCTTGTAACCTAGGAAACTGGGCTTCTTGATAAACTGTAGGAATGGTCTTTGTCTGAGTGAGATTTCTTAACAGTAACTGTTTTAATTCTCCAAAGAAGAATCAGCTTTTCAAAACAGTTACAAATCCTTTGCCTCCTCATTTTCCCTGGCCTTTCCTCTTTGACAACCTGGTCGAGTGAGTTCAAGAAGAGGTCAGCCCTTCTGCTGCCTCTCAAGTGCTGTTAGATGGATAGCTATCTGAAGGTGTTGCATTCTTTTCTATTCGTGTGAACGAGTGCTTTGTTAATGCTATACATTTTTACTAACATTTAATATGCATATAATACTTCTACATTGTTGCTATGTGACTTCCAGCTAACGTGTACCTACTGCTGTTCATGAGCACTGGCAAATCTTGACATTGTAGTTTAAGTTTTAACCTTATATTTGCATTCTATCCCAGAAATTTGCTCCCTCTCAGCAATGTTAACAAGAGAAAACATGTATATTGTCTTAGCTCAAATACTGTGACTGACAGTTTCTCCTGACTCTCTTGTGATAATGGTAATGTCTGGCAAAGAAGAGTGGGAGAGTGCTAATTTCTGCAGTGCAGTTAGATAGAATTTATCTGTTAATCCCAAAACATCAGAAGTCTTGTACAGGATAAAAGAAATATTTCTGTGGTCTGTTTCAACTCTACCAATCAGGCTGGTCTCTACTAGGAGTGCAGTGTTATTCTTTCTTGTTAAGAGCCCTGGACTATTTAAAAATACATAAGCTGGCTTTCCTCTTAAGTTTACAAGATCTGGCCAGGTCCTGTAACTGAGGCAATATTCAGGATCTTCGTCCAGAAGAAAACACATCCTTTTTCACAATAGTGAGTGACAATATAAAATGCAACCCAATTTCTATTTCCTTGAAATGACTAGCTAAAGAGCAACTCATACAGATGGCTGTAGTCAAAAACGTGCAGAAGAATGGCATTATCCAAGGAAGAAAGAGCCCATGATAAGATAGAAGTATATACAACAGTGATCCTTTAATGGCATAAGCATTGCAAGGTACGCCTGCAATTGCTCAAGCACAGTAGTCACAAACATATTTGCCAGTTTACAGCACTGGTAAACTTTACCATCACAGTAACAAATGTTCTTATTTGCTAGTTTCCCAGTTTGCAAAGGTCTGCAAGACTCCTGTGGGCCCTGCTGTTGAACGACAGACTAAGAGGCTTCACAATGACAGGAAAAGCCTTGAGGACATTGGGCTTGGGAGGAGACATAGGAGATGGCATGTGGGTTGATGGAATGTTATCCTTTTCTGTTGCTGATTACAGTGTAAGTCACCCCTCAGAACCGATATATTGTCAAGAGAAAAGGGGTTAACAAAAGTTTTACATTTTGCAACCAGGAGTGGTGAGTGAGAGGCTGTAAGAATTGGGTGGTGCCAAAATATAACAGAAGCTTTAAGATAAGGGAATGGTGGATTTCTGTCTTCATGTGTGAAGTGTGGAGTGGCAAACTGACTTCCTTCCTTTGATACTATTTTGCATATAAGATGCAGCTTACATCCTAGAAGGTGTGTTATCTTCTTGACATCACCCTTCTAGCACCCAACCTTGCTCAGGATTGTAATAAACTCATTTTTGTGTGTGGATTAGTCTTTGTACAATGGGAGAAGAATTTATTTTTGGGACAACACAGCAAGCCCACATTCCTACTGTGAGGGATTCACCAGGATGCTCCACCTGAGTTGTTAAGGTAGCCTGGGGGAGAAGGTGGGAGCATCTTCCTAGAAATCATAGAATCAGGGTTGGAATCACTTCCCAGTTGCTAGGTTCTCTGACATTGCTTANGGGGGGGGCGGTGGTTTATGTACTCCCTCATTCCTCACAGACTAACCATTTGTTGCCTCTGGGGAGTTTGCTCCATACTGGTAGGGTTCCAGCACTGTTAATGTATTTCTCTTATAGCTTGATGAATGTGAAATCCATATTTTGCTAAATACGTTTAAACTAAGTCAACAATGTCATTACTGTCTGATTACTTGGGTCAGAAATTTGCTTATTTCCTGTAATGCCACAAGAAATGTTAAATGTATCCATGAGGGCCTGGAAATTCAGGTGGCTCATCTTCATGCAAAATTTCAATTCTTCCTACCACTGTTTTATGTTCTTTTGATGGCCTAAAACCACCCAAACCCAGGTGTTTTATCTTGTTCCCTGCACACCCCCTCCCTCCACATAAGTTCTTCCGGGATTTTTTTCCCCTTTTTGTAAAGTTTTTTTTTCCCCCTGATTTTTAATTTCCTGCCCCCTTCATTTTCTTCTCTGTATTTTATTTTAAAAAATAAATAATTTTCTTCATTTTTCTGCTTCGGAACTTGAAGAGTGTTACATTTTTTCAAAAGAAAAACATGGAATGCCTTAGAATTATCAGAAAAAAAAGGTATGGTTTGTGATGCTTGGAAAAGCAATTTCTGAATTGCTTTTTGAAGCTCGTTCAACATTCAGCCATATCAACAGCTTAGTCCTCTGTGTGCTTCTTGTGGAAACTAGCTTCTTGCTGGATCCATTCTCTTTTGTCTTGACTGGGGGATTTCTTAAGAAGGAAAGAGCAAGCAATAAAGCAAATATTCTCCTCCCTTAGCATATTTTCTTCCCCAGAGTACCCAGGGGTTTATTTGCAGACAAAATCAAGGAAGGTACTTTTTCTCTGTGGCCAAAGGATACAAGGCTATACTGCTTACTAAAGTAACCATAAACTGAAATAATCAGTAGCTGAGAATGGACTTGAATGAGATGCCTTAAAACACAGAACCAGGCCAAGCCATTTATGTGATAACATTGCTCCGAATACCTCATAAAACAATTTAGTTGTGTCTCACCTCCAATAGAATTTTAAAAGAAGTATTTAAATTGGTCACCAAGTATTTAGGCAGCATAGCTATTGCTTGCCATCCTTTCTTCATGCTATAGCTCAAATTTCATTAGAAGCTGCTTTTCCTTCAACTTAAATAATCCTTATAAAAATTAAAGACATGCATGCTTGAACTGTTTTTCTTCTACTAAAGCTCACATTGCATGAATGAAACTGACTTTTAGATTGTGATTTGCATGGTACTGTATAATATAAATGCATATGAAATTTATAGCACACCATGAACTGCATAATACTCAGCACTTAAATTGCTGTGTTTCCACAGCAAGTTGTAATAACTAAAAGATTTAATGTATCACCTGATATTTGGACAGTTATTAACATTGTTTTCTTAGTATTTTACTGTCTGCTTGTAAACATTAGTTTATTGAAATGTAATAGGATATATATGGTCATATAAACCATGAAAAAGAACAGGCTGTTTTCTGTGCCAAGGGTACTGTAGATGTAAGTGAAAAAGCCTAGACCTTGAACTTAAACATCCAATGTTATATACATAAAATATAAATCCCTTCCTACCACAATGTTTTGACCTTCTGTAGCTGTTCAGGCTTTTTGCAAACAGCCAGAGGAAGTTGCTGCTTTGGAGATCTGGTTTGTTTGGGTTTGGATTTAAACTCTGCTTTCATTTAAAGAAGTACAGTTCCCCCCCTTTCCCCTTCATAATCTGTAAAAAGAAGGAAGGACATTTCAATGTATAGTGTTATTTTTACAACTGGGTCTTGTGCCAACAAAAATGTAAGTTTTAAGTCTACTAAATTGAAGAGATTAAAAATACACAAATACTCTCTGTAAATGGTTTTGACCATGGTAAATTTGTGTTACAAAGTAAGTATCTTTTCTGAACTTATTTAAATATATTTTAAGATTTCTCCTTTAAATCTTTGTCATCTTCCATAATTATTTTAGGGCAATACCTTAGCAATTGTACAAACTGAAATGAAGCAGACAAAATAGGAAGTTTTATGCAAAGGTTAGAAACCTCTTGACTGTGTGTTGAAGTCAGAGACGTGCACTGTTAACTGATTAAAATTTTTTTCCCCTTTTTGTAAAGTTTGCAAATTAAGGTAGGATGTTAGGTATCTACATTCTTTCATCTAACTGAGAAAATCCTAGCTGAACTGTCAGAGATAATCCATNTTAACTGATTAAAAAACCTACAGGTCATACAGTAGATTTGCAAATTAAGGTAGGATGTTAGGTATCTACATTCTTTCATCTAACTGAGAAAATCCTAGCTGAACTGTCAGAGATAATCCATATCATAGAATCATAGAATGGTTTAGGTTAGAAAAGACCTCAAAGATCATCCAGTTCCAACCCCCCGCCATAGGCAGGGACACCTCCCACTAGATCAGGTCGCTCAAGACCTCATCCCGCCTGGCCTTGAACACATCCAGGGAGGGAGCAGACACAACCTCCCTGGGCAACCTGTTCCAGTGCCTCACCACCCTCACTGTGAAGAATTTCTTCCTAACATCCTGTTCAAATCTCCCCTCCGCCAGTTTGAACCCATTCCCCCTTGTTCTGTCATTTCAAGACCTTGTGAACAGTCCCTCCCCAGCCCTCCTGTAGGCCCCCCTCAGATACTGGTAGGCTGCTATAAGGTCTCCTCGAAGCCTTCTCTTCTCCAGGCTGAAAAGCCCCAACTCTTTCGGCCTGTCCTCATAGCAGAGGTGCTCCAGCCCTCTGATCATCTTTGTGGCCCTCCTCTGGACTCTCTCCCACAGTTCCATGTCCTTCCTATGCTGGGGGCTCCAGAACTGCACACAGTACTCCAGGTGGGGTCTGATAAGAGCAGAGTAAAGGGGGAGAATCACCTCCCTTGCCCTGCTGGTAATGCCTCTCTTAATGCAGCCCAGGACACAGTTGCTGTCTGAGCTGCATGTGCACACTGCAGGCTCATGTTGAGTCTCTCATCCACCCAGACCCCCAGGTCCTTTTCCTCAGAGCTGCTCTCCAGCCACTCACCATCCAGCCTGTATTTGTGCTTGGGATTGCAGCGACCCAGGTGCAGGACCTTACACTTGGCCTTGTTAAATTTCATGAGGTTAGCCTGGGTCCACCTCTCCAGCCTGTCCAGGTCCCTCTGGATGGATATCAGTCTCTACAACGATTTTTGTGAAAGATTTCTTGTTCATCAGGAAGAAGGATGTAATAATTTGACTACCACCTAAGTAGAATAAAATCCAGTATTTGTACAAATAAACTCAGCTTCCATGTGAGGTTCTTAGTTTGGAACGGACCTTGGAAGTCATCTACTCCTACCTGCCTGCCATGGGCAGGGAGGCATCTCAACTAGACTCAACTGCTCAAGGCCTCATTCAACTTGACCTTGAATAGCCTAAAGAGGAGGCACCTACAACCTCCCTGGGAAACCTATTCTAGAGTCTCACCACCTTTGTACTGAAGAGCTTCTTCCACTGTAAACCTACTCTTCCTCAACTTAAAACCATTCTGCCTTGTCCTATCATTAGACACTTTTCATAAAAGTCACTCTTCAGCCTTCCTGCAGTATCCCTTCAGATACTGGAAGGCAGCTCTAAAGTCCCCCCTGGAGTCTTCTCAGCCTATTGTCATAGCAGAGATGTTCCAGCCCTTGGATTATCCTCATGGCTGTTCTCTGGATTTGCTCCAACAGCTCTGTGTCCTTATGATGGAGGCAACAGAACCAGACACAGTATTTGAGGTGGAGCTTCACAAGAGCAGAATAAAGGGGAAGAATCACCTGCTGGCCACAATTCTCTTGATGCAGCCGAGGATATGATTTCACTTTGGGCTGCGTGAGCACACTGCCAGCTTATGTTGAGCATCTCATCAATCAATACACTGAAGTCTCTTTCTTCAGTCCACTCTGCACCCAGCATGTATGTGCCTGGGATTGGCCCAACACAGATGTAGGATCTTGCACTTTGACTTGTTGAATCTCATGCAGTTGGCACTGGTCCACTTCTCAAGTCTGTCAAGATCCTTCTGGATGGCATCCTTTTCCTCAAGTGTGTCCACTGCACCACACAGTATTGTCAGTAAACATTGGTAATCAGGTCACCTGGTTCCCTTTGGATGGGCCATATGTTGTATCTTGCGTTCCTTTTCTCCCTGACATATATGTAAATTGTTTTCTGTTGTCTTTAATGTTCCTGGTCAGATTTAGTTCTGTCAGGGCTTTCACTATCCTAACCTGGATTCTGCTTTCCTGAACAATTTCCTCGTATTTGTCCCAGGTTACCTGTCCTTGTTTCCACCCTTTTTGGGTTTCCCTCTTATGTCTGATCTTGGCCAGGTATTCTTTGTTCATCCATATATGCCTCCTGGAATTTTTACCTGATTTAATTGGTTTTTTGGGATGCATTGCCTTTGAGCTTGGAAGAGATGATCCTTGGAAATAGAGTGGCTTTCCTAGACTCTAATCACTTTTTTGGCTTTGTCCTATGGTACTCTACCAGTGAGGCCCCTGAGAAGGTCAGAGTTGGCTTTTCTGAAGTCATTGGTTTCAAGCTTGCTGAGCACTCTCTTGTTTGATGCCCTGAGGATCTCAAACTCCACTATGTCATGATCACTGCAGTCAAGGCTGTCCATGAGCATCACGTTCCCCACCAGCTCCTCCCCATTAGTTAGAATAAGATTTGGCACATCTCCTTGTTGGTTTTTCTATCATTTGGAGGAGGAAGTTATCATCAATGCATTCCAGGAATTTCAACAATTGCTTATGCCATGCAGTGTTGTCTCTCCAACTAATGTCAGTATGATTAAAGCAGCCTATGATGACCAGGGCTTATGAATGAGCAGCAAGTCCTATCTTTCTCTGAAGGGCTTCATCCACATGGTCTTCCTTGTTAGGTGGTCTGTAGAAGAAACTCTCTATAATGTCCCATATCATTCCTTTCAATCTGACTGATAGGCACTGAGTTTTCTCTTCATCACTCACCAGGTGGATCTCCATGTACTGTATCCAGCCACTGATGCAGAGGGCAACATCCCCTCCTCCTCTCCCTTGCCTATCATTCCTGAAGAGCCCATATCCTCTCAGCAATCATAAAATTCATTCCACAATGTTCCTGTGATGCCAGTCAGATAGTAGAATAACAGACATGCCAGCATCTTCAGTTCCTCCTGTTTATCGCCCATTTTGACATTATAAGTCTTCAAGTGCTTCCTCTGTAACTCATGACACATGATTTCCTGCTCTCTAGCTGCTCTGCTTTGTTTAGATCCTATATCTCAGAGACCCTTTATGGATGCTATTCTTTCTTTGTCTGCACAGGTAAGTAGCTGAGAAATGAAGCCAGACTCGAACTTGATGAAGTATAATTTTTAGTTGTTTAATCTGTATCAATTTTGCTCTAAAATGTGAAATTTCCAATTAAATTTGGTCTACAGCTAACTTCAAACACTACACAGCTGTTTCATATATATATAATTATGCTGGAATTGTTAACACCTGACTGATGCAATTTATTTGATGGGGCTTTAGATACAGACATTACCATAGCACAGATATGGCTGAGAGGGCTTCTTACATCTCTGATACCTTCTGAAAAGTTTAGACACATGGAGGCACTTGGGAAAAAAAGAAAGTAAAGAAAGGATAAAAAACCAGAATGCTACCTTCATAAGAGAGAAGGCAAGAAGACCCATTAGACTAATCACTACTTGCACAGAGTTTCCACACCGACAGTGGTGCATGTTGTCTCTGTGTGTATTACCTTGCAGATAGCAGAGAAATCTTACTGGTCCTACTTTATAAAAAACTTAGTCTACGGTAGCAAAAATATACATTCCAGTGTTAGAAAATAAATCTAAAAAAGAACAAATGGAATTTCCTGTNTTTTTTTTTTTTTTTTTAGCATTATGGAACAGAACTATTCTTTAAAATGGGAACTGGTTGGTTTTGTGGTGGTTTTGGATTTTTTTGTTTATTTGTGGGGTTGGGTATTTTGTTTCATTGTTTTTGGGTTTTTTTGAGTGTTTTAGTATAAGCAGGTATATTTTCTACATTTCCAGGTAGAATCTACAAACAAAAGAAATATCTGCTACCAGTGTATTTTTCCAGTAGTTTGGGAGTCATTCACTCATACACAAAAAACAATCAGCAGAATGCTTGCCTAATTCAGATTTTAGCTATTTTTAGCTACAGTGAATAAATCAATCACATACTGTGACTTTACACTGAACACAGACACAAGAGAAACAGTAACTAAAAAAACCTATAGATTACACAATGAAGACATGGAGCACTACATCTGCTAGTCAGCAGCATTGTTAGCCTTTTACCCTTTAAAATGACATTTAAAAAATCCTAACAAGATCCAAAAGGGCTTAAGTAATTGGTTGTTTTTTTGGTTTTTTTTGTTTTGTTGGTTTTTTTTCCCAGTAGAGAATAGAAGTGTCAGACAATAAAGTTTAAATGAAATATGAAATGGCAGCATGTGACTTTTTTTAACTAATTTTTCTCCTTCTAGGTTCATATTTCCCCTACTAGGTTAAATAACTCATTTGAAATATACATTCAATTAATGTGGTGGGATATGTTTCCCAAACAGATGTTTATTCACTATATTCTAGCATTACATGGGGACTCCTATGTGAATATGGTGCATAAAAGACTGAGGAGGAGCTTTGAGCAGAATCCAAGATTTATAATACTCCTCTGTTGCTCTTCAGGACTACAGCTCGTTTCCTTTCACTCTCAGGTTCCCAGACTGAGAATGTACAGCCAGTGCCATACTGTTTTTTTGCAGAGACTGCTTTTGCTCCAATAAAACTGTGAGAACTGGGGCTGAATATCTGATAGTAGCTCCAGCACACCTTTTTAACATGTGGCAGGGAGATGTTTTGCGAACCTTTTTTTTGCCAGCCTAAGGTATTATGAAGTCCTAATTCTGACAGTGCATTGTGAAATGACTCAAGGAACTGTGAATATACCCCTAAGTCTGAAACATGCTTTCTGACATCCTACATTTAATGTGAATAAAGTTCATGGTTTTAGTTGGCTGGCCTGATCTCTCATCATCTGATACAAATGAGCTTGCCTGTGCCACTAAATTAAAACTGCAGATAGGTTGATAGTTTCTTCTGCATATATGTGTATGTATATATATATATATATATATACATACACACACACGTGTATATATATATATACATATATATGGCAGAAAATTGCAGGAAGAGTTTTCATTAGCAAAGATGGCAACAGCACATGAAAAATTAGGGCCTGCTGTCTAGATAACGAGTGCAGAAGAGAGAAATCTGTTTTTGAATCTGTCTGTGTAGGATTAAAGTTTGAAAGCCTCTCATAATTACCTTCAATGTGAACTTGTTTTTCATATCAGCATCTTATTTTTAAATATAAAGGCATGAATAAGAAATAAATTCAAGTCAAGTATGTAAAGTAGGTGTTAGTACAGCTCATTAGTGCACAATGTGAATTCCAAGTACAGAAATTGCCATCATCCTGTTTCCAAACTCCTAAGCTAGTTTAGGTAGAAAAGAGAAAGGTAATGTAGAAACAGAGCAGTCTCTGGAAGAGGCAGCATCTCCTAGACCACTGCCATTTACACTTCAAACCTGAGAGTTTAAACAACAAAAAGTTATATTTCATGCTGCTCTACCACAACTGTAAAATTTGCACAAACTGGAAGACAGTAGGCATCACTTTTTTTCTGAGAGGTTCATATGAAACATTTCAGTCCAGATATAGAAATATTATTTATCTGCTCTTTGAAATATAGATGATTACTCAGACTGACAAGCAATGGTAAACTGGCTACAGTTGATTCCTCTTTGTTCAAAGTCTGCCCCTTCTATCTCAGGTCTTGTATCATTACTAATTCTCAGCTTGTCATGAAGCAAATGAGAAACCAGCATATTTCTTGGTTGACAAATTCATCTGTATTTATTTAAGAGTAACCACCAAAAATGAAATTTAAAACTACAGTAGTGTGTATGTTCATATATAAAAAAAAAAATTGCTTGCTTTACAGGCCTCAGCTTTTACTTCCTAGCCCTATTACTGTTTTGAAAACTTATTTTAATATTAAAAAAAAAAAAAGAGGTACTACTCCACTAATCATGTACTTCTTTTTCTGTTTTAAAGACAGGTCTTCTCTTGGCCTTGCCATTATGTCTGAAAGGAATCTAAAGCTTGCTAGTTGATGATTCCTCTAATGTCAACAAAGTCAGATCTGAAAGTAAGTAGGTTAAACTTAACCCAAGTGTATACATACATATCAAGATTGGGTGAGGGCATGTAAACCTTGAACAGAGTACTCCTCAGTCTACTAAAGAGCAAATTATATATGTAAACAGGGCCCTCGAAATGGCAACGTTCTCATTCTCTTATGCTAGCACACATTGCTCAGTTATCTTGAATGCATATGACAGAATGAGACACCTGTATGTGCATTAAGTATAACCACATAGACTAATCTATTAAAGGACAAAGGATATGTAAGCCAAGCTTGCTAAAGCAGACTTGAGTTTTATCCATCTGTATTTCCTAATTTATCTCTTTCATTTTGCTATTTTCAAGATGGAACAAACTTGTACAACACAAAATTAATTACCCCCCTTACACTTAGCTGCAATAGCACTCGTAAAAATGTCTGAACAAAAATACAACATACAAGGCATCAGTCTATGTGATCTACCTATTTATCTACACTAAAAAATTATTCAGTAAAATTTGTATAATAAAATATTTAGATAATTCTGATATTATGGTACATATTTTTCCCAGACTATTTTCATAGTCTTCCTGATGGTTGAAAGGACAAGAAAAAATATACAGTACATCTGATAGCTCCTACTTGATAAATCATGAAAAACTTTAATTTACTTTTTTTTTGAACAACATAAAAAAAATTTTTTTTGGATGGAATCCCAGACTCTAGACATCATGATATACTGTTTTGTACTTTACATCCTTGCATAAATATTTATTTTTCTATTTTGTTTATTAAACATTTGTACTTCCCATGTTCTTCCTTATATTCAGCTTTTACCATTGCATTGGGATTATAAAAGTTTAGACATTTAAACCAGCATTTTTCAGCACAGAAATATCAGAACTTACAGAAATTTAAAGTGAAGACAAAGTAATGATTCTCCTTTCCTAGATGAAACCAAAGCTTGTTGCACTAACCAAAAAAACCCCAAAAAACATAAAACAATCAATAAAAGAGATGGATATTTGAGATAGAGAAGGTAAGAACTTTCAGGAATTAGTATTACTAAAACTATCTCTTTCAAGGTTGCTTGAGTAAAGCTGCCTAACCAACACATGAATTTTCATTTTCTTTTCTCTTTGTGGCTTATTATCAGGATCTGGTTATCTTAAAAAAAAAAAAAAAACCCACAACCAAAAACACCCACAACAAACAAACAAACAAACAAACAAAAAACCCAAAACAAAGAAACCCAACCAAGCAACCAAACCCAAAAAGACTTATGGTAGTTTGAAGGCAAATTCCTTAGGTAATAGTGAAACATGGTACTGTGGATAAATAGTGAATGGTCATGATTGTAATTATAGAAAAAAAATCAGAAAATCCTTGTGATCTGGTATTTCAGTAAGTGCAAGTCAAGGAAATATTTTACTTCATCTAACTTTAACTTAATGGAAAGAGTAGGAAATTGATTTACTGCTGATTGTTCTAATATTAGTGCATAATACAGCCTTGCAATATTGCCAAGAAAATTTACTGGCACAGATACAAATGTCTATTTGTCTGCCATTTTTCACAGTAATCAATCATCATAGTGAATTAATACTTTTTATTCACTGAATTGTAAAGTATCAGTCATTTCAGCAAGCTCAATGTAAAAAAAATCTGCCAAACTCTTATACAATAAATATATGTTTCTATATACTTTCTTTTGTAAATAAATTGTATATTGTAGCTTTGTAACTTGCTCATGTTTGGGGTGCAATCAGCATTGAAACTGAAATTGAGTGTATGAGGATTACATAAAAGTGACAGTTGTAAGCTGCACTATTTTAAAAATAATTTATTTATTTCTACAGACATGTTAATTACATCGAATCATAGAATCAGTCTGTCACGAGATAGCACTAATTAAATGCGATATCTCGCGGCGAAGGGGTCCTAGTGCCCTCCTCGCCGGTTCTTTAAGGTTTCGGTCGGCAGAAATAGACGAACGCGTTGCTTAAAGGTCAGGTATGAACGTTTAACAACCAGAACTGGGGAAAACAGAGAGGTTACATGCAAAATAGATCCCGACGCGCCTACAAAATGCCCGCGAGGCACGAGGAGGGGGGGGAAAACACGCTTCTTCCCGAACCCGAGTTGGGGGGGG
>VWZI01018414.1:319654-373649 GCA_013396835.1 Psilopogon haemacephalus | reverse complement strand
TCAATGTTGTGGTTTTTTTTTTTTTGTTTTTTTTTTTTAATATAAATTGTAATTTGTCTGCATATTTTTGGTGGGAAAGCAGCTGCCAAAAAGTCTTTTGCTGCTGTAGAAAGCACTTCAGTCTAGGCTGTGAAAGGTTTAACCCTTTCTGAATTTCCTCCTGAAAAAGAAATTTTAAAAAAGGTATGTTCATCTATGCATTTTTCAGAATTAATCAAGCTATAGTAACACAGGAATTACTAATACAATTTCAGCCAGACTAGTACTATTTTGGTGTTGCATTGTGAAGCTATTTGAATTAGTTTCTTTTAGGCTTTAGTCACTACTTGTGGCATTGTCTTTAAAAATTAATGTTAACAAAGAAAACTTACTTTGCATAAGCAGGGTGAACCAGAAGGGCTCTTTTGAGGCTTCAGGATGTAGGATTCAGGATAGGGTCTCACTGTTTTACTGCTGCTGTCTAATCTGTAGCTTCAGGGCCGTGTCCATTTATTTGTGTTCAGCTATGTTAATGTAGAGTGGAGCATGTCCTGGTTTTTATCTCAGTTTTACAAGTGTGAGTCTCTTTGGACTAGAATATAGATGAGTGCCACTAATAAGAAGTCATGTTGGGTAGCGCAAAATTGCCTTGCAGATCCTGATCCAAATAAATTCTGAAGCCAAGTATACAGAAATCAAGCCTTCAGAAAAACATTGAAAACATGCCTATACACAATGAATTTCTTTGTGATACAATTTAAGTGCATGCCTAATGTGCTCCTCTCAATATCAGCTTTGAATTGCACTGAGGAAGCTGAAGATGTTAACTGCCTTGTATGATTTTGCCAGCGATTTACTAATTACAGCATTGGACAATTTACAAAGATTTTCTTATGAGAAAGAATAAAAAGATCCCTCCTGGAAGTTTGTTTAGGTGCATTTGAGAGATACTGGTAAAATTACCATTGAATTTTCTTATTCAGAGACAGGTTCTTCTCCACTGCAACTGCGCCCAAACATTGGAATTGCCTGTCCAGGACAGTTCTGAAGTCACCATCTCGGGACGTTCAAGTGACTTGTGGACCTGGTGCTTAGGGGCATGGTGCTGGGTCAAAGGTTGACCTAAATGATCTTTAAGGTCTCTTCCAACCTCATATATTCTGTGATTCTATATTTATATAACTGCTTCAAAAGGTAGTTACAATATCAATTGGATGAGTAATACAATCAGAGGTGACATCAGAGGTCACAGTGATAAAGAAATGAAACTCTCAAAGTTTGCTCAGGTGTCAGTTAATGCATGGTAATTCATTAGAAATCTGCTCTAAGAAATGTGTCCTAAATTCTCGTATCATGTGAATCAGATGGAGACACAGCTAGCATTGAGTGCTGTGTGAGGTAAGTCAGTTTTAAGAATTCTAATCAACAAGGAGAATAAATTTAAAACACATTGCAGAAATTGCCTTAAAACAAGTGTTAATCTCAGCTATATACTGATTTAAAACATATTTATTTGCATAAAGAACACAATTTGATTTTTTCTGTCACCATAACCTTAGTAGCTTGCTAGACCACTGTCCTCTTGGCTGCCTGCTGTTATTAGAACCTCATGGTAAACACACCATGTAATGTTCTTCTGTTTAGCTTTTCAAGACAGTTATGGAAATTAAAACTTTAAAATTATCTCTCACAAAAATATTATTTCAGAAAATAATAGCTGATAGTGTATTTAAAAGTGAGTAATTTTCTTTACGTGTGTTCTTGATATTCTCTGGACATATTTTGTGTAGTAGGAAAAGGAAAGTGGACAAGTTTTAGACTGAGAGGGCAATATAATTCAGGCTAAATTGACTTTGCTTCCTGTGTACATTGTATACACAAACCAGGAAAAGAGAAAGCCTTGCTCTATTCCTTTTTCCATTTCAGGATATAAGTATCATTGCTTGTCCCTTGGCTTTTCTGAATCTAAGAGGCTGTGGACTGCAAGCGTCATTCCTAAGGATCATGGAAATCTGTCAGCTGCCCCAGGAGATGTACATCAGCACACATGCATATGGCATGGCAGGATAGTTCTGAGAAGAGTTTGTGCTTAATTTGAGATGTTCCAGAAGTGTTTAATCTTAAGGTCACCAAAAAAAAAAAAAATTTCCTCTAAAACAGATGGATGAGGAAATTTTCATATGAAGATGTTGCACTTAAAAGACCAATAGCTATAGTCAGTACTCTTGTTTCACTGAAAGACCACAAAAATTGCATTCATGAAATGTCACACTTGACTAATGGAAGTTGTAGTAATTATAAATATCTATAATCATGTGTAGCTCTCGTTGTTCATTCCAGGTTATATATTTCCCAGTCTTACAGGAAAACTGGTACAGAGAAATAAAGTGACATAAAAAGATGTAAGTACCTTGTTTAACCTCTGATGGAGATAGGAATAAAAAAACTTTCCAACCAAAGCCTTTCTATGATTCTGTGTTTCCCTTATCTTTGTAAAGAAGAGTGGAGGTATTTGTCCTCCAGTCTGAAATTAAATATTGAAAATACTGCTAAAACTAGTGCATCTGACCTTGAAAAATTACTCCTTACCTTGCTTTGAGTAATTTTCTCTTTGCTTCAGTCACCAGTTCACTTGTATGGGTACTCAGGATTAAGGCAGGAATATAAAACCAAAATTGTTGCTCTGATCATTCTTCAGGTATTTTTTGTTCATTATGTCATTTTGGATGGAATGCTACCTAGCAGTGGGTCAAAAGTAACACTGAGAGTTGTCACAGACAACTAAAATTTGGAGGCTGTAGAAGTCAGAATATGAAAGAGAATTTTGTGATTTGGCTTGTGCAGGGTGGTACCAGTAGCTGAGCCCTGACAGACACAAAGATGACACAGTCCATGTCCCACGTGTGGCCAGCAGCAAACTGTGTACATTGTTGTGTACATGTTAAGAAAAACTACAGCTGGCCATCTGATTGGAGGTGCTGTATCACAAAAGTAATTTTGTAATAAAACTCATGTTATTAAGAAAAATTGCCTGTGCTTAATTTTGGGAAGCTTAAAGCAGACACTAGGTATTAGTGTGTAAACTATCTGAGTCATGACTATAAAACCCAGTTCTTTTTTCGGGAGCCACTGAATCTGCAGGGGTACAGCAAGTGAAAGACAGTGGGAGAATTTCCAGAGCTGACCTTTATCTTGCCACCAAGTTACAGGCTGCCTCCAACATACCTCAGAGTATTCCCTTCTTGTCATGATCACCTATATAGATGGGAAGATACTGACATTCAGGAAAATACATGTAATGAGATTGACTTCAATTTGATCATTGTTTGTATTGTTAATGTATTTTTTTTGTCAAGAGCACAAGAGGACTATCCAATGTGTGCTTGTAAGGCCATGTGAGCTTATGCTGTAGAAAGAGAGAGTAGGAAAAAAACTCTATTACAATTATCAGTTCTACAATAAAATCCCTCTACAAATGTTATTGAAAATAGCTAAATTTTGTAATATAAAATCTAAACTATTTCTCCATTAGAATAAGATAAACAATTGTCTAGAAAGGTCTAACAGGTGAAAGCTTAGCAATATAAGCTTTGTACATTAAAATAAAGCAAGAGCAAAATCCATTCTGGAATCTGTTTGGTGCCAGATGACAGTGATTATATTAATTATATTTTCTGCATAAGTTTATGGATAATGTATGAAACTAAAATACTGCTTCAGATTTTGTTTGTCATATGCTAAAATTGGAGAGAGAAAAACTTTATCTGAACTTTTTGAGAGCAGTAATCTCAGGAAATGGGCAACCCAAGTCTAGCAATATTTTGGCATTGCATTCTCTTTGCAGTAAAATGTTGAACAGATGTATCTGATAGCAGTTGTAACCTATTCAGAAGGAAGACAGACAGTGCTAACCTACCACTGGTAGAAAGCAATAAAATGTCTCTGGAAGCTGTTCACTACATATGGTTTGCCTGAGGTTACTGTCTTGCTTTTCTTACAATGTTACCCAATAAATCACAGAAAATATGGATTCATTTTTAACTTAAATGAAATAAGACAAAAAAAAAAAAAAAAAAAAAGAGCAGATTGTGAAGACTGCTGAATACTTTCACACATGAAATAAGCCATTTATATGGCTAAACTAGGTTTTAAAACCCCAACAAACAAACAACTAAAATAATGGCACTAAAATATATTTTTATTACTTAATATACTTAATTACTTTTCAGAAAGAAAAGATATTGTGGCCCAGACTTACACAACATCTGCTGTGTTAATTATCAATGTATTTCTAAAGCCCTCAATTTCCTTAATCAAACATAATTCTTCAAAACATTAAGAGAAACAGTGGATTTAGGAATAAATCACTTGGGGGTTCTATGTGCTGTTCGACTTAGATTCTTTCATTCTGGCCAGATGGAGTTCATAAGAAGTTGTGAGGGAGGAAGCCTCTAAACTATTGCCAAAAATCTTTACTGCACGTGAAAGTTTTGCAAAAATGGTGAAAGAACAGGCTATCCAACAGTGAGATAAATCAGGGAGAAAAAGCATAGATTTTACATATAAACCAGCCATGTCCTTAATGTAAATTCACAGGTAATTCTGCCTCAGATTGGAGAAAGTATGTTTCACATACACTGCAGCTTCTATTTGAAATTAACCACTTCCACCATCCATTCTTATATCAGTTTCTGCAATGGTAGCATGTAAAATTCTATGGACAACATGTGATGAATTGGAGTCTTCCTATGGTGTAGGAAGAGTAGGACTGTGGAAGATAAAACAAAGGAGAAAGATAAACTTTTTTAAAAGTCTGCATATGTCTTTAAACTACTTTCATTTGGGGGAAAAAAAAAAAGAGAGAGAGAAGTGTAATTTCAGTTACTTAAGGTGAGATTTTTATTCTCTGCATCTGAACTTGACACTTAGACCTGCCTTTAATTCAAGAGATATGAGCTGCCACTTTCAGTAAGTCGGCTAATTTGATTTTGACAATTACAGTGCATGAGAAAAGCTGCTAATGTTTGTGTTTTCCCATTGATGTTATAGGCAGCCTAAAGAGGCAAGCTCAGATTCTGTTGTTTACATTGGCCAGGTGAATCCTTCTCCCATGGACACCAGTATATCACACTACTGAGTTTATACTGTGAACACAAATGAGCTGAGATGCCACATAGCTGAATACTTTTATTAATTTATTTCTTCATTTACTATACACATGATCTCTGCAGAGAGTGCAAATTGTCCCAGAAGTCCTAGAGTTTGGATGCCAGCAGTTAAGCCCAGGCCAAATGCCATGTGTGTTCATTTGGGTAATAGGATGAGATGCAGTGAGACTCATCTCTGGATCTAAGTATGCTCTGGGTAAGTGAACCTTGGACTGTCTTTCTAGACTTGCCTGCTTATTAAGCACATCCTGTGTGCATGAGCACTTTGGATTATCTAGAGGTTTGATGCGAATGAGTTTTCTTTAAGGACAAAGAGAATTTTTTTCCTCCAGAAATGTATTAATTTATTAAATTATATTTTATCTAGTAGACTCTATTAAAAAAAAAATCTTTAGGTCTTCAGAAACTGTTGATTTAACAAGTATTGACTAGATAAATAAATTTAGAGAAAATAAGTGTTTACCTAGTGCTGCAATTAAGATTCCTTTGCTTTGCATCTTGGCAGGCATGATGAGGAACAGAAATTTTGCTCTTTAGGAGCAATGGGCCTCATTCCTAGCAGTCATAATTCAAGTCAAATTAGCCTTTGGGATTCATACCAGAGGAGGATCTGCAACACCAGGTAAAATTATTCCTAGAGGAAGAATCTTCCTGTAATTCCGATGAATTCACTGAATAAATGTGTCCCTTTGATCACATATGAAATAGTCTAGCTTCCTCACATGCTATGCTACTGGCCTGCGGAAAGAGATTTCTAATATGCTCTTTCCTATCCACTCACTGGCTGAATTAGAAATAATAAGATGCTGTCGGCTGGTTTTCTTGTTACATGGCCAATATTATTACTTTGTTACTTTACACTACTTTTAAAACTGAAATATTTTGCCAGCAAATGAGGATTAGGTTGTCTTGGTAGACTTAAAATCTTTATGAGTTTTTATTAGAAAACATATATAAATCTTTATGAGTTTTTATTAGAAAATATATATGCCTATACCAAACAATTTAAAATGCAGTCTATAGTGTAGCTCTACAAAGCTATATATTATTTATCTTATAAATTATAATCTCTTTGTCTTAATGTAATATCTACGAAGAGATGGGCAAAGGGTAGGCTTTTGGAATAAAATAGTAAGCTATCAGCAGCAAGATATGTGTCAGGAATTAATTTGGTCTTGCTTTTTCAGTTCTCTGAACAGAACAGAATATATTATAAATATTCTTGAGTTTTTGTAGTGTTTCCAAACTGCTTATGTTGTTTAGAAACACATTGCCTCTATCTTTGCTGCTTCGAAATAATGCAACAGTAAGAACTCTTTCTTGAAAGTTAGCATCTTATTTATATTATAAATATGAGGTCTACGCAGAGTATTTGCAGTCATAGCATAGAATGGCTTCAGTTGGAAGGGAACTTAGAGATCACATAGTTCCAACCTCCCTGCTATGGGCAGAAGCAACCTTCACTAGACCAGCTTGCTAAATTCCCTGTCCAACTGGCATGGAATACTTTTCAGTGATGGGAGATTCACAAACCTCCCTGAGCAACCGCTTCCAGTGCCTCAGCATACTCACAGTGAAGAAATAATTATGATTTGTGTACACCTTGTAAACTTAGTCTTCAGTAAAAAAATCTTTAAAAGGCACTAGGGACTCTACAGGCTTGTAAGAAATTCTGCTAGAGATATACAGAGATGTTAATATCGAACTCCACAGAAACTGTTTCTATCATCATTTTCACCCTAGGAAATTAAATTATTAATATGAGAGGGATCTACAGATGTAATATATAGCAGTCATGACAGCCATTATGCTAAATAAAAATGGTTTCTTCACTGGAAATAGATTTTATTATTTTCTTTTAGAGATTTATTTTGTTTGCACATAGTTTATAAAGGGAATAAGTATGTTTGACAGGATAAAATAATTATCACAATTTAGTAAAAAAAAATAAGATTTTCTGCTAACTTTCATGTGAGGAAAACAGGCAGTGAAGATCAAATGCAAGACTCAGAAAGCTTCAAACTTACACAAGTTGTTTTGCAAAACTATTTTAAAAGGATTACTGAAATGTGAATCAATAGTAAAAAGTAATATATAACCAAATGCACAAACCCTTTATTTAAATAACATGAGTATTGTGACATAAAATGACAAAAGGCAGGAAATTTAAAGTTAAGGCTCTAACTCTGGCTTTAAGTCATGTCATGGGAAAAGAGAGAGCATTATAGATAGAGAATCAGCCTTTGCTTTCAATTTCCTGGCTTTTGTCAGCTTATGTCACAGCATTAATTATGTTTAACATAAATTTTGGATTTAATTTCCTTGACTATTTTTCTGTAACTTCCTTTTGTTGTTGCTGTTGTTGTTATAAGGGAAAATATATTTCATTACAGTTAAGAAGGTATGTGTTATTTAGCAGATTTTTTTTTTTTTCTTTTAAACTGTATTGGTTTGTGGTGGGATAGTTACATTTCTTCATAGTAGCTAGGATAGGGCTACATTTTGTATTTGTGCTGAAAACTGTTCATAACTCAGAGACTTCAGTTTTCATTACTGCTGAGCAGTGTGTACACAGAAGCCTTTTTCTGCTTCTCACCCCACCCCACCACCAAGATGATGGGATGGGACAGGGAGGGGATATTTGACTCCAACTAAAGAAAACAATATTCCATGCCATATGGTGTCATGCTCAGCCACAAAAGCTGTAGAAGAAAGAAGAAAGGACATTGGAAGTCACAACATTTATTTTTCCATGTCACCACTATGAATGATGGAACTTTGCACTGCTGGAGATGGCTGAACACCTGCTTGCTGATGAGATATAGTGTATAAATTCCTTGCTTTACTTTGCTTGCACCTTTTACTTTATTCAATCCATTATTTTTCTCTCTCTTACCATTATGATTCTTTCCCTTATCACAGAATCATAGAATCACAGAATCACAGGACTTTAGAGGTTGGAATGGTCCTCCAGAGGTCAGAGTCCAACCTCCCTGCCATGGCAGGACCACCTAGGGTAGTCCTCACAAGAGTGCATCCAGGGAGGCTTTGAAAGTCTCCAGAGACTGCACAATCTCTCTGGGCAGCCTCTTCCGGTGCTCTGTCACCCTCACTGTAAAGAATTTTCTCCTCATGTTGAGGTGAAACCTCCTATCTTCCAATTTGTAGCCATTGCTCCTTGTCTTATTGCTGTTGACCAGTGAAAAGAGATTGGCCCCATCCACCCCTCAGATATTTGTATACATTGATAAGATCTCCTCTCAGTCTTCTCCAGACTAAACAGCCCCAGGTTTCTCAGTCTATCAACCCGGGGTAGGTGAATGAGTGGCTGGTTGGGGATTAGATGCTGACTGAGGTTGAATCACAGGAAAAGTGTATCTGATGTTTCTCAAAGCCGTAATAAATAACTTGGGATTCTTATCTTTAACTATTTCATTGTTGTTAATTAAGAATTGCTATGAATTTTTTTTACCTGTCTATTGAAGATTGAGGCCCAGACATTTTTGCAAAAGCTTTTTGCCTTAAAAACAAGCAAAAAAAACCCAAACAACCAAACCACAAAGAAAAAACCCAAACAAAAAAAAAACAACCCACACAGACAAAACAAAACAAACAAAAAGCCAAACAAAAAATAAGAAAGAAAGAAAGAAAGAAAGAGAGAAAGAAAGAAAGAAAGAAAGAAAGTGTCTAAGACTCCGTATACCAATATATCACCTATCACAACTTTAAGGCCAGGATAGATATCTTAAATAAAGGAGAACTACAGATTCTTAGGTGTTATCACATTTTAGAATCAGAGTCATAGTTATCTTCTGCAATGTAGAGTTTAGCAATCCCAGCCAATGCAGTCTCATTGCAAAAGGTAGAAAACCTAACCAGGAGGTGAAGTGTGTTGTCTTGCTGTATGTTCCACAGCTCCCACAGAAGTTGGTGGGCAGACTGAATATACAAAGTTCATAATATCAAATGTACCTGAGGCATTGCCTTGTTGTCAGGAATCTTACTTTGTGGTGCACTAAGAACAGACTTTATAGACATTTATGAAGTATATAGGAAAGTGTAGGATGTGTATCAGTTGCCTGGCAAATTAGGCAATGTGACACTGCACAGTTTAGCTTATAGGCTGCCCAAAGAAACAGAAGTCACAACGATTTTGTACCATTTCATCTGCTTCCCTTGGATGCTCTTGGTCTCCATTGTGATGGAAGGGGTTGTGATTAATTAATGCAAGATGATTTTTCAAAATTAATATTGTTTATTAATTTCTTTATATCCAAATTTTCCACCCCAATCACTTAATATTAAACCAGTTCAATTGTAACAGTCATGGAACTATTACATAAATGACATCTAGATCTAGTAGTAATTATTAATATGCATAAACGATCAATTCACTTAACTCAAATTAGCTAATTTAACACTGGAAGAGATCTCTTGTGGTCAATAGTGCCACCTGGTTACTAGATGGAACTCAGGGCCCCTCTACACAGGGCAGAGGTTAGGGCTTAAGTTTACTCACAAGTATTAATTCTCCCGTCTTGTGGGGTTATCAATAAATTGAAAGTACCTAAAATACTTGCAGGGGTTCTGGCTAGTCTGGCTGCTGGCTGTTGCTGATACAGCTGTTGCTGTGGCTGCAGCTGTGGCTGAGACTTGGTTCACCCAGGCTCCACAGGCTGCTGGAGGAAGGAGAGGCAGGCAGATGGTTTCTGACCTGTTCCTTGCTTTTTGACAATCTGCATGCCTTCAGGCTTGGTCATCTTCAAGGGATGCAGGTTGCTCTGGCAAGTGCAGGCAGATGTCTTGCGATGTATCTCAGCAGATGTGTATCTCAAGCTGCTAATTGCTATTCAAGTTGCTCCTGGAAAGACTTGAAACAGTCCCGGGCAGGAATATAGCTTATCATTACAGGTACGGATGCAGAACACAGAATAATGGCAAAATCATGGCAGAAGCATAAGCATGGCAAAAGCATACTGTGTTATCTGCTTATCTGCTTTTAATATCTATGCCTGAGATTGATTGGACCATTTTGGTTTTACCATATTTGTGTGAAAGCATAGGTTTGCTTATACTGGGGGCCCAGTTTAAAGAAGTCAAGCTGTACCTGTGGCTTACTTGTCAACTGTGTATTGATTTTCATGTGATTGGAAACTAAGGATGTCCAGACCATCATTTCCTAACTAGCTCCTTCTCAGGTTTATTTACTGATCCTTGTGCAGTGACAGTACTCACTAGTGAAGAGAGGTTTAGCACAAGCTTAGCACAAGGCTAGTGCATGTAACTTGTTTACCACAGTACAAGCAGGAGAAAAGCAAGTTATATAAGCCATAGTTCTCAGACTCCATGGTACCATGTCTTTTGTCTCGTTTTTCTGCCTTCCCTCTATTTTTGAGGAAGAGGCAACAGCAGAAAAAATGTCTGGGCAGGCCAGCACATGTACAGGCCTATTTTGACCCTTCACATCTACCATGACATCCATAAGTAATGCTTGCCAAATTATTGCTTTGCGAGTTGGTGCTAGGAGGAAAAATACTTCCACAATCTGCTGATGTAATTCTGACCTCTTCTCTGGTGGCTAATTTCCCATTTATTTTCATAATTCAGCAGAAGTCAAAACTTTTTGTTTTAGAGTACTACTCATTACCAAGAAAGAGATGTACTTATTTATGTATTTATTTAATATTTGCAGGCTGTAAGGACATTTGTGTAAAGGACTGTGAGAGACTGAAGGCTCTCCCTTCAATGAATCAGTGAAGACAAGGATTGTTGTCTCCTTCCCCCAGACTCAATGTTCCTGGCTGAATGCAAATTATCCAAGATACAGCACTCTGCTGATGCTCTGGGATGTAAATAGTGTGGTCTTTTGTGACTTTCTCAGATTTCTGCCTAGCACTGGCTTTCAGGATATTCATCAGCTACCCTGAAGAGAAAAGACTTATGTGTATTCAGGGTATGAACAAGTAAGCAGCACAGGCAGGGAGCGGAGGCCCTTCCTGGTGCTGCTGCCAGACCCCTGAGAAGGAATGACAATACACTGGAGGAAATCCTCGGGAGCTGCACCTGGACACTGATAAGTCTGGGACTGGAAATACTGTATAAAAAGGAACTCAGGAGGAAGAACCTGGGGAGAAGAACTCAGGTGGAAGAACTCAGGAAAGAGAACCCAAGGAACAACAACTCCACCAGCTAGAAGATGGACTCCTGACGAACGCTGGACCATGCACACTTCTCTCTCACCCCCCTGTCTCCATCTGATGGTGATATAATCCCTGCTTGTCTCCCTCCCCTGCTCTTTTTTNCCCCCTCCCCCCTCCACTCCTTCTTTCCCTGTGCTTTGTCCAACTTTATCCCTTAATAAATAGTTTTGTGGTGAGATCTGGTCTCACTTGTACCTTAATTTCACAGCATAGGAATCTATAAGAACAGGTCTTGCCCCTCCGGACAGAGATCCTGTTAATCTCTGGCCTCTGGACATTGACAAGGACAAGTGATTTTTTACTGGAAGTATGATCCCACAGGTACTGGACACAAATCTGATCTCACTTAGTGGGCTGTCCATAGAAACCTGGATGAAACAGAATGACTTTCAAAGCATTTATTCTCCAACTTGCAGGCTCTTCAAGAGTTTATGCTGCCTCATGTACAGCTTTATGCCAAAAACTGAACTGTGACTTTAGAATATGAGTCCTTGAGGTTTGTAAATGAATTTCCAAACTGTGAAAACTAACAACATATTTTAATCTTTTCAATTTTGAGATTTTGTTCCAATTAAATAGGATACTTTTTCTACATCTGTTGCTGGAACTGGGCAGGCCAAATTAGCATTCTTTGAGCAGTGCTACAGCTTGAATCTTTGGTCTTGGTTGAAGATTTTGCCTCCTGATGATTATTTGTGCTTGCTTCTGTTCCCCCTTGTTCAGCAGGAAAATTAATCAAGTCTCAGTGATTTGCAAATAAGTCAAATTTATAAGGTCACCTTTTTTTACTGACTAATACAGATTTTTCAGATTTAACCTGTATGCACTTTATAGCTTACAATTCCTTCAACTGCAGTCATGGATTTAGTAGTAAATCAGGAGTAAATATGCAAAAATAATAAAAGAAAGTGAGTTAGATGACTTTATTTGATCTTGGATGGAATTTATTCCTCTCTTTCACAATTCACAAGAATCAATGGAACAGACTATATTTGCAGATCTTGGAACGGATCTGTTTGCTTTAAGGGGTCAGGCAGCTTAATTGGTCTCTTTAGTATTAAATACCTTTCAGTATACACATTTTTAATAGCTAAAGTAGTTGTGACTTTAAGAGACATTTTGTTTATGTTAAATATAATGGAGTTTTCTTTTGGGATTTTTGCTCAATTTCAGTTTAGTGGAAGAGTTTTGAATGTTATATCCAGAATAAGATTATCACTATTCTAATAGGTATACAAGTAAATGACCATTGGAGTCAAAGGAAGTGTTTCTACAGACCGCAATGTACTTTACCCTAGATCCTAAAGCAATGTGTTTGTTTGCTTTGAGTTGTAGTTTTTTTTATTTTTCTCTGCTTTTTGCACACACTAATTTAACTTGCTATAACAGGTTTTGTATGTGATTTTGGGCTTTGTGGGGGTTTTTTTGTTGCTTTTTTTTTTTTTTTTCCCATACACTGCCTTTTACATTCTTTTCCTTGAGTCTCTAGTGATTATATTTGTGATTGCCATTTAAGTGGTCCCAGGAATCTAAGATGCTTTTAAGAAAAGGCATGGATTTTATAAGCAATAAAAATATCTTGTGAATGTAACATTGCATTAAAAATTTTTGTTTGTTTGTGCATTATTTTGAACAGATAATAGTAACACTGTCCAATGAGCTGTAAAGTACGGGTATATAAAGTTCCTTCTTAGCCACCATTTTCTGTAAAGCCATGTACTGAAACTATCCTATCTGCTAATTCTGTATCCTGCCATTTTAATTTTTGGTAACTTAAGACCTATATGTTTAAAAATTTGTCCTGATATGGCCAGGATAGGGTTCATTTCTTTGCTTGTTTGGTTTATTGGTTTGGTTTTGGTGGGGTTTCTTGTTTGTTTTGGTTTGTTTGTTTGGGTTTTTATTTGTTTTGTTTTATCTGTTTTATTTTATTCTGTTTTTTTTTTTTTCCCAACAAGAAGTTGGGAGGGGACACAACAATATGGGCAGCTGAACCAGACAGTGGGGTTTTGATCAAATATTGATGATACAATATCTGATATAATGCAAGATGATACAAGGCCAGGGCACTCAAGAGGGGCTTTGAGCAGGTAATTGTGATGTGCCATGAGCAATGGGGCGGATCAGGACAGGCTGGGCCAACACAATCAGTGCTGCTTTTTTATCACCATTTCAATAATAATATTGTTTACTCTGATTGTTGTTATCTCTTTGTGCAGTTCTGTTAAACTCTCATTATTTTGAACCACAGGGTTTTACCTTTTTCTTACATTTCTCCCTCCTATTCCATGGATGGAGTGCTGGCAGGGGACAGTTGTTTGAGTGGCTGCATGGGGCTTGGCTGCTGGCTGGATCTCAAAAATTACAGAATGTGATCTCACATGTTTTAGAGCACAATTCTTGTAGTATTTTACAGTTTGTTGTTATTTTCAATATAGAGCCATTGCACAATAGAGGAAGCTGTGATGCTAAACTGTTGTTTATTATTTCATCAACCTTTCTGCTTATTAGTTTTCTAAAATTCTTTATTTGCCACATTCAACAGGACTGCAAAATGCTTCAATAATAGCTACAGCTGTTCCTTTTTTCCCACTTCAAGCCTCTTGCAAAACATGTCCCAAATATGGTCAACAATGGTCTGTCTATCTAGAAAATTAGCATCAAAAGTATCTTATGTTTCACTCTTTTTCTGCTGCAGGAAAAGTAGGTTTTACAGCATTTATAGCATGTCACCATCAGCAGCCATGAGGAAATCTGTGGGTTGTAATCTCTCATTGTTGATTCTAACCAGAAAATCTCTGGGGTGATTCCAGTCTGAAATGCCAGCCGCACTAGCAGGGTCAGCATCCATGTGGGCTGATGTCTGATGTCTTTCCACTGTACGAGGGATTCTCTGTTGGCTCAAGAGATCCTGAGGTGAGACCAAAATGCCCTGGTGCATTGTTTCCAGAATGTGGAAGGAGTAGTGACTCTCATTGGACATCTGATGGTGTAGTGTCTACCAGGAGTTCAAGGCTGTGGGTGTGACTTCAAAGACTTGACACTAGAGCTTAGGTCTGGTTGTGAATATGCTGATGTTCGTCTGGTTCTGGCTTGGTTGACTCCAGGTAAATTTTTCCTGTAAAACAACAAAAAGACCTGACTTTGGTACTCAAGAGAACCCACCTAGCAGCTGCCGTTGTAATGTTAGAACAATTTTAATGTTACCTGCTTTATACTGACAACCATGCAGGAAAAGGAACTTCTAAGGCATGGCTTTCCCTTAAGCACCAAGGAATGCATTATTAAAACAACACTTTGTGAACTATATTTTCTGTCTCACACATAAACTACCTCAAGGTGATCAGTCTTTTTTTGTTGTGACATGAGAGGAAAAAAATTGCTTTGATTTGGGAAAAAATGCAAATTACCTACCCCCATCCCCCCAGAAAAACAACAAGCTATCACTCTCTTTGTTCTGTAGACAGCAGTTCAAAGAGAAAAATGAATCTGCTAGTGCAACCTTGATGTGGCCAAGAGATTGTTTTGCCATTGCTTCCACCACTAGAGAGCCTGGCAGAAATCTGTTTGTTCTCATGGGTGCCTGACACTTCAGTCTCATTCCTACTTTTCAGTAGTCAAAACATGGGGTATAATTGAAGGTGACTGCACACTTCTAATATCTCTGCATAATGAACTAAGCCAAAGGACTAGTGACATTAAAAGAAAAGGAATTCATCCAGGTCAATCTCCTGTTTAAGTGCCAAGATTTTATGATGAAGGTGGGCATGCTACCCGAGGTGAAAAAGAACAGAAGGAAAAAATTGATACTGTTGATTTATTGTTTGGGGGTTTTTGTTTGGTTGGTTTTCTTGTTGTTGTTTTGGAGGTGTGTGTGTTTGTTTTCTTTTTATGGCAATCCTGGGACTGTCTTTTCAATTCCAATTAATCCAAATACAATGTGAGATGAGCCCTGTTTTACCATACCAAGTCTCCTGATGAGCTCCCATGATGGAACTTTTTTGAATGAAGTCACTGCCTCAGCACCCAGAAAGAAGACATTACTGCTCATTTCTTAAAAAAAAAAAAAAAAAAATTAAAAATAATCAGNCTCATTTTTTAAAAAAAAAAAAAAAAAAAATTAAATATAATTTACAAATGTTGATAAATATGTGCATAAAATCAGTATAGGGCAGCATCAAGCATGATCCTTTTTAGTATCTGAAGTGTCACAGTAACAAAAGAAGACAATAGAAAAAAAGTGCATGGGGGCCCAGTTTAAAGAAGTCAAGCTGTATCTGTGGCTTACTTGTCAACTGTGTATTGATTTTCATGTGATTGGAAACTAAGGATGTCCAGACCATCATTTCCTAACTAGCTCCTTCTCAGGTTTATTTACTGATCCTTGTGCAGTGACAGTACTGACTAGTGGAGGTTTTCTTCTTGGAATGAGTAAATGGGCAATATGTTAATCATGTATACTGTATTTCCATTGAGATATAAACCTATTTATTGCAGTGAAGGTCTCCTGAGATTACCAGGTAAACTGAGCTGCAACACATATAAGCTGGTTTCAGGATGCACTTATCATATGTCTTCTATACTTTTAGATGTTACAAAATAATTTCAGGGTGCAGCTATTTAGTGATATAATAAAAAGTGCTTAACCCACTGAAATGTCCAATTCTACATCACAATGGAAACTGAAGTAATATTTTATTCTTGACTTGGGGAAAAATCAATTGAAAACAAATTTCCCTTGCCTTCAAAAATAGTATGATTCCCCATAGTGACAATTCATTACTAAAAGATGATGTCTTGATCAAAAGTTCAAATGGTTACTTTCAGTCCATTTGCAATATTTTGTACTAATGACTGCAACTATATTAAAGCACAAAAGTCTCCTTGATAAGAATGTAAGGTTTTTTTTAATGCAAAATTTGCTAGTACTCACCCTGTTTCCTGCTGCTTTGATTACCCTTGAGGTTCCCTCCTAGTCTCAAAGGTTCATCAAGATGGAGGAGATGAGAGCTTTCAACAAGTCATTAGCTTCCAGAGTCCTTTACTGCCAGGAGTAAATGCCATAGCAGATGAACCCATGCGAGCTCTGTGGCTCAGTGTATAAATGTCATTGGGAAGTGTAACAAAAACAAAAACAAACAAAAAACCCAACAT
Organism: Psilopogon haemacephalus; assembly: GCA_013396835.1. NCBI lineage: Eukaryota > Metazoa > Chordata > Aves > Piciformes > Megalaimidae > Psilopogon > Psilopogon haemacephalus. Next base: position 357,148 of record VWZI01018414.1, on the reverse strand, counting down.
CTTATGGGCTGCAAGAAACCTGCAAAATCTCCAGGCTTAGACTTAATATCTAAATGGCTTAAAATTGATAGAAAGGACAGAGGCCAATTGACAGAAGCCTTTAGTACGCCATTTGTAGAAGAGTTTGATTTAGAAAAAAAAGGGATTGTAATGATTTTTCATTGATCTCTAGCTGATATCCTTTCCCTTCTTTGAAAGCTCCCCTTTCATTCATATATTTGGCAACAAAATCAGTCCAGTAGGAGAGGCATCAAGGCTTCATAATCAGCTATTAGAAAAAAGGAAGACTGTGCCTGGTATCAGACAAAAGATGGTTTTCTCTGTTGTCTGCAACTTAGCTGGAAAATCCTCAAGGTGCTCCTTAAATATTACTTATCCAGCTACGGTACCCCCTTACTGTCACCCTTCCTACATTATACTCTAGTAGCCAATATGAAAAAAAAAAAGAAAAAAAAATTATGTTATTTAATTGCCTTCTTTCTTTCTATTATTTGTGCATTTGAAAGTCCTGTCTGAGAAAAAAAATTGAAATAACAAGAAGGAAAATATTAGAGATCAATGGAATTATACAGTTTAGATTGAGAGTTAAAATTTTTAAAAGTTATAAATTAAGAAATCTCTCCTCCTTTCTCTACCTATAATGAATCTTATTATATGCATAAGTACCTGCTTTATACCTTGGTGAAGTCAACATTTGTTTGAATCTTACATGAAACTGAAGCTTAATGCACAATGACTTTTTTTTTTTCCTTCTAGATTTTGGTTAATCCAATGCATAATTTAACAAAGACACAGCTGCTTCCCATGTTTACTTCTTCTCTCCCTCTTATTAATGATAACCTGCTTGCACTTCAAATTTCATTAGCAGTGAGTAGGGTTGATATATAACCTGGTATGAATTTTAGCTACAACGAGGTGCATTCAAAATCTGTGTTTTGTGTGAAATGGTGGCTGTGTGTTGCACTAAAGGCTTCAGTACTGTAGCAGGAATTTTACAAAAAGTAAAGATCCTCCAAGCAGAAATGAACAACTGGCAATAATCCTAGACTGAAACTATTTCTGTTTACTCGTTACTCTCACATATGAGAAGTGATAGCCATACTGTAACAATGTGCGATTATGAAACTCTCATACAAAAGAGTTCTGTAGTTAATTAGAAGGGTTAGGTGATAGGTTGGATTCGATGATCCCAGAGGTCTTTTCCAACCTGGATAATTCTGTGATTGTGTGATTCTGTATAACTGAGACCAGCATTTAAACAAGAGCATAATGTCCAAATATTCTCAAATATAACTTTGTATCTGCAAGTACTCATTGGCTCATCTAAATCCCCATTCGCCCTAGAAAAATCTGCTGTAGCTTTTTGTTAGAAATGAGATTCACAAATAATGGGTGATATTGATTGCTGCAAATCCTGATGATGTTGAAGGGCTGAAATGTTGTAAGTGCATAACTTAATATAGGATTCGAACACAATTTGAGAACAAAAACATGCATCTAGCTTGAACTGTTTACTCAGGAAATGTGAAAAACAGGCTCATGTACTAAACTGTGACAGTCAGAAGGCATAAGCTGATGGCCATGATGGGGTGATACTAGTTATCTACTTACTACTGAGGAGTCAGCAAGGATGATATTTAGAAAATTGTAAATCATATAAACCCATTATCTAATCCAGTAGTTTTGTAATATTTAACAAAACTGCTAATGAAGCTAGCAAAAGGAAAGATATCTTCTGAAGATAATTTGAAGTTTATTCTTGACATTCGAGACTTCAGAAAATCCAGGATAGTGTAACTGCTGGACTGCATAATTGGTGAAATCATGAAATCAAAATGAGACTAATGTTTACTTGCCCTTGAAATATTTTGTCAGAAAAATATTCAGAGGAGAGAGATGGAGTGCAATTTATTATTATTTTATCCCTCATTTTTTAAGCATTAAGGAACAAACAGACTTGCAAAATTTCTGTCATAGGCAAATATTTTCACAACCACTATGCTCCTCTTTTCTGTGTGTGTGTGTGGTTTTCTTTTTTGTTTATTTGGTTTTGGTTTTTAAATAAGTCATCATAGATTCCTAAAGTATCTAATCTAAAACAGTCCCTGAGCTGGACACACCAGTGTCACTTGCAAAGCATTGTTCTTTTCCATGTCAGTAGGAGCTGGCATACCTATAAGTGACCAAATGTCTACAAAATGGCAAATTTCTACAACAGCAGATAATAATCAAAGGCTTTCAGGAGACAAAAAGGGGAAAAAACCCCAATAACAGTAAGCAAACCTTTGTAATGAATCTGGTTCTTCTGCTTTGAGCCCTCTAAAAAAAAAAAAAAAAAAAAAAGTGCTAAATGGCTTTTTCAGTGACTGTTTTGGCACTATTACATCTTCTCCTCACCCCTTAGGAGAGCTTTTACCTTTAATTTTGGGGTATCCTGCTGTGGCCATGCTATTACTTAGCTATGACAAGAGTTTTAAAATTACAAACATGTGGGGCTAGAATTGCTGCATTTTGCTTTAGCCTTTCAAAGTAGCTTGTTGATGTTAATATCCAGCACCCCTACTGTGCTTTTTTTTCTTATTGCGACTTTCTTTTTTGTTACATTTTGCATGTGGAGCCTTAGTGATTAATATTTCATCAGTTCTTCAGTGCAGCATGACACAAAGATGTGTTGCATTTGGCTTTTCTGGAGTTCCACTGTCACAGAGTTATGACGAATGGCTGGAGATGGACCTCTAATGGTTTTATTCCAGCACCACCAAATAAACAACTGTTTGCCACACCATTAATCTACAAGAAGTTAATGAAAAACTTACTTCCGTATTTTAAATGTTACCTTCTTTACAGTATGTCAGAAATTAGTCAGTACTATTCTGATTATGTATGCCATTGTCTCATTTGAATGTTCAATGTAAAATTCAATATACAATAGCATAACTTCATTACTAGAATGATTTGTCTCAAAATTTGAAACATTATAAAGTTTTATGAAAAATTCCTGTATATTTTGACTAGAGATGATATAACTAGGCACCAGTAACACAACCACTTCTCCTTTAATATGTATGTGTTTTCATAAATTAAAATGGATGTAGCTTTCAATATTATTCTTAAAATAATTTTGTCTTTGTAATTACAAACATCAGGAAAATTTTGTTGTAGAAGCTCCACCATATGACCAGAGAAATTGTAATTTTTTTTTCTCCCCTAAGATTAATGCAGGCTTAATAAGTGAATTTACAGATGTGCAATCCTCAAAATACTTTTTTCACATGCACATCAGATTCCATGCTTGGGCTAACCTTGCAAGCTTTTGACAGTGGTGATGGTGGGTGGCAATTCAGAGAGAGATCAAAAGGCTAAGCTTACATCAGAAAAAAAAAAAGAAAAAGAAAAAGAAAGAATTAAAAGTTGGGGGGGAAAATCAGCTTAGCTAAATCTGCAAGAAACTCAGGCTGGAGAGCTCTTTGATTATATTTCTACTAGATAACCTATTTGAGCTCCAGTATAAATGGATAATCCACATTAAGTGCTCTTATCAGAAACATTTGGCTCTTTATAGTGATCTCAGTAGGCCACAATTCTTATATCAAAAACTCAGTGATGGCATTAACAATAAGAAAACCAGCTAACACTGGCTTTTAAAGATATATGTACAAATATTTAATTTTCTGTGGTCATTTTGCTCTTATTGCAGCTACTTTTGTGGATCTTTCTGTTCATTATTTCCAAACTTAAAGGAGAGTTTAACAGCAGGCTTGTACCCTGGCTTAGCTGTGGGAGACGGGCTTAAAGAAACAAACTGAACTGTTCTGATATAAAATACTGAGCACAAATATATCAAAGAGATATAGTGTATATTAATCTTTTAGAAAAATAAAGAACATTGGAAAATGAAGAGTAAAATATGTGAGTTTCATCTTATAACTGAAAATAAGCTTAGTACTAATACAATGAACTATCTTAAAGATTCATTATATTTTTATTTACTTTTTAACATATACCAGAACAGAATGAAAAATACTCTTTTCACTCTTATTCCAGTGAAGCAAATCCTAGCATTACAAAGTTTTTTTTTCCAGATTTAACAATGGAAAATGTGTTGTATAAAACTAACCAGAAAATCATATTTAATCATCAGCTTATTGGATTGGACTGCAAGCAGAGCCACATCTGTGATGTCTGAATATTCCCTAGTGTTAACTGCAGTATCACCTGTTGGTAAGATTGCTTCTACTTCCTGCTGAGGTTGCTTTACAGGTTTAGCTGACCAATGGAGAAGTTCATAAATCTTCCACTTTTTATGTGTGCAGTGAAAGTTTTGAAAATGTAGCCTTAAAAGAAGAAACGAAAAAGCCAGGAATAGTAATGTGAGAACTATGGTGCTTAATGAGAGAGGATGAGCTTGCTGTTTTTGAATGCTTAGAAGCTGTCTTACTATGCATTGTAACTCAGTACCAATTGCCTAAAAGCACGTGCTGAAGGAGCATAGCAACTTAAAGCAGTCTCCTGTAGCCCAGGGGAGCGCTCCAGCTGTCAGGCTGCTTCGTGTTCAGCAGTATAGATGTCTCTGTCTGTTCCACAAATGTCCAAACATGCAGCTGCAGTGACTTCAGACTGTCTCTTATGCATACCTATTTTGTGAGGCTACAGAGTCATGATGATGGAAAAAGTTTTATTGGTAAAAAAACCAGAAGAGCTCTTAAGAGGAAATCTCCAAAGTGTTCAGGTTAAAATAAACGCATCCTGTTCACTTGGAAATGCCTTCATGAGGCAGAAGATTAAGGTTTAGCTCCTCTTTCTGAATCATATACAGAGCAGTAATTATTTTGGGAAGCAGATAGTCTCTTACATTCCTTGTCAAAAATCTTGGTTTTCCTCAGTAGAACAAAAGAATATATTAATTTTAAAAACCTTTTTGTGGAATGCAGGTGTGGCGTTTTGGCCCTGGCTTGAGGCCAAATGCTCACCAAAGCTGTTCTATCACTCTGCCTCTTAGATGGACAGGGAAGAGGGGGAAATATAACACAGTCCTGTTATAAGAGAGAAGCAATTTAGTAGTAAGCACAAGCTATAGACTGTGTGGAAACAAAAGCAGAGAGATGTTATTCTCTACTTCCTATCAGCAAGATGATGGATGGTTTCAGGAAGCAGGGCTCTCTATGCATAAGAGTTCCACTGGAGGACAGACACCATGGGTGAATCTCCCCAGACTTCCTTCTTTCACTTTGTTCTTATGTCTGAAATGAGGTCATATGGCATGTAATACCCCTTTGGCCAGTTTGGGTCTGCTGTCTTGGCTCCACCCCCTTAAACTCTCGGTGTTGGCAAAATGTTGGAAAAGCACAGCCTGGGTGCTCAGCTCGGCAGTAGCCAAAACACTGCTGTGTTATCAACACTCAGCTACAGCACTAAAAAGCATAATACTAGAAAGATGCTTTGGGGAGAATTAATCCCAGCTCAGCCCAAACCTAATACAGCAGGGAAAAAAGAAAAGAAAAGGTAGGCTTAGATGGCAAAGCAACCTCTTTCCTGGAATAGTTTTCCCTCTTGCAGAGCTAAACCTTTGTGAAGATGAGGAAACATATCCAGCTTATTATCCTGTTTCATTGGTGTGGCTTTCTGTGAATAGGCAAATAATGAATTTCCCCGTGGAGCCCTTTACCTGACAACTCAGCCCAGTAGCATGGATTTGAGCATGCCAGAGGCTTGCCTCTAGCTCTTGGCAATATTGTTTTGTGTAAAGGAATGCGGTGATGATGAAACGACATTGTGACTGATATCCAAAAATACGACAGTGGCAGTTGCAAGCTTCCCTTTATTGTTTCATCTGCATGCCTTACACTTTTTCTGACAGAGCCACAGTCATAAAAAACTTACGCAGGCTACATTTCCATTCAGTATTTGGCCTGCTGAGAGCATCAGTTAAAGTCAATTGCAGTGGAGTTTTTAGTTTGGGGAGCTGTATGCCAAAAATATATTGAAACAGCTAATGCATTGCATTAGAGCAAGAAAAATCTAATCTTGTGTAATGTACTCTGCCATCACTTTGCTATGCTATGACTGCAAAACGAAGTTTCAGATCTGTCTTCTCCTGACCTTTGTTTAAACTGAACATTCAGTATAAATGTGTATAAAATTCCATATCTCATTACTAGTCTCCTGGGCATTCCCTAAACAAATACAGTGGATTAAAATGCAAGTTCATTAGGTTAAAGTGCTTAATTATCTTAAAACTCTTAGTGTTAGAGTCAGATGTCAGGATTTGATTAGCACTGCAGGGAGGCTCTGTAAGGAGCAAAATGGAAATAGCCATTGTCCTAGTATAGTTAAAATGCTATAAATATGTAAATAAGGACACAAATATGGGGCTGGATACATATGCAATATTTCTTAACTCTCAAAAGAAATAATTAGCATAAGTTATTTTGATGTATCCCTATCTCTGATCCTTAATTATATCAATGCTCCATTATTTAATATTCCATGACAAGTTGTCATAATCACATTCCTTTCAGTCTTGTTTGTTGCCTTCTCTGCTTATTAAAGACCTTTTATTTGTGTGTACAGGAAAAATTAATATAGTTTACTATTGAAATTTAGTGCCCAAGTTATAAGCTTCTGAGACTCTCCCAAAAAGTGTAGCATAATGATGAAATTTAAGTTACAAAGATTACTTTAAAATTATTAATGAGCTACCACTCATGAAAGAGATGGAAATACTGTGCTTTACCACAGGATGGTACAGTTATGTTGAGGCAGTCAAGGGATCTGTATTTGCACCTTGCTCATTTCATTGGCTTGCTTTATTACCTGAGAAGAGCTGGTGTATAGGAAACAGCACAGGCTGGTTTCCAGGTCAGAAAGACCTAGGACCAGTATGCTGTAAATGATTCTTTAGCAGGTGCATATGGGAGGTAATGGAGCTCAATGGTTTTCAGTACATCATTTGCAATTCAGTCCCTCCAATAAGAGAAAAGGATAGTACAAACTACGAAAATACAGTTTTGGTTTCTTATTCTCCTCACGTTCTCCCAAAAGAACAAGAATCCAACTACATCATAGCAGCACAGCTAAATCTTGAGCTTGCATGTTCATGAGTTTCTTTTATCTGACTTTCTTAGGGTCAAGGGGCAGCCAGGTCAGCCAGTAACTACCTCTGTTCTGTTTTAGGACTTCTTTTTGTTTTTCAGATTGATTTTTTTTTTTTGCTTAAGTTTTTTTGTTGTTGTAGTTTTGTGGGGAGTTTTTTGTGGTGGCGCTGGTTTTGTTTTTTCCCCACATAAGCATTTTATTCTTAAGGTGTGGTTATTTTCTCTTAATAGCTTGAAATACAATTTTTCCTAACCCAAGGTGAAACATTCCATGTAGTACTGCATTGAAAGGTTTCTAACAGATTCAGTTTCAGGTGTGTAAGTGGTTGTATTTTAGGAAGGCTCAGGCAATGAAAATGAAGCACATCTTTGGTATATGTCACAGTGCCTATTCCAAACTTTAGTTTGGGGGAGGGAGTGCCACATAAGAATTTGATGTGTTTTTGAGATCAAGTGCCTTGTCTCTTCCCTTTATATTCTCAGTGTGTTAAACAATATTCATGGTCGGTGTACTCTGCTGAGGCTGAGTTTTTAAAGCTGCAGCTTGCTGAGGGGTTTTGAGACTTTTAAGAGGGTGAGGTTCAAGAAGCAGCCTTCCATCCTATTTCAGTCCCAAGAGTGATAGCTTTGCTGAAGGAATATTTAACTTGCATGTCTCTGTCTCTCCCCTAAATGATGCAGTAATCAGTTTATACATGGCACCAAAATGTTTGGGTTTTGTTGGTTTTTTTTTTGTTTTTTTTTTAATAGCTAGGGCAAAATCATACCCCAGAGAAGAAAGTAGCAATGCCATTGTAGGGAACGACAGTCAAATGCAAGTATTTGGGCAGGTGATCTCCAGGGCAGAATTCAGAAAGTAGAGCTGTGTCTGATCATACTGCACTAACACAAGTGATCTGCATCCATACATGAGCTTGTTGAGGAGAAAGGAATCAGTCATTACACAATGGTTGTAGCAGCGGGCATTCAGTCCTTTGGATAATGAATCTGCATAGAAATACATCGAAAGAAAAACATATTCCTGGTAGGAAGACCTTTACTTCTTTTTTTGTTGTTGTTTGTGTTTGTTTTTGCTCTTGGTTTGTTACTTGCCTGGGTTGGTTTTCTTTTTTTTTTTTTAATTTATTAATATCATGTGGGTTTTGCTTTGTTTTTCGCTGCAATATTAATGTCTTTATGTCTAGAAAGGAAAACAAAACGTTACCTGTCATAACCTGTGTTTGGGGAAAAAAATAACTGAAAGCATAGAGTGCAAGGTAAATTTTATCAAGATCTTGTAAATGGTGCTTCCTAAAAGTGTATTTGTCATATTTTAAGAGTTAACTATGAAGTTGTGAAATGGTGTCTATATTGCTATCTTTTAAAATTTATCCTCTGCATTTTTAAAATTGCTTCTAACTCTATATTCAGGCTTCATATTCTGCTTTGAGATGCCGTGTCCTCAAGTTCTGTCCTGCGCTTATGAGTACCTGTATTTTCTATCTCTTTCAGAGGTAGAAAACACACTAAAATATGTTAATACAGAAATACTGATGTAAACGTTTTAATGATCAGGTTTTTGTGGATGTTTACAGTGTTATTCTGTCTGTTATGGGAGGAAAGGGAAAAAAAAACCCAGAAAAGTACAAGCAGTGAGATGGTTAACTGGCTCCAAGACAGATGTTCGTGTTGCTCTAATTTTGACAAAAGTACATTGGCTTCCTGTGAAGCAAAGAATTGATTTTAAAACACCGTATTTGCAGACCAAGCACTGTGGCTCAAGCCCAGCTCTCTTGAAAAACATATTAGCAGCCCCTCACATTCTCTTTGTTCTTTTGAAAATCATCAACTGCTTCAGACACCTACCGTAGCTTCCTGTGGTTCATAAACTAGAAGTCTTTTAATGGTTGCTTCTCTTATCTTTTGTACATCTATATTTTAATTTTAGACATTTTTAGAATGTGTATTAATGTTCTTCACTGCTTAATTGCAAAAAATCACTTTTTTTCTGTAAACAGTAATTTGCTTGCAATGTTTTAGATTATGCTTTTCTAGTGTACAATGGTTAGATTATTTCTTTTAGCACCAAAACATAGTTTTAAGAAACATTTCCTAAATTAAAAAAAAAAGTTTATGAACTCTGATGTTAATATTTTTAGTTTGTTATTATTTTTTCCAATTATATTTTATTTGCTATCACTAATATAATTGTGAATAGGTTTATATAGCTATTAGGCATTTTAGTGTCAATATTTACCATCTTGCTCTGATATATGTCGTAGCTTTATGACTAATAATAAAGAAAAAATATTCAGGAATGAATTTTTAATGGGCTATAGCAAGCTCTTTCAAAGTGAGATCCGGACTAGTGTTCCAGTACAGAGAGTATCTGACATTTTCCCTGGTTTTCTGCAGGTCAGGTTGCATGCCATGGTTTTAACAAGCTGTTGAATGTCATCAGGGTATGGGTCTCTCTTTATATAAATTTTTATATATTTGCGTACATACACAATGTTTGTAAGTATATAAAAGGATGTAGAAGTCTTATCTATTTTCAGTACGAATGATACTGTATGTTTACCTCAATAAATTGTAAGCAACTTATTAAAAAAAACCTCTGTATTTTCATGTTTGGTTACAAATATATTATTTATGCATTTGCAAAGTAATTTATGCAATTATGTCTAAAAGAAATTCACCCCTTAATCTTTATATGTGCTAAATGTGTGCAACTGTCATAACTGCAACAGTGCAAACACAGAATAAGTCAATTGAGCTTTCTATTTACATTTCCCAAATACATGTATTATTCAAGCATATGTTTTACTTAATATTTTACGAAGTTAAATCTGCAATATAAAGAAGTGTTTGCTCTTAGATAAAAATTGATGCAAAACCTAATAACATAACAAAGCAGTCATTGTTCTACCACTAATTTTCTGGCTTTCTTGATTTGCAAAGTGACACCCTAAAAATAATGTAAGGTTTCAGTTACATTGTCTTCTTATTCACTCTCATCTACAGGTTTGCTTATGTTATCACTTGTAACATGTTTTAAACAAATCCACCGTAGGTGATGCTGAGAATCAGTCTTGGGGTAAAGGTCACCTACAGGAAAATGTACAGTGTCATGTTGCCATTCTCTATCAAATTCAGTGTTACCAGTTAATGTCTTATTAAAATGTCCTCCTGATACAATTGTTCTTATGCTGAAGGAAGAAGTGATACTAAAATTTCAGAGCAATTTACCATGTTTTTTTTTCTAAATAGATTTCCTGGTGTAAATTCATACATGTACAATATTTTCATCTCATTAGTTTTCTTTTCTTTGATTTCCATACATGCTGTTGTAGAACATGAAGAAAAAAGTGTCTGTAAAACTGCCATGGACTATACTTTGGATAGAGCTGCTAGCCTTTATCCAAGACTCTGGTCATGGGCTCAGGGGGAAAGTAACTCAGGATCATTTCTTCTTTCCCTGACTCTCTCTCTTTCTTTTTTTTTTTCCCATATCAGAAAGTAAGTTTATTTATTTATAACCAGTGAAATTGATCCTATTTTACTACAGTTTAAATCTTGTAATTCCAGCAGCAGACTCAACCTGCAGGATGCTGTGCCTGATATTACTGAGTCAGAGATTAAACTCAAACTTTTGTCCCTGATGAAGAAGGCAGAAAAATCTGCTGGCATAAATTGATTGAATATTATTGCCCAGACAAAAATGTCACTCCTTTAAAACTCTGTAACATTGATGTGCAAAATACAACTATGATAGACTATAATAGAACAAAAATGTTCCTAGAGTTCCTAGCTTTTTTATCACTTTTATTGCTTTTCATCTCTTACTGAATTGTAAAATAGTGCATGTAATTCAGATTATTTATTAAAAATGCTATGAGAATGGTTTTTCAAAGCAGGGTTTATTATAGTTAACTTTATTATTTTACAGTAAATGTGTAAAGGCTTTAAAATAAACAGCAAGAGAGACGTGGACAAACACTGCAGATGTTTTACAATCAGAACCATTATACTTACACCCATGTTGAAATGGAAATAGAGAAAGGAAAGGCTGGTTATGATTCAGCCTATAAACAACCTTTTGAGGTGAATAATCATTGTGAAAAATAGATAGGCATAATTTTCATACCAATGCTGTTAATCATCCTTCTCTCAGGGAATATTACAAAGGAAATTTAAGTCTCTTTTCAAGTATGATGGGATGTATGCCATCATTTTTTCTACCATCTAATGAGCCTCTGAAAATATCTTCATGTTGGGGAATATTAGAGGTATGGATAAAGCACATTTATTTACAGTAAAGGATAAATAATGGAAAACTGCTTCACATAGTTAAAAAACATGAGCTTTGGTTAGGGAGGTGTTTCTGCAGGGTATGCAGTGGCTACATATCTGCCAAAAATTATCACCTGCATAAAATCACACTTCATAAGTTCTCAAAGATGTAGAACATTTTTTGCCCTGCAGCTTTTTTCTTTCATGAGGAAGAGACCATTTCATGATGCATAGATCATCTTTGTGTGTGAGTACCTGCTACAGGTAAAATATATCCCAACACTTACATCCCAGGGCTAGGCAATTAAAGATTCACACATCTGCTGGCTGAGTGCTGCAACATCTACTTTTTAGTTACTTGGTCTTAATGGTACTTGAAATTGAAGATCAAGTGAGTAAGTAGTGTAGCCCAGGCAGATTCATGATTTATAAGGGCCTAAACTAGAGTAGGTTAGATTTAGATTAGACACTATAAAGAAGTTCTTTACTATGAGAGTAGTGAGATGCTGGAATGGGTTGTGCAGAGAACTTCATCCCTGGAAGTGTTCAAGACTGGGACAGATGAGGCTTTGAGCAACCCAGTGTAGTGTGAGGTGTCCCTGCCCATGGCAGGGTTGTTGGAACTAGATGATCTTTAAGGTCCTTCCAATTCAAGCCATTCTGTGATTCTGTGATGGGAAGATCTATCTACAGGCGTTGCGCACCATAGTGACATGACATGCTTAGTAACATTTGCTGAACATTCCTGGACACAGAATGACACTATTTATGTGCAGAGATGTCCCTCCTGGCCACTTGTGCCAATACGGATTCCAGATCTCACCATGTGAAATCCATAGCGGTTAAGTATCATGTTTCCCTTTAAAATGAGGCTACTGTTAAGAAAATGTGGTGATTGTGATTATAAACATACATATTTTATAGAGGTAAAGTACTCTTTACCTATTTTTGTATTGGTTAGAGTATTTGCACAGGAAATGGAAAGTAATATTTACCCTGGTGTTCTCCTGCCCCATTTCTAATTTCAAAGTTGTTTCAGCAACCAGGGCACAGTTAAAATTGTAGGAATGGGCACATTCTCTCTTCCCTTCCCTCCAGTGCCTGCTGAAACACAATTTCCAGGCAATGCTTAGCATACTTGGTAGGAAGGGTTTTTGGAAGCTAGGGGCTAAACCGCACCTGCTTTGTACTGACACTCCCACTCCATGAAACAACTTCTTGTACACAAGCTCAGTCACAAATACAGATGCCAGGTGTTGATTTCTTAGGAGAAAATATGAATCCTCAAGATAAATATTTTCTAGTCAATAACCACAATGGATTCTGAAGAGCTTGGTAAACATTGGGTTTTACTTTTGAGACATAAATTTATTAGGCTGTTAAAATATATATCCATTTTTGATCTTTCAAGATACAAATAAACATTATTAAGTAATTTCTCACTAAACAGAAGTTTTCCTTAGCTAATGTCTCTGTGAAGAAACAACAAATCAAAAAACTTCTGAAGGAAAACTGCCGAGTCAAATATTAGAAGTATTTATAAATATAGGTACAAATTTGTGCACTTATGTATATGAATAGATGAAAACATGGATTCTTTTACTCATAACATTTTATATTACCTCATATTAATTTTGTAATTTAGTGTGTTGAGTTCAGAATTTTTAATTGTCTATGTCCACAAGGCAGGAGAAGCATTTGCAGAAACAGTTGTTCAATGTAATTCTTTAAGAACAAAGTTCTTGCAAGAACATAATCTTCTGTCATGTAAAAACAGAAAGCTTATGAGATTAGCAAATATTGCAAAATTTACTCCAGACTAGAAGATAATAAAAAGACACAGTAGTGTCCCATCAAATCTGTTGGTTTTGTACTAAATTAGGAAGTTTATGAGCAGCATCAGAGTACAGAAATAAAGGAGAAATAAAAAAAATAAGGGAAGTACTTTTGGAAAACTAATTTTAATTTGAATCACTTGAGAGAAGAACAGATAGGAAGCCATACATAGTCACAGGAATTAGCATGGTATGAGACACAGAGCATGCAAGAAAGCATAGAATTAGCACACAGACATTTTCCAAGGTCAAGGAAGTTTCACCAGCAGCAAAGTACTGGACATTAAATAAAAAACCCTGACCCTGTCTGTAAGAGAATGCTTCTTATGGCTGTTGCAACAGACAGAAAACAAGCAGAGAGGAAAGAAATGGTACAGAATACAAGGGTTTATCCCCAAAACATTCAGAGGTCACTGGTATTATTTTACGCAGTATTTTGAGACCTTCATCAGAGATCCCTGTCTCTGAATTTAAGCCCCTGGCATCAAGGGAAGGTTCTTTCCCCAATAGGATTGACATTGTGGAAGTTGTATTGAGTGAGCTATTTCCAGCATAAATAGAACATTCTTGCTTCTTAGTACAGAAGATAGAGGAGATATCACTTGCAGCACTGTGTGCAATTCTTATTACTTGTGTTTGAGAAGATTAAGTGGAAGTGTATACCAATGATTAAGCAAGTGGGTACTTTGCTTATGGGGACAATGAAAGGACCTAGCAAAATAAAAGCAATTCATAAAAGACAATTGTGGAGTAGGTCAAAATTTCTCTCATCTAAAAGATAACATTTGTCAAAGGACAAATAGAGATAATCTCAGCAAATATAAAAATTAAAAGCACCTTTCAAGCCCTTAGAGCAATAATACAGGAAAAAAAAAAAAGGTGTTGGTAATTTAATGGGCTGCAATATTAATTATGTTGCAGGAGCACAGAAAGGAGGTACTCACCTAAAGCAGGAAAAAGTCCTTTCCAGCTGTTTCGTTTTGCTTGAGAGTCTGAATTTACAGCAGATTATTTCAGCTACAAATTTTGTAAATCTGTTTAATCTTTCAACAAGAGCATCTGTGGTTGCATTTTCAAAAGCTGAAATATATGAGTTTATGTTTAAGTGTGTAGTCTTCAACCACTTTCATGTGAATCAATCAGTGCACTAAGTATGTTTTATGTGGCATCAATTAACATATTTTCTTTGCATGGATTAAAAGCACATACTGCAAGTAGATTTTTAAACTAATCAATGTGTGTTTAAAAGTTCAAAGGTTATTTTCATTAGCATTTGCATTCTCTAAAATAACCTGTTTTTCAAATTTGGACTTCCCCACAATATTCTTGTAGACAAATTGAATACTCATGGCTTGGATGAGCACATTGTCTCCTGGATAAAGCACTAGTTGGACAGGAGGACCCAGAGGGTGGTGGTCAATGGAGTTAAATCCGGTGGTTAATCAGTCACTAGTGATGTTCCTCAGGGATCTGTGTTGGGACCACTTCTTTTTAACATATTTTTAGACAACCTTGATCCAGGCATAGAGAGTGTCATCAGTAAGTTTGCAGATGACGGAAAGTTAGGTGGCAGTGTTGATTTAAATGAGGGTAGAGTGGCTCTTCAGAGGGACTTGGATAGGCTGGATCAACGGGCCAACATGAATGGGATGAGTTTCAACAAAGCCAAATGCCAAATGTGCACTTTGGTCACAACAATCCCAAGCAATGCTTAGGCCTGGGGCAGTGTGCTTCGAGAGCTGCCTGGCAGAAAGGGATCTGGGGGTTGTAATAGACAGGCAGCTGAATATGAGCCAGCAGTGTGCCCAGTCAGACAAGAAGGCCAATGGCATCCTGGCTTGTATTTAAAATGATGTAGCCAAGAGGAGTAGGGAGGTGATTGTCCGGTTGTACTGGGCTTTGGTGAGGCCACACCTTGAGTATCGTATTCAGTTTTGGGTACTGCAAAACAAGAGAGATGTGGAGGTGCTGCAGTGGGTCCAGAGGAGGGCAACAAAGCTGGGCAAGGGCCTAGAGAATAAATTTTATGAGGAGCGACTGAGGGAGCTGAGGCTGTTTAGTTTGAAAAAGAGGAGGCTGAGGGGAGACCTCATTGCTGTCTGCAATTACTTGAAGGGACTTTGCGGAGAGGCTGGTGCTGGTCTCTTCTCATAGGTAATTTGAGACGGAACAAGGGGGAATGGCCTTAAGCTGAGAATGGGTAGGTTTAGGCTGGACATTAGGAAAAGGTTTTTCACAGAGAGAGTGGTCAGGCACTGGAATGAGCTGCCCAGGGAGGTGGTTCAGTCGTCAATTCTGGGTGTGTTTAAGGGTTGTTTGGATGTGGTACTAGGGATATGGTTTAAGGTGAATCTTGTAGAGTAGGGTTATAGGTTGGACTTGGTGATCCTGAGGGTCTTTTCCAACCTGGATGTTTCTGTGATTCTGTAACGTTAAGTAAATCCTACTCTTAGAGGTTGTCGGTAGCAAAACAAGATTGCTGAGGCCTTTTTGTAATATTCATATAATTTATTTCTTCTGACATGTTAATTGAATAACAAGGCTACTAACAGAACTGCTATGTCTTCCAGAGTTGTTAATTCTGCTTAGTATATTTGTGATTTCATTGACATGGTTTTCATTACAGTGGTTACAAATTAATTATACACTGCAATGAATTCATTCACAGGGAGTTGCAATGACAACTGTGCTACTGTCTTTCTGTAACACTTTTCATTTAATCTTTAATAACGGAACCACATTCTTTAAATAAACAAATCTATTTTCAATTATAAACATTAAAGTGATAGGAATTGAAGAAAAAGAATATTGCTATTTCATATTTGATTATATGAGTAGAAGGTCAAACCTTCATTATCACTACATTCTCTTTGAGAGAGCAACTTGAGAGAGGCTACATTACTAAGAAGATAATTAATGTAACCAACAAAAGTACATTTTTTTAGGCTGATTTTTCTCCCAACAATTTATTTTAATACCTGACACTATGGAAAATTACTTGCAACTTAACAATTAATATTTTAACACATTTTTATTAGATATATTTTTCTTTTTATAGCAAGACTATGACAAGATAAAAATGGAACAATAGTGAATTTGTGCTGATGAGTATAAAGACTGGACTGCAAATGAATTCAGTTTTCTGAAAATTGTATAAAAACTTTTAAAAGTAATTGTTGAAAGCCAGTTTTTAAAAGTCTTACAAATACAGTGAAAAAGAAAATTAATTTCTCCCTATAGCAATCTTAATTCTACAGACTTATGGACTTCTCCAGGTGTTGGGTTTTTTTTCCAGAACATTACACATTTATTTACTCTTCATTTTCAGCCTCTATTTACATGGCCATTGGTGTTTAAGAGCTCAAGTTAACAAACACTTGACAGCTGTACAGTAGGTATTGCAACCGCTTTCAGTGCCCAGAAACACTTCATGTAGTGCACATCCATCAAATTGACACCTGAAGAAACCTGGGAAGGATTCTGTGTCTTAATGAAACTTTGACAACAGTGGAAATGCCTTCAGAGATTTGTCCCTGAGTGTAACATGGGAAAAGTTAACAGACTGATTCACTTTCTAATTTATCATTTGTCAGACCTTCAGCTATATATATATACTTTAAGCCTGATTTTTTTTTTCATTTTCTCATATACTAGACTTAATTTCCACAATGTGTTATGTCAAAACAAGAATAAATCATTATAAGGGAACAGTATGAGAGGGAGTTTTAAAAATAACAATAAAATCAGGCAGCTATGGTTGTTTAATTTCATGCAATTTTAAAGTTTTCTAAAGTCTGGATTAAGTCAATTTGCATAAACTGATCTCTAATTTTGTTTTTTCCACTGTTTTTTAAAATGTTTGAAAATCTATGCAACTGTGGTGGGTTAGGAACTTTCCCCCCCACTATTGAAATTTACCAAACCAGCTCAGATGGCTTGGAAGTAAGATAAAGCTATATTTACAGCAAAGCTAAATTTACAAGCATATATACACAGTATATTTATAATTATATACAAATTAGAAATAATACAGAGGCTCAAAGCCTCTCTCTCTGTCATCCTTCCCAGAGAGAAACCAAAACAACCAGCAAAGCCTACTTGTTTCGTGATTTGCCAAGATCAGTTGAAGATATTAAAGAGAAGTGAAGGAGAAGCGAAATGAAGCAGTGTCCCAGAACCAAGAAGGACAAATTGTTTACATTTTGTCTTTTTATTACTTTTAGCAAATCAATGAATGATACTGACTTTATCATTATTTTCTTTTTTACAACCAATGATCTAATTTCTCTCATTAAAATATATCAATTAACCTCAAATCAGCACAGCAACCCACAAGTTCAGATTACAACACTGTATTTCACCAAGACACACATTTAAAAGGCACAAAGTTTCTGGAAAGTACTAGAAAGATCTCCAGTCTGGCAAAACAGCTGAGTCTAGCCAAATTAGAAGTAAAATAGATGTAATTTGTATCTTCCATTTAAAAAAATACAGGCACATTCTAAAAGAAAATCTAAAAAAATCTTCTCATTAATACAACATTTTCCAAAGTGTAAAAGTGGACAACATTGTTTAAGATAAAAATTATCAATAGGTTAACCTTTAATAACAACAAAAATTCTAAGCTACTTATTGGCTTATCTAAAAATTGTCTGTGATCTCTAGAGTATCCTCACTCTCCATGTAAGGTTTAGACCTAAATTAAGAAAAAAAAAGAAATGAAAAATCCCAGAGAGCCCATATCCTTTATTTACACATATAAATAGACAATCAGAATTTAAAAAAAAATCCTGTTCTTGCTGTTGGTTCCTATTAGGGCACTTTAAATATCAGAAAAGCTGACAGGTATGTTGTATCTCAATATCTGTTTAGAGTTTTAACTTTGGACCACTGGTAATTTTATGGCCTTTTTTTGCTTGTTTTATTTTGTTTTGGTTTAGGGTTTTTGGTGTTGCGGGTTTTGTGTTTATTTTTTTGTTCTGAGAACGTTGGTTTTGTTTACTTGTTTGTTCTTTTAATCTTGGGCAACCATGAGCAAACTTAATAGAACTCAGAGACATGGATAATTGCTATAAGAAACATGGATGATCACTTTCCTGAATTAGAAAACATAAAGTTTTTCAAAAATATTCTCCTTTTTTTTTTTTTTATGTTAGTGGGAGGGGAAAAGATACTGTTAGTTACAGTATTGCTATATTATTATTGTTTTTAAAAAGCAAATATCTGAGTTTTATGCATTCAAAGTATAGGATATGTAGCTTCCTCATAAGTCAGTCAATGCTACAATTCCTTTATATCTTGGCCTTTTCTCCTCTGATTTTCCTCTCACTGCCTCACTTGCCATCATTTTCTCTTAGGGATTTTCTCCTTAATATTCTCATCTCTGCTTTTCCTCTTTCTGTTCGCTTTCTGGCACTGCCTCTCATTTTTCTATTTCCCATTCACATCTGTTTTCTCTACATGTTGTATTGCTGTTAAGTTCCTTATCCCCCCACTCTCCCTTCATTTCTTGCTTGCATTTTCTTTCACTTCACTCTCAGAATTTCTTCAGCTTCTCATTCTTCAAATTGGTCTATTAATTTTTTTTTTCATTGGATGCTAGTCATTTGCCATACATAGGTCTTTTCTATCTCATCTGTATGTATCCTCTCTATGGAGTCTCAGTGAAGGTTTTCTTTTGTTTTCCCCCTTTGTACTCTGCTTTTGTGTCGATCACTGTAAACACTGCAGATATCAGGAATAGTAATTTTAGAGGCAATCCCATCATCGTTTTAGGAAGTAATCCCAGCATGCCGGTTTCCCATGCATAGTTATGTGCCTTCAGTTCTATACACATGATTATATGTCTTTTTCTGTGGTGCTGTCCCATTGCTATGGTAACACTGCATGTCTGTCATTTGTGTGTGATTCTGGCAAGCGGGCCCCCTTAGCATATTGAAGTACTTAGAATATATAGAATGTTTGAAGAAAATTAGCAGTAATTCCTCCATTTAGTCCATAAACTAGATGGCATTAAAACTTCTTTTTTTTTTTTTTTGCTGGTTTGTTTAGGTTTTGTTTTTGTTTGGTTTTTTTGCGGGTGTTGTGGCGGTGGTATGGTTAATTTTTTTTCTTTTGTTTCTTCGTTTGTTTTTATAATGTGCTAGTTGAATATAGTCAAGGAAAATAATAAATAAATTTAAAATAATATCTTTCTGTTTTAAATGTATTTCTTTTTTTCCCTCAGAGAAGTTTTAAAATTGCAGCACTTCTGTTATGTGCTTACTGATGAAATATTTTCAGATGCCTGGCTGACTGGTAATGTAAGACTTCTTCCTGGATGGGGGACTGTGATGTTAAAAGCAATGCCAGAAGTTCAATTAGAGTCTGTTCCAGACTCCAAGCCAGATTTTAAAATGTTTTAGAAGTTCAACCATAAATACTGTTAAATATGTTAGGATACTGCAGTGAGGAAAGGGACGAATTTCTTGGCTTTCTCAGGTCAAGCAAATTCAGTCATAGACAGCATAATAAAGATTAATTACTCTGAACCATTGAGGTGGAATGCAAGTCACTGTAAAAGCTATCAAAAGAAAGTCATGAATGATTTGGTTGCCTAAGGAGTTAAAGCTCATCTGTGCCAGGAACACCTGGGGCCAGTAGAAATGCTAAAATTTTGTCCAGAGTACACTGCAAAGTTTAGGACTCTAAGAAAACTAATCTTTTTAAAAAATAGCAAGAGAATACAAGCATGTTGGCGTGTCAAGCTTTTCCTGATACTGATATGATGACTATTATTATTATTATACTAAAAAAATGCTTGAGTGTGAGCCACATAACCACATATGTACTATTTCTCTCTGTGGGAGCAAAATCCATTAGTCTAGCAATGTTTATTTTGGCTGTTATATTTTGGGAGTGTTTTTTTCTTAAATAAGTTTATGACACCAAAATACTCAGGATATAGAAGAAATATTGAGTTAGACATAAGATTTAGACATCTCATTTTGGATTTAGGAAGAATGTAGGTATGTTACTCTTCAGTGTAGTCCTGGAGGGACTTGGAGGAAGAAGTCTTGACTTTCTCTCTCCCCCTTGCTCACTTTTAATGATAAGCTATGTAGTATCAAAAGGCATTCTGATGCTAAATGCACTTGGCAGCCCAGGGGACCAATGTCTCCTAGGTCACACAAAGGCATAATGCCTGCCTTTAGCCCAATTAGCCTTCATTGCTTC
The DNA here is from genome assembly GCA_013396835.1 of Psilopogon haemacephalus. NCBI lineage: Eukaryota > Metazoa > Chordata > Aves > Piciformes > Megalaimidae > Psilopogon > Psilopogon haemacephalus. Next base: position 336,732 of record VWZI01018414.1, on the reverse strand, counting down.
CTGTTTAAAAAGACATTTAATGGGAAAGGAGGAAACGTCTTCTTTCTAGACTGCCCTTTAAATTTAAGATGAGGTACTACTTGTGGGAGCTAGTGAGTTCCTACAGTCTGAAGAATGTAATAATATTGGCTTTTTAATTTCCTGGGGTTAAAACAACAACAAAAATACTACACAAAAGAATTCAACAAAAAATGAACAAAACAAAACCAACAAAAAGCAAATTTGGCTTCTAGGGGCTGAATAGTTAGGCTTGCTTCTTATGGTAGAGTGACATCATTAATAACAAAGATGTATGCATTTTTGCATGTTTGGTTAACCCAGAGTCACATCCAGCTTGGCCTTAAAGACCTCCAAAGATGGGGCTTCCACCACCTCCCTGGGCAACATGTTCCAGTGCCTCATCAGCCTTACTGTAAAGAACTTCCTCCTAATATCCCATTTAAATTTCTCCTCTGCCACTTTAAACCCATTACTCCTCATCCTGTCATAACAAGACCTTGTGAATAGTCCCACCCCCAGCCCTCTTGTAGGCTCCCTTCAGATACTGGAAGGGATACTGGATATTATAAGGTCTCCTCGAAGCTCTTGTCCAGGCTGAAAAGTCCCAACTCCCTCAGCCTGTCCTCATAGCAGAGGTGCTCCAGCCCTCTGATCATCTTCGTGGACGTCCTGTGGACTCTCTCCAGCAGTTCCATGTCCTTCTTGTGCTGGGGGCTCCAGAACTGCACACAGTACTCCAGGTGGGATCTGACGAGAGCAGAGTAAATGGGGAGAATCCCCTCCCTTGCCCTGCTGGCAACGCTTCTCTTAATGCAGCCCAGGACACAGTTGCTGTCTGGGCTGCATGTGCACACTGCAGGCTCATGTTGAGCTTCTCATCCACCCAGACCCCCAGGTCCTTTTCCTCAGGGCTGCTCTCCAGCCACTTGCCACCCAGCCTGTATTTGTGCTTGGGATTGTGCTGACCCAGGTGCAGGACCTTACACTTGGCCTTGTTGAATGTCATGAGGTTGGTCTGGGCCCATGTCTCCAGCCTGTGTATGTCCTTCTGGATGGCATCCCTGCCCTCTATCAAGTTGACTGTGCCACACAGCTTGGTGTCATCTGCAAACTTGCTGATGGTGTACTCGATTCCTCTGTCCATGTCACTGACAAAGACGTTAAACAGCACAGGTCCCAGTACTGACCCTGAGGGACACCCCCCTTCACATCCCATTTAAAGCCCTGTCAACTAGCCCTGCTATCTCCTCTGCAAAGAACCTCTTCCCTCTTTGAGAGAGGTGTCTCCTGCTTGGTGTTAGCAACCCTGGTGTTGTAAAGGTCATAGCATTATCAAAGGATGATCCAGGGAGCTACAGGCCTGTCAGACTGAACTCTGTGCCAGGACAGGTTATGGGGCAGGTCATCCTGAGTGCCATCAGATGGCACATACAAGTGATGCCCAGTCAGCATAGGTTTATGAAAGGCTGATCCTGCCTGATTGTGCTGGTTTGAACTAATTGGAGAATGTGAGTGGGAAATTAGACTACAGGCTGAGACATGAAAATACATGATGCTACTTCCCTTAGAGCTCTACTGAGAAAGAAAAGAAAAATTGTTTTAAGAGTTGTAACCCAAATATAGATGTCAGACTGCTCCAGGCCTCTCTGGCTGTAGCTGCTCTCCTTGCATGGTTCCTTTGTCTCTGCCTTTGTATTTAATTCTCAATAATTCCACTAACCTCTTTTCTACTGCTAACCCTCCTGGTCGATCTACCTCCACCTATCTGCTGCATCAACAGATGGTGAGATAATATTGGGGGTAGGGGTGGTTGGAAAAGCCTTCTTGGGGATTTTGATCTCTGGGAGGGGTGTGATGTTTCTGTATTACCTTTTCACTGTATATATCTGTAAATATCTGTTATATATTGTAAATATATTGTAAATATTGTGCATTGCTGTAAATATAAAGCTTCATTTATTAACTTCCAGCTGTTTCTGAGTCCTAGCTAGGGTTATATCAAAAGGTGGGGGGGTAGGTAACTGCTAAACCTCCACACTGACTCATCAAATCTCCTTACACAATAAGCTATCCCACCTAGTGGATGAGGGAAGTGTTGTGGACGTTGTTTGCCTGGACTTCAGTAAAGTCTTCGATGCTTTCTCCCATAGCATTCTCCTTCAGAAACTTGGGGCAAAAGGCTTGGATAAATGCAATCTACACTGGATTAAAAACTGGCTGCCTAGCCAGGCCCAAAGAGTGGTGATGTGTGGATTGAACTCTGGCTGGCTCCCAGCCACTAGTGGTGTCTGCCAGCATTCAGTATCAGGACCTGTCCTCTTTGATACCTTTACTAACGATCTGGATGAGGGGACTGAGTGCATCCTCAGTAAGTCTGTAGATGACACCAAGCTGGGTGGCTGTGTCTATATATTAGAGGGCAGGGAAGTTTTACAACAGGACCTGGACAGGTTAGACTGATGGGCAATGGCTAAATGTATGAAGTGTCAAATCCTGCAAGTGAGTCACAACAACCCCATGGTAAGCTACAGACTTGGAGATGTGTGGTTGGAAAGATGAAACTTGGTGAGGGAGCTGGAGTATTGGTCAACAGTTGACCGAATGAGTCAGCAGTGTGCCCAGGTGGCCAAGAAAGCCAATGGCATCCTGACTTGTATTAGAAACATTGTGGTCATCAGAAACAGCACTCAGCACTTGTGTTCAGTTCTGGGCCTCTTACTATAAGAAGGGTATTGAGGTTCTGGAGTTCCAGAAAAGGACAACATGGCTCATGAAGAGCCTGGAGCACATGACGACCTATGAGAAGTATCTGAAGGAGCTGGGGTTGTTCAGTCTGCAACTACCTGAAGCGATGTTGGAGTGAGGAGGAGGCCAACATCTTCTCTTAGATGACAAATGACAGGACTAAGAGAAAATGGTTACAAGCTGCTCCTGGGCAGGTTTAGTCTGCGTGTTAGGAAATATTCTTCACTGGAAGGGTTATCAAACATTGGAATGGTTTGCCCGGGGTGGTGGTGGAATTGATATCCCTGAGGGTGTTCAAGCAATGTGTGGACTTGGCTCTGAGGGGCATGGTATTGTGTTGACCCTTCTTCTACCAGAGACCATAATGTTCAAAATCAAACAGTGGATTTAGCATTCTATATGTTATAAATACATATCATATGGTTATCAACTCTTTGATTACTTTTTCCTCCACATTCATTTTCATTAGTAACATTTAAGCTGATGGCTTGGATTTAGTAATACCATCTCATGTACTTAATTTTTCTAAGTCTGAATCATAAAGTTGACTATTGTCTGGGCTGAGAAAACAATTCTAAACCTCATGTCCAAAGACTACAAATTTCAGCTTTTCAGCCAAGAATCCTCTAAGATCTTAGAACCTGATGTAACTCCTGCATGTAGGGTAAATTGGAAGGCAAACAGGTGAATAAAGTTCTGTATTTAAAAAGCAATCAGTATAAAAGCAGTCAGGCATTTTGCAACTGTCATTATCTCCACTATTTATTTGTGTCCCAAACAAAAAGAAGGAATGACTGCATGATATTACGCAAGCAAACTAGTCATGCAATTGTAAATGGAACCAATGTTATATTTTATTCTTCATTTTCCTATTTATTGCTACTATCATGTTTACTATTTTCATCCTGGAAAATGTAACACTGCCTGGAGCCCTGTGCTGGTTTGAACTAATTGGAGGATTTGAATGAGAAATTAGACTATAGGCTGAGAAAAGAAAAATACTGATGATGCTACTTCACTCATAGGTTACTGAGAAAGAAAGAAAAAAATTGTTTAAGAACTGTAACCCAAACATAGATAAGTCAGACCACTTTGGGCCATGGCTGCTGCTGTTGCATGGCTCTCTCTTTCTCTCTGCTTTTCGTAGCTGGATTGGAGTAATTTCACTTACTTCCTTCCTGCTGCTAATCCCCCTGGCCAATCTACCTTCACCTATCTGCTGCATAAGACAGATGGTGAGATAAGACTGGGGAGGGGGGAAGGTGGTAGGGTGGTTAAAACCCCCTCTTAGGGACTTTGATCTCTGGGAGGGGTGTGGTGTTTCTGTATTACTCTTTTACTGCATATATCTGTAAATATCTGTTATACATTGTAAATAGGTGCTTGTATATTGTGCAAAGCTGTAAATATAAAGCTTCATTTATTAACTTCCAGATGATGAGTCTTAGCCTGGGTTATATCAAAGTGTGTGGGGGCAGGTAACTGCCGAACCACCACAAACCCAAATCAGAGATAACACTAGGGAACTCCCCAACCTGGTGCAGTCATCGGACTATTACCCACTACTGATCTCCCAGACAGATGGGGAAGAATTTGCATCCCCTACTCCATGGGGAATGAAGACAGAGTTCAAGGCCTTGATATGGTTGGTGGAAGAGTTTGGGGCACAATTTTTTTTTCTCTTCTCTCCTTTCAGCTGCAGACAAAGACATAAGATGGAAGAGAAGGGTCCAGTCTTTCTCTTTAGCTTAGAGAAGAGGAGACTGAGAGGCGATCTCTTTCATGTTTACAAATATGTGAAGGGAAGGTCTCTAAGGATGGAGCCAGGCTCTTCTCAGTGATGTCTAATATTAGAACAAAGAGCAATGGGTGCAAGATGGAGCATAAGACGTTCCATGTGAACATAAAGGAAAAGGTTTTCACTGTGAGGCTGTCAGAATATTGGAACAGGCTACCCAGAGAGGTTGTGGAGCCTTTCTCTGGAGACATTCAAAACCTGCCTAGATGCATTCCTGTGTGACTTAGTCTAGGTGATTCTGCTCTGGCAGGGGAGTTAGACTAGATAATCTTTCAAGGTCACTTCCAACCCCTAACATTATGTGGTTCTGTCATTCTGTGATAAGAGGCTTTAAAATGAAGACTTTTCTTTTTTTTTTTTTTTTTCTACCTCACATAGCAGTACTGATATAAAATATTTTGAGAGAAAGTAGTATTTCCATATAAGGTAATAAAATGAGCAGAATCTTCACATACTGTCTCTTCTAAACCCTCTATCCCTCCTCTTCTCTAAAAAAAAAAAAAAATCTGTTGAAAAATGCAGTGTTACCTCAGGTTATAGTCCTTTTAAAAATTGTTTTTGTTAGGCTACACTTTTTTTTCCCCAGAGTTTTTTATTTTCTTTTGTCCTATCTTTTTAACTTTATTTTATCTCTGTGTACCATAATCTCCCCATCTAGATTTTTAAGCAGATCTTCCTGCTCAAATAGAAGAGCATTTCTTTTGTTGTTATACTGAGTGAAATATTTCTGTGTGGTGGTGGATAAATTAAGAGTAAAGTGTATGTAATGTAATACACATCTAGATGTCCAGTATTTGAATAGCTGTGATATAACTTTTGAGATATCCTACTCACCGAGATATCCTACTCACAATATAGTTCTAAAATTAGCAGGCTCCTCTAAGTCAAAGCTAAATGAAGGAATAGCTTTCACAGGGACTGAAGCTAACCTACAGATAATAGGTATTGAATTGTGTCAGACTGTAGTCTCTTAGGAAATATGGGTGAAGAGTCAAACAATTCAGTAGAGTGTTTCAGAATACTCATGAGAGTCTATTCAATATCCACAGAGATATCAAATAAAGCTACAGTAATGAAAATGGAGCTATGTATAGAACCTTTGATGGCAGAATTAATGAATAACTGAGATTTACTGGCTTCTGTTGCATCGCATTCAGGTTAGTATGAAGAACTACCAAAGCAGTATTGATTTGTGAAAAAGGTTTACCACTACAATTAATGTATTTGTGGCTATATCCAAATTCCCTGTGTATTAATTGTATTGGCATTGTGTAGATGGCAGACTAACTGCATAGTACACTGCAGCATATTTCAGCTGAAACAGCAGAGATGACTGTAATGCAACTAAATTTCCACTTACGGTGAAGAAGTAGTTAGCTTTATCAAATTGTTTTGAGGTTCTTGCCCCAGTCCTGTGCTGTCTGCACCAGCAGATCATTCCACTTGCCATTCAGTATGTGTCTGTACTGGTTGCCTGGTCCGGGTTAAAATAGCAATGAGGACAAGATAAGCTTGGCTTAAACTCTGTGCTAAGTGTGGTAAATGGATTTCTTCCAACATGAAAGCATCCATCAAAACAGAAAATGATGATTCTACACATCATCACTAGTCAAAAGCAAGGAATTAATCTTAATCTGTGTTATGACCTCAATCAAAACAAGTGCTTGTGAGACATATACCACACAACTGAAATTTGAACAATTCTAGAAGCCTTATCTCATCTATCAGACCTGCTGAGAAGCCTTCCACAGCTCTTTTGCTGCTTGTCCATTAATGTGATAAAATGGTATTTTTCTAAGTACCATTTCCTTGCCTATGTGTTTTGATATGCCTTAAAAATTTAGCCTCACTTCTTGTTGAGGACTCTTTCGTTGAAGTTAAATAGTTGCAGCTGTATTATTAACACAGTTTTTATATAAGCATAATGGCATTTTTTTAAAAATTCAACATATTAGGGCTGATTAGGAATCTGAGAGGGCTAAGATTTCATAAAGTGTGAAGGAAAGTGTGATAACTTTCTAACTGTTAATTGTTAATGTGAGCCTCAGAAAATAAGGATGCTCCATCTTTATTCTCTTGTTTTCTGTTGCAAGCTGAATTATATTGAGTTTTACTTCCAAATATTGGTTATGACTTCCTTCAGAAGGTCAAACACTAAGACAATTTCTTGTGAAAGTAAAATTTGCAGAACAAAATTTTTTCTGCTATTTATTATCTGCCTCATTTTTACACAGTTGTCCTGATATACAAAACCAGTTCTACTGGGGAGGAGTTGTTTCTATGTGTATTAATAAATATTTCTGTAGCATTCGGTGTTACTAAATACAAAGAAATGATTAATCAATGAATCACACAGTAAATAAATTAGATAGTAATATACTGGCTCATGCCACAGGCATTGTAGGCACACAAAGAACAGAATCCTTTTCCTAGAAAGGATATGGAACTGTACAAGCTCATCTTAATTCAGCCCCAGGCACCGTCATTCCCCACTGGCAGCTGAGTATTTAATTTCTTGGAGAATTTCTATTATTAATTTGTCTAACAAAAACAATAATCAGAAAATTATTAGGTCTTGTGTTATAATTAGCATTGCATTGTTAAAATCTATAAAATCAATCAAATTGACTGATTTGTGCTGCATGAGACTTTTACTGTGGCAGTAAACAGAATAAAGAAATATGTTTCTTTTAGGGTCTGTATATGATGATCCTCTCTACTTGAAAGTTTAGAAAATATTATAACAAGTACACTCTTGCTATGAGCTTTGTATGCACATGCTGTAGAAAAGGCATATTCTGTTATATGAGGCTAAAAAACTTGTTGCTGAAATCAGCTACAAAATGGGAAGGAATTTTTTTTTTTTTTAAAGTAATAAGAAAACATGGATTAAAATCTCTGGGGATATACAGCAGAATCTACAATAGCAGCACAGCTCTTAAGCCAGATAAGGAAGCCTATTAGGCAGATGGTATCACACATGAAATAAGTGATCAAGCTGTGAGAGAGAGAGCCATATCTACTTAGTGTGATAATTAGAAAAGAAAGGGCCCCAAAGGAAGTGCAGAACAGTAAAATACAAAATCACAGCTGGAAAATGTAGGGGAGATTATATTTTTGAGCAAGAAATAGGTCATATCAAGATAAAAATGAAGGACTATGAAATTAGTGTGAGAATTTGAGGACAATGTGCCTACCAGATTATGAGACTGCAATTCACTATCTCATTGAAAATAAAATTGATCTGATTCTCATCTGGTGCTAGCAGCAGTTCAGGAATTTGAACTATGACATCCCTACTAATTTATTTTTCTCTGTGCGAAATTCTGTATTTGTTTGTCCTATGTGTGTGTGTAAGTATGGTGAAGACAACCATTTACTGCAGTTCACTTCATTTCATTTCATAGCTATATTATGATTGGTTGTGCAGATACAGATTTATCCATCATAGAACTCAAAAAATAGCCACTCAGTTAGATCCATCTTATTATCTCAGAGAATTCAATTTCAGAATCAAATATTTTTAAAACAATCAAAACAAGAAAACAAACAAAAAGAAAAAATAAAACCCTTCAATTTTAGAAGTTGCTTGATAATAAATAATAAAAAAAGAAACATGTTTCCTCCCCCCCTTTTCTCAGTGCCTCAAATTTTCTTTGTGAGGAAGGAATTCTCTCCTTGCTGTGGTAAAACACTTTTTCCTCCTCTCTGCTGCAGAGGATTTTAATATTTGGAACTGTTTAGAAAAATCAGTTCAGCATTTAACAGGTATCAAAGCAAATGCCAGACTGCAGTGCACAAGACAACTTCAACAAAAGGTACACAGAGATCAGCTCCCACAGAACCTAAGGAATATGGACTTGTGCAGACACTTTATTCCTTTGAACATCTCTGTAGGCATTTTAAATAAGCACTCTGCCTCCTCCATATTTTGTCAAGAAATTTTGTTTGTTTTGTTTTGTTTGTTTGGTTTAATTAAAAGTATTATTTAAAGTCTCTAAACAGCTTAATTAATTATCCATCCATGTGTGGGATGACATGTTCATACTATTGCATATTTGGAAGAAAATTGACTGAATACCATCTTAATACCATTTAGTTACTGTAGAACAACAAGGAGATGAGGCAATTCTCAGCAGCTTCCAGGAGAACTGACTGGTACACACGCTCATATTGAATGCTCCTAAACCATTCATGTTTCCAATAGTCTTACTCCACACAGATGGAAAATAGGTGAGAGAAAGACTTTTGCAGAAGATATACACTAGAAATTATATGCTTCTGACAAATCATGTGAGTGAAATTTTAACATTTCCAAGGGCTTCCTTTTTGTCTATTCATATGTCTTATGGGCAACATGCAACAACAAATTTCAGGTTCAGCCCTTAGAAGTCTTGCTGTATAAGGGACAAAAATAATAGTTATACTTCCACCAGTACACTTTCATCTACCAAAAATTAATGAAACTTTTTACCTTAGTCTTGCCTTCCCTTTCATCTAATGGAAACATTTTCATTTACTGGTCTGATAGCTCCAGGAGTACCTTAATTTTAGTTGGTGTGTGCTATGATGAAAACTGTTTACAGGTACATTCAACCACTAATTCCACTGCTCAAAGAGGTTGCTGATGCATATTTGGTGCAGTAAAGTAACTTTTTCTCTGTGTACCTTGCTGTTTATGACTTGGTGGTAAATCATGTATTATGACCTAATCTCATAAATGTTGCCTTCTGAATATTGAATTAAATGATGTGAATAAAGCCATTGAAGATGACGAATATATACTATTCCTTTCCACATAGCAGATAAAGAACAAAGTACTCTAGTATAGTAAGTGAAGCTGTTGTAGCCAAAGAAGTTATATTCTCCTATAAAGACAAATATTTACAACAGATTTTCAAACTAGTTTTGGGTTTTTGTTTTTTTTTTTTTAAGTCCTGAAAATAAACCATCAAATTCCTTGCACTCACATTTCATTAAAAATTGAGTCATAAAGTCTAGAACTCCAATGAATGCAAACCTTATCTCAGATAATAATGTGTAGACATTAATACAGTTGCAATCTGTCTCTGCTTTCTTTCATTTTGTGAAAAAATATTTATTCAAACAGGTAACAACTCATAGACTGACTAAAATGATATTTCATCAGACGCTTGATCATCAAATTAATTTCACACAAAGTTCATAATACACAAAAAAAGAAGAATGTGGAAAAGGAAAGAGAGGCCTACTCCCATCCTTCTACTCCCATCCTTCTACTCCCACCCAAACCTTGCCTTTCATCACTAAAAATATTCAGATATGCATATACTCCCCATGCATAATGGGCAAAAGCCTCCACAGTATATTACTCAAGGTTTATAATGGTGCAAATCTGGAGAGTTCTTCATTAGCTATAACTCCATAGAAACTCATTAATGTAATCCTTAAGTGATGAACTGAGGAATTAGGCCCTTTATTTTTAATAAAACTCATATTATTAGCAGAGCACTTTTCTCTGTTGAAATCTCATTTTCAAACAGCTTTATCTTGAAAAACCTAGGCAAACTTATCCACCACCAAGACTGGATTTTCTAAAGTTATTGATTTTGTTGAGATTGGCACTGGAACTGTTTTTTATACCCCTGGAAAGCAGCACTAGGTACTCAGATTTTGGCTCTTTAATGGGAGAGGATAGTGAGGCCAAGCCTTCCCAGAGATGCATGTGATGACTTTTTAGGTGAATAGTATATCTGTAGCTGTCTGCCAGCTTCTGAAGTCTTGACCAGAATTAAACTTGCTTAGTTCTTACAGCTTGGCTGGTTGCTGCTGAGGAACAATTATATCTGACCATTCTGCTGCTGCTTGTAGACAAAGATGGTATTTTGTCAACCTGTTAATGGGAACTGCCTCTTAACTCAGACAGCCTCAAGGTCACGTGGTCAGTTCATAATTCAGGATTGCAAAATTGTTTCCTTAGAGTGTGAATTTTGGTATGCTTCAAGGAGAAATAAGTTTGCCATTTCTCCTCCTAGGACTAATTGCCTGACAGGAGAAAAACAGAAAAGAAAGAAGGCCCTTCAGATTTCCACAGCCACTGTCCTTGAAAATGTAAGTGTACCTCTTGTAAATACATAGGGTACTATATTTAGTAAGAGAATCTAATTTTTTTTTTAAAAAGTGTTATACGTACAGAATAGCATCCTTTGTTCACAATTGTTCAAGTTATTTTAGACCAACAGGTTTATTTACTATGTGTATTCTACATTTTTCTTTCCTAATACTATTAAGTAAGACAACTTTGGATCAATTTACTTGGAAACCATTAACTCAATGAAGGTGAAATGTATAAAGCACTCAGTATTGCAGATCTGTTTGGCCTCTTTCCATCTGTCTGTGTGTTTTGCCCTTCGGCTTCTTTTTATTAGTTCTGCTTGTATTTTATCAGTGTGTCCTCTCCTTATAAACATAAGTTGCTAATAAGTGAGAAAAAGTCCACAGAAAGTAGAACAAATGACAAAAGCAGAATGCCTGAAGAGCCAATAATAACGCTTCAGGGGGGTTGTTTTGGTTGGGTATTTTTTCATATCTCTGTCACATACCAGATCCTTCAGCCTTTTGCCTTTTAAGTTCATATATTTCTTACAAGCAAAATCTAATTATCCTCTGCAATTAATAGATGCTATTTTGAGAAATGTAAATGAATGTTCAACTACAAATACTCAGGTTTTTCTCTTCTGTCTTTAGTCTCATTTATATTCTTGCCCAACTGAAGTTTTTATAATCTGGAGTGGCTTTTAACACCGAAGAACCATTAACTGCTGCTTGTGCTGCAGGCAGAAGTTACAAGACATGAAAGACCTTCACTGTACTGTACATTATGGAGAAAAAAATAGCCTTTACATCAGCACTACTTGCATGCTGTTCATAGAATCAGAGAATTATAGAATCAGCCAGGTTGAAAGAGACCTCCAAGATCATCCAATCCAACCTATCATCCACCCCTATCCAATCAACTACACCATGGCACTAAGTGCTCCATCCAGTCTTTTGTTGAGCACCTCCAGGGAGAGTGACTCCACAATTTCCCTGGGCAGCCCATTCCAATGGCAAATCATGCTCTCTGTGAAGAACTTCATACTAATATCCAGCCTATGGCACAACTTGAGACTGTGTCCCCTCACTCTGTTGCTGACTGCCTGGTAGAAGAGACTGACCCGCACCTGGTTACAACCTCCCTTCAGGTAGTTGTAGACAGTAATAAGGTCACCCCTGAGCCTGCTATTTTCAGGCTACATCCAGGCAGGTTCTTCTTCCTTTTGTGCTGAATTTCTTAAGTATTATACAGGTAATTTCAAAGATAATCTGCAAATTTGTGTAATCCACAGCACTTAAAACATTTTCTTTCCTGGCTGTCTTTATACATTGCAAGTTACTTTCATATATTCGTGTTCCTATAAACCAAATACTATATGATACATTTTTTTTTTACGTAGTGGTATATGTAGATACCTAAAACACGAGAATTTTTAAAATTTATATCATTTGAAACATATGAACACATAAACAAGGACTGAATCCAGCTCTCTTAGGGAACATAAGGAAGAATAGATGAAATAATGCCCATTTTTTGCATTGGTTCAAATCTTGTGAAAGATCTGTCCAAGAAAATGTAATATGACATCTCATATCCCCATTTCCCACTGGTAAAATGGAGTATAAAAGACTACTAGAATGCAAATAGACTTTCAGGACATTGTAAATGCATCAGGATAGCAAAACAGATTATAATTTCCATGTGAAACTATTTTAATAAATACTTAGTCAGTGTCCTACATGATTGTGTAGAACCACTGTATTGGAGCAGACTGGGAATCCAGATGGTAAGTGAACACACAGATACTTTTAAATTCTGAGTATGGAGATTATTTGTGGGTTGATGCATTAGGCAACTAATATAAACTATGGACATTATTTTAAATAATATATTTTAAAGTGAATTTGGCTCAAAAGAAGCACAATTCAGGCAAAGGTAATTTTCACATTCTTTGACAATTTTCACAAATCACTATGAAAATTCAAGATGTTGGTAACAAGGGAATGTACATTTTAAAAAATATTCATTTTTTCTGCTGAAAATAAAACAAGGTTTGCTTTTATGGTGTTGTCGTGGTAGGCCTGATAGGCCAAAGTAGGCTTATACATGTTCCGGCTTGCTCAGATATGTTTTTCTCCTCTCCCTCTCTCTGTTTTGGGGGAGAAGCAACCGCAGGAAGGAGGACAAAGAACCTGAAGACACTGAGTCTAAGGACTATGGCTTGCCCAGACTTGTTTTGCTCCTGTTTACATCCTGTGGTAAGAACTTGTCTTGTGCCTGCCTCATGCAAGACCTACATCTTTCCCAAATTTGAGTAAAGCAAGCCTTCAGCTTCACCTAATATGGTCAAGCTCGGCTAACTGTCATTCTAATTGGCTATTCTGTGTCCAAAGGCCCATTAGTCTCAGGCTATATTGATAAAAGGAGATGAGCAGTTAACACAACATGCTCTGCCCTTGTATTTATGCTTGCTTGCCTGCTGCCACTACCTTCTGCAGCATTATGATTTACTAAGCTCTAAGTCTGTACAGCCTGGAACCTGCCTGCTTCAAGTTTACCAGGAACCAGCTCTAAATGCCTCCATGCGATAAGCCTGCTTAGCCAGTGTGATGTTGTGCTGAGACTGCACATCACAAGACATCCTGCTTACACCTGGAAGTCTTCTGCCAAGACAGGAAGTCCTGGAGTCACACAGATTGTCCAGAGAAACCAGGTCCAGGTCAGAGATAATCTGCCCCTTTCCTCAGCATCCTGTGAAGTCTGGGAAGAATCAGAAGCCTCAGTGAGTGACCAACAAGACATCGATAGAATTGCCTGAAAGCGTTTGGGTACTCTCTGGAGCTATAGCTAGCCCTGCGAGTTGGGAGATTTATATTTGTGAGTAAATATTTAAAGCCTTTCATAATTCACCAATTGCCTTCTGCCATAAGCAGAAAGGAGCTCCTTGAGTCTATCTAGTGGGCAAGCGGTATAATTAACCACAAGTGGTGTATTGACCACAGGAACCTTCTCTTCCAGCAATTGAGTTCAATTAATATTATATTATTGCTAGTTATTTGTTCTAGACCTAGTTTAACCTTTATGTAATGCTTTCCATGACCATGTCAAGAACCAGTAATTCTTAAAATTAGTGGTTGGGGGTGGTGAGAGTTTTGCATACTAATATTAATAAACAATATTAATTTTGAAAAATATTGCAATCATTTAATTACCCCTCTATTACAACAGGGAGACTCTACTTTTACAAAGAGCCACATGGTAAAAGACAAGGGGTAATGGGTACAAGTTGCTACTGGGAAATCCAGACTGCATGCCAGAAAAAATCTTTTTGCCATTCAAAATATTAGACATTGGAATAAAATCATAAGGGAGGTGGTGGATTGCCCTACATTAGACATTTACAAGGCTCAAATTGGCAGGGTGAAGTGCCATCTCATTTAAGATATATTCTTACCCTGAAAGGTTAGACTAGATTATCCTTGGGGTTCCTTCCAACCTGGTATTTTATGACTCTATGAAAGTTTGGGGTTTCTGTGGTTTGTATAAGCCACTGGAGCAGCAAGTGGATTTTATATTTATTCTATCTGATTGTCTTGTGTATATATGCTCTTGTAAACAGAATTCCTCTTTAAACTTCCAGTTGGTGTGCAGTATCCTCATTCTTACTCCTGAAAAGGGGTAAGAGTAATTTCTGTCCTTCAGTACTGGGTAAACTCATGGCCCAAAGTGGGACACACTTATACATATTTTTTGAAAAGGAGGGTCTACTATGTGAAATAATCACTATGGCCTAATTTCCCCCTTTTTTCACCAGTTTTTAACAATACTTGATATTTAGACACAGGTCTTATTCTGATTTTCTAGGGTTTCTTGCATCTCCATCCAGAAACGCATCTCTGTTTCTGTCATTCATTTTGAGCTCCACTTCTTTGGAAACCCCTTCATATTCCAAGCATGTACTACAATACCCAGCCAAAGCAAACAAACATGTATTTTGCAAGTTCTTAGAAAATGTACACATGCAATGTGTTGTTGAAATAGCTGGAAAGGGACATTTCTAAGAGTCATGTGCCTTAATGGAACACACTCCCTACTTTCTAACTTTATGTGTAAATCTGAAAATTGGGAAATTTAAGTGTTCTCTTGCTCCTGCAACACTGTTGAAAAGCTCTTTACATTTTAAAAATTAAATTAATCCCAAAGCAGCAACTAAATGCATTATATGTTTAAAATATTTTTGAAATGTTCTTTGCGCCTCTTACACTGACTTCTAGATTGATTTATGTATACATGAAATACTCAGCTTTCATTTTACCATCTAGCTACAAATTTTAAGCCTACTCAATGTTTCTTTAAATTCTTCACAATTTCTATGAAATATTAATATGTGGATTGGGAGAGTTTACTTCGTTAACTATAAATTAAGAATTGACATTCATTATTTAGTAGTTAAATTCTGGCCTCCAGTTTTTCTGCTCTTTGTTGTTCTAATTATTCTTTTCCTAATGGAAGTAATTATACAGTTGTGCAGCATCAGGTTAAAACGTATCTCCCCATTATTTAAAAACAAGCTTTAGTACATTTATTTAGAAGTCAGAAGGTAAACTCAGTGTAAAATGGCCACTTAGCCCTGTGAATGTGGAAAGGAAACAATATATTTTTTAAGTTTTACATCTTTCTTTGTCAAATTTTAATTAGGATTGATATTCATGGTGACATCTGCAAAAATAATACACACCCGTAGTATTAAGTTCAACTTCCTTAGATATGAGCCACTCATTTTATTCTTGCTCACACTATGAAGTCCTGTATTTCTGGAGTAGTTCTTCCAAAGCTTGTAGGAGTATTTATGGATGAAGATTGTTTAATGGATTGAATAAATTATCACAGCTCCAGTAAAGCCAAGAAAATCATAGGGAATATATTGGCCTATATAATACAAAGTAAGAGATAGTGAAAACAAGGTTTTCAGGATGAAGGACCTGATCTTAGAGATATCTAGTATTTTCTTTTAAAATATAGCTTAAATATTTACAATGCAGCACTTACACGTGAACCAGTCATATCACACTGCTCTAACAGTCAAAAGAGAAACAAAAAATTTTAGTGCATACTTCGTATTGTAAGACTGTATCTGCTCAGAGGTATAAGGAATCAAGCCTTAAAATAGCAAGTTTTATCTTCTGAGGAAAACTGGAATTATTAATTCAGGTACACCTGTCTATATTAGGGAATCTTAATTTGCTGGTTTTCATGGATCCTATCCTAGTTCCTGAAATTTTCACTGTAGAAAACATGCAATCAATCAAAATAATAAATCAAATA
The DNA here is from genome assembly GCA_013396835.1 of Psilopogon haemacephalus. Classification (NCBI taxonomy): domain Eukaryota; kingdom Metazoa; phylum Chordata; class Aves; order Piciformes; family Megalaimidae; genus Psilopogon; species Psilopogon haemacephalus. The sequence continues at coordinate 320,788 of VWZI01018414.1, read as the reverse complement.
TATCTAAGGTCTGAATGCAGCAATCTACTTCTACAGTTTCTATTGTCTGTGCAATATTATGGACAGGTAATGAATGTGAAAGTCACAGAAACAAAAGTGAAATAGTCACCAGAGAGCTTGTTGAAACAGACATTTTAGTTTCATACCCCCAACTGCTTGTGCTAGAAGAAAGAAAGTATGAAGATAATGTTCAAAACTTAATAGAAAATGTCTTAAACGCAACATTTTTTATGGTCGGGGTTTTTTTCTGTTTGTTTGGTTGGGTTTTTTTTTATTAGTTGGTAGGTTTTTCATTCTTTATGTACTGTCAGATTTGAATTTATCTTCTGTATCTGATCTACTACTAATTAGGTTGCTACTGCTTTTCTGGAACTTTCCAGGCTTTGGAATTTGGCTAGGAATTCAGTTGCAAGTGAAGGCAGAAGCAGAATGAGGTCGTTTGTCTTCTGATTCTCTTACTACCTAGCTTGTTCTCTCTCTATTAAAGAACTGATTTTGAGGTAGACTTTTTTTTTTTTTTTTAATAAGAATCTATCTTCAGGTAGATTAAAAATTCTCCTTCTTGTTGCTCATTCTGTGAACATATTGATAAAATGTAAGGGAATGTGCTGATGGAAACACAAAAGGTGAGATTTATCATTCCTGCTTCAGGCTTTAGCATCTTTGCAAACACAGGATTGTTGGTATGTCCCCGACAATTGAGGAAAATTAAAATTACTCATCAGAGGGAACTCAAGTTGACGAGAGGAGACTGAAGGAGAGGAGACTTGAGGAGATGAGAGGAGACTCATGAAGAGAAGAGGAGCCTCGAGGAGAGGAGAGGAGAGTTGAGGAGACTCGACTCGACTCGAGGAGACTCGACTCGACTCGAGGAGAGGAGACTTGAGGACAGGAGAGGAGACTTGAGGAAACTCAAGGAGACTTGAGGAGAGGAGACTCGAGGAGAGGAGACTCAAGGAGAGAAGTCTCAAGGAGAGGAGACTCAAGGAGACTCAAGGAGAGGAGACTCAAGGAGAGGAGAGGAGACGAGAGGAGAGGAGACTCAAGGAGAGGAGAGGAGACTCGAGGAGAGGAGACTCATAGAGAGGAGAGGAGACTCAAGGAGACTCAAGGAGAGGAGACTCAAGGAGAGGA